>JAFBJQ010000932.1:205680-279305 GCA_016785345.1 Trinectes maculatus
GACTTCGCATGGGAACTAGTTGGTGAGCGCTCTCTCTGTCTCAGCGCCTGCCGGCTCTCCAACACCTCCACAGCACAGCTAGGCTACTCTCCCTTGTGTTTACTTATGTGAAATGGACGGCTGGCGGGGGACACCGATTTGGGGATCGGGATTGTGGCGATACAGTAGGTTTATTCACAACACAGGGTCTACACGGTTGATATCAGAAATCTAAAGGAAATGCTCATTACACTCTCGATATCAACCCCTACGGTGTGTCAAGAGGGACAAAAGGAAATTCACCATAATAAACTCTTATTTTAGCATGGTATTATAGCGACATCTAGTGGCACAACTTATTATCTACATACGAATACATACATATGAATGTATGTTCCGACTAACGTCGAAATTCGGTTACGACACATTCTCAGGAACGGATCTCCATCGTAACACGAGGACCCCCTGTACTGTAAAATCATACTATGCTGTCTCTTTTCCAGATATGTATGTTTACCACAGGGAACAGTTTTTCATGCTTTTTCAATGGGCCGAGTATTAATGGGTTTATTTTTGTTCCCAAAGCCACAAGAGGAACCAAACACTGCAAATCAATGACGCTGACTGCCTGGACCTGAGTGTCCAGCAATAAACTACAATGTTACAGACACACAAAAAAAATCTTAAATCAAATGTACCTTATTGGCATGTATGCACTATATAAGGTATTTATGTGTTGATATACTGTATATTGGATGTGCAATGTAAGAAACAGCACTGTTTACCACAATATGTGTTAATCACAGCTTTCAAGATTTGATGGATGGATGGATGGATGGATGGATGGATGGATGGATGGATGGACGGATAGATAGATAGATAGATAGATCGATAGACAGATAGACAGATAGATAGATAGATAGATAGATGGATGGATGGATGGATGGATGGATGGATGGATGGATGGATGGATGGATGGATAGATAGATAGATAGATAGATAGATAGATAGATAGAAAACATGATATCTATTGTACATTTGGAGGATTTGTTTGTTAATCAGTGCCAATTACTGAGCCTGCAGCAGAGATTTATGGCTGTCACATAAAGTTCTTGGCCCTACATTGTGCTAGGATCATACTAATTAGATTAAAATACTGTTTACTTGTTAAAAGGGTCTCCAGCCACAACAGAGCTTTACTTTAATTTTTTAAAACATTACAAAAAACAAGACTGAATTGTATAGAATTGAATATACCATTATAATAAGCATGACAAGCATTTCCACAGAACAGTGGTGTCAACAAAATATAGCACGTTCTACATTCTTTTAGCAGAGGACGATAGTACTTCCTAGATTATTTTTACTGATGGGTGCTGTTGGTACATAAGTGAAAGAAAATAGTCTTGGAAACTTAAAAACTAAAGTAAGTTAATGTGTAACAACGACACTGCTGTGAATGTGAAACACACTGCAGCAAATATGTCTGTTTAGAACAAAAACAGGGATTTGTATGGCATCTTTTTTAAATTATATATTCACATTGATGCATATGGCATGATGTACTGTATGTTTCTACTCTAAAAAACTACAATTATATATTAGTGTCTTTTTAGTAGTAGTAAAGTACCTATCAAATGATGTTTTCCGATTTTGTATTACTAATCATTACATCTAAGTCATATGCATTGTGACAGTTGCACACATGTGTGTGTCCACATGTGTGTGTCCACATGTGTGTGTCCACATGTGTGTGTCCACATGTGTGTGTCCACATGTGTGTGTCCACATGTGTGTGTCCATATGTGTGTGTCCATATGTGTGTGTCCATATGTGTGTGTCCATATGTGTGCATGCAGGGAGAGGTTTGCAGATATCTGCTCCAAAATGGTGTAATTATTTAATTTAAGTGTAAAGCTGCTGACTGCCTGGACAGTGTTAGTTGTAAGGCTATGACCGATTATAAGGCCTGAGGTCACCCTGAAGGTCCGGCACAATGACAAACATCATGTCATGCTTTTAAACAAGCAGATGAAAACAGTTTGACTGTAGGCATCTCATAGATTTCCAATTGGAGGACAAAGGGAAACGTTTCATCTTGTGCGACACAGCAAAAGAAGCTACATCCTTTTAGCATTTTATTTTAATGTGTGTTAAAAGCCAACATCACATTAGAAAATGGCTTATTTTCATGTTGTTCGTGTTGGTGTATTTGTCTTCTTTGAAATAGCGATTAGTTTGAAAGCGCTGGGTAGGGGTCCCCTGAGGGCAACACGGATGTCTTTAATAGCAGGCTCACTGCTCATTACTGATGGGGATGAAACTGTGTGACACGAGCCATCTGGAAAAAAAAACAACTTAAGAAAAGAAAAGAAGAAAGAGATGGCATATACTTCATATGCATATATGGAACATATAGTATCCCTTGTGTTTTTGCTCTAAGACGTCCAGCACTGTTGTCTTGTACTTCAGAAGTAGCACAAGAACATATTTCTATGTATAGTCAAGGCAGCATGACGGTGCCTTGCTTTTGACCGTAATCAAACAGAATTAGAGTCAATCTTCAAAAGACACAGACGTATCTGGCATCAAGGGCAATTTCCCTCAGGGCGAATCGCTTGAATAAGCTGGACTTAAGAAAAGAAAAGGTAAATGGTATTCAATACCAGTCACACCTGGGGGGAGGTGAGGGCAGTGCCATTAAAGGATGACACCTTAACGGCTGCAGCCGAGACAAAACCAACCAAGACTAACCAACTCTGACTGATGGAGGGATGCGGTTGCTAATGGACTCTGAAATGGACTCGCAGACGTCGGCATTCATTGTCCACGCACTTGCACTTGTCAGTTAAACCTGATAATGAGCGAGTGGTCAGAAAACGCGGTGGAGAATAATCCCGCTGTGGAGGAGTCTGAAGAGTTTCGCCGTGATCATTTCATCTGAAATTCAATTTCCAAGCGGCTCTGGCAGAATATTAACACAATTTCACCTCCCTCTATTTACTCAAAACAATCACACTCAAAAGAACGAGCGCTTGTTAAATTCAAACACCAAAACACACCGGATGCTTTCACACACCACACACAGTCTTTTCAAATCACCGTACATTGCGTTGTCATATTGGTCCCGGATGCTGGAGAAAGCCGTGTTCATCTTGTCTGTGTGTTGTACTGTGTTGATGCAGTGCTGGTCTCACAGTGACGGAGCTGAATGCATTGCTGCAGTGCCCCTCTCTGGGACAACACAGTATTCACTGTTATTGTGACAACAAATGATCATTATGTAGAGTGGAAAAGAAAACACACCCCAACATTATCTGAAACAAAACAGAAAAAAAAAAAAAAACATAAATAATTATAAACAAGCCAGAGCTGAACACATGCAGGTCTAATTATTTTTTTAATGTCACTGAAGCATTTATAAACATAACATGTAGATATAAAAAAATAATATCAAATCAGCGTTTGATGAATTTCCTCCCTCATTAAAAACTCATCTTGCCACTTCCTTCCTTTTGTGCTCGCTTATGTGTTTCACGACGCTAAGGAAGCAGATGCCATTAATTATTTATATCTTAAAAGATGTATGGTGGAGCAACATCTGGCCACACCGACGCTTATAATTCATCTGGACACTGATTAGGCCGCGCGCTAGCTAGTGTCAGCGAGCTAGCAGGCTAATTTCGCCGCCAGCAGACTGCTTGACAAATTGAAACAATGTTAAACAATTAATTAACTGGGAACAAACAGGTGTTTGTCGACAAAAAAAAAGAGATGACACGTGTCCAAACGTGCACACGCTGTTCTCATTCTGCATGCACAGCACATTAACACCAGCACGCACACATACATGCACACACACCATCTATTATGGAAGCGGAAAACGCAACTTGTAACACACTAGTGTCACGACATACACAATGCTCACAGCTTCTTACAGCCCACACAGTAATAAAAAAAAAAGACAATCAGGCGACAGGCCTCATGCTGTGTCTTTGGCTTCTGACTTACAATTAGCCAACTGGTGGCTGTGAAGAGCGGTTTTATTTTGTCTCCTCAGCATTATCACCGAGGACGGAGCGCGGTGACAGACCAGCCACACTTTCAAACAGCCGCTTTAATTAACGACAAAAATCCGCCATTGGCTGCGAGTTCACTCCACATATCTCCTGAGGAGCAAAGGGAAAGAAAAGCTCCTTTATTGTCCTTCAGTCCCATTCCCCATTTCTTTTCATCCTTTTATCAGTTTTTGTTGTCATGGTAAAGAAAAGAACAAGGCCCACGGTACGGCTTAGAAATAATATTATTATCCGAGCCCATGTGCTCTTGGCCTGCCTGTGGATCTCCATCCATCTAACGCTGACTTTGTGTTGGGCTGCCCTTGAACAGACCATCAGGTTAGATGGGTCCAGCCCACCAGTGTGTGTTTATAATTATCTCCAATATGGATGTAATTAATGGGCGAGTGCATTGCAACCTTCCAGGACTTGGAATAAAAGCCTGCCTGCATGTGGTCTGAGATGTAAAAGGGGTTTATGCAAGATGGAACAGATTTGGGCTGCTAATGAGGGAGATACCGGCTGCATGTTTTCTAAAGGGAAGCCAACACTGCCTCTTGTTGTATCTTTAAAAATGACCAGTAATCTGCTCCGTTGAGTCTCTTCCAGGAAAACCATTCTGCTACCGCTGGACAGCAGTGACACAACATATTCCCAAATGCACTTTATTCTAAGCAGACATTTTATCACATGTGAAAAGCCCCAAGGTTTTTGGCTTTGTCAGGCTTGTGAATAAGCTACAAATGCTTTAACATTTCCTAACCAAAGCGTAAATAAATAAATAAATAACTCTTTGAATCTTCATACTTTCAGTCAACAGCAAAAAGAAGTGTGTAGATGTGAGGGCCCAGGTGCTGATTGAAGGGTGAGTAGAGTCAACTCGTCTTTATTCTGCAGTTCATTATCAGAGTGGCTTCACTCAGAACCGTCCCTCTCAACACATACAGCCACCAAGTCCTGCGTTGCGGCTGTGCGGTCTGACACTGTCACTTGCGTCTTCTCATTCTGATGAATAAACAAGAGCTGCTGAGAGCTAACAATGTCTCCTCTCAATGCACAAGACTCCCGGTTGCCAAACAACTGGTTAGGGGCCACAATGTGCTGCATGAGATACAGCGCTCACTCTGGCAGACGTCCTGTCTGTCACAGCCATCCAACTCCCACCGCCTCCCACTGGATCATACACTTCCTTTACACAATTCTAATTTATGTTAAATCATTTCACTGGCTGTCTGACTACTGTTCTGGAGCTGTAACAAAAGGTGTCACCTATAGTTAGTGACACGGGAGCTGCAGAGAAATAAAAATACAAATAAATAAATAAATAAATAAGAAGGGCCTCCGCTCAGTACAAGCAGTGGCAGCAGATGACATATTGCAGCAGAGCTATGAGAGACTGGGCCCCGAGAGTGAACCGATCTGGGTCTGACCCAAGTCAGACGGCTCCTCCCACAGAGGGAGGAATGTTGGTTTACAAAGTGTCAGGTAGCATGACTCTTCCTGACACACCGGAAACTAATGGGACCACCCGAACACATAAGCTAAATATAGATATCCCACTGCTCACACTGCTGCGATAGACTGGGAGAAAACCAATATTTACAGCAAATGTTTTGTCATTTTTGGGTTTTTTGCAAAATGTGGACAAAATTTGAAGGGATGAAATAAAAAAAAATAAAAAAAAGTGACATAAGCTGAGGCTAAAATTTAAAGTCAAGCTTTGAGCTGAGCACAGCAAGGATGTTCCTACTCGGGGTCGACCACGGCGAGTGTGGCTGTTGGTAGATTAACGCGGCTGCGATGTGCTGAGGCAGAATAGTGCAGTACAGCAGATTCATGAAGCGGTGAGAGAAGTCATGCAGGACGCATGACAGGAAGTGCAGAAGGACACCTGTCAAACTTGTATGCTATAGGGAATACAGTACACGGCTACTGATTTACCAGCACACTCCGCATAGGAGCTTTGTTGCGTGTCGAGCAGTCAGAGAGGTGAACTGATGGGCGGAGACCAAACCTAGTTTTAACAGTGTATAATTTTATAGAAATCAAAAGCGTTCTATTGCAAGGAAACCAAAAATATGGCACAGAAATGGATACAAGGTTATTTTTACACACTGAATCAATATGGCAATTTTAAAACGGTTAAAACAAAGTCTAGACTGATTGCTGCACATTGGGAATCCTCCTTTAATTGCAGCGGGTTGAACTCCTGAATCTACTTAAACATCTGTCAGGTTTCATGAGGGGGCTGGCAGTGGAATTAGGAAAAAAAAAAAAAACTTTGTTTACCACATACACACAGCAGTGTGCTATCAAACTGGCCTGAGCAGAAATGAGTAAAGCTGCTGTCTTAACAACACAAAAGGTTAAGTGACAGGGGACAGAGCAGGAGCATGAAGGCCGCCGGATGAACCATCATGAGATGTGCTGTGCACATCATATATTCATTTCCATGTCAGTCTTTGTCTAATGGGAAACATAAGCAAACGAGTACATGTAAATACTTGGATTTTCTGGTTCACCATACCTTGAGAATAGAGGCGACAGCTTGTACTCAGCAGGAAAAGATTTTTTTTTTCTTTTGAATGATAATATTATTGTCAGGAAACAAATTATTTAAAATGTAGCACAGTGGTACAGTTGTTGGCTGTCATGCGTCACAGCAAGCGGGATCCTTCAGCAAATAACTGGAAACTCCAAATTAACCATAGGTGTGCATTTGAGTGTAATTGGTTGGTTATGATTCCATATGGTGCTCTGTGATTGGCTGCTGACCTGTCCAGGATGTAACCTGCCGATCCCAGCCCTGCCCTCCAATAGCCCTGAGGATAAGTAGCAGATCATGGATGTTCTAAGAATTTTAGAAAGGACTAGTTCTCATTATGTCAGATAGTAAGTAAATATGTAATTAAAATGAAAACCTTCCAGAAATCCTTCATATTTCTGAAGTATGTATTGTTAAGTAGATTTTGTAAATGAGATCTTTGTCTCAATGGAACAATGGCAATTATTTTAGTCGGAGGTCTAATTAAAGTCTCTCTCTCTCTCACACACACACACACGCGCACGGACACAAACACACACATTTGTCTTATTGTTGTAAAGAGACTCATAGACAGTAAACATTCCCGAGCCCTTGTAGACGTCCAAACAGCCTTTTGAGAAAATGAAGCCTGGGTAAAAATTGTCCCTATTTCTTAATTGACAATACTCAAAATGGTCCAAATAAAGATATAAGTACAGGTGCACACAGACACAGACAAGTGGTCATGGAACTATACACTGCCCTCTGGTCAGCTGCAACAGTCAACAACAGTGTTTGCACTCATTCTGCATTTAGACAAAATGAAATGAAAACATTGATGAACTGCCAAATGTTCTGCACTAAACTAAATTACTCACTAGTGGGAAATGGCCCTTGTTTGTAGCCACCATTGTTCACAGTCACATTTATTTTGTGTGTTGTGTTATTTTGTCTTGATGCTTAATGTGACTGCTGTCGCTGTCACTGGATAAGTGGTTTTGCTTAATGTGCGTCAGTAACTTAAACCAGGCTCATAATGCTGAATGATGACATGTTGGGTAATGGCTCATAATAATGGGATCTCTACTGAGATCAGTTATCATTTACACACCTGCAAAGACTGCTGCATCACTGCGTCATCTGCAAGGACAATTTTAGGGATAATCCTGAAGTTTGGTTATGAAGTTCATGTCAAAATCACCCTATCAGTGGAGTCTGGTGTTGTTTGTGTGCTTTTCTCGTTTGGCCTAAGGGTGGCAGTGTTGATTTATCATTTGGCTGCACACTGCTCAAGTCCTCACTGCTGTGTTAAAGAAAAGAAAGATCACACTGGCATATAGTGAGGGAATAATCAAGAAGCTGAATCATATACTTAAACAAATACAAACTACATACATATAGTATTCATAATAAAATCTTCAAAATGTGTTTAAGTAAGATCCTTCAAAAAATATTAATTATGCTAAAATAAAATAGCAATGTTGCCTTTCTCCTTATTAACAGTTTGGGTAAATGAGAGTATCAAGTATTATTTGAAACCTGTAAATGAATGAATATATGTTTGCATGATATTGTGGAGGGATATAAAGTTGGACTCAGGCAGTGGAAGAGGATCTTGCAGCAGCTAAAGTCAGCACACAGCAGGGGGCAAACCAGAGCCTGGAATAAAACACTGCTCATGGAGGGCTCGCGCTCTGAGAACATTCGGTCTCTGCATGTTAAAGCACATTACTGTATGTGTAGCAGTTTGTATGAATATGTGTGTATTTGTTGAGTGACAGGCGAAAATGTGCTCGCTGATCTTTCCAACTAAGCACATTACAATCAGCTCCGCTCACTCCTCTGAATTAACCAGTTCCTCTAACGAGCCATTGAATTTTGATCAAACTTTCATAGCTCGCCTGATTCAGAAATCCCATGTCTGCTTCCTCTGCTCCACCAACACCAAAGTGGGCAGGAAGCGTCATCGCATAATTTACACATTAAAAAGCTCTGCCGCTTTGCAAATCAAATTTTCATACATAACATCACTTTAAGGAAGGGAGAGATTTCTGGCGCCGTGTTTTCTCAATGCCCGTGTGTGAACATTTTCCTGCCGAGTGATTTTTCAAATTTTCGGTGTCACATCTGTGACTTTGTACTTTGCCAGTAAATGTTGATTTGAATTTTGCATGAGTGCTCTTATGTAAGTTAAAGCCAGGGAGTGAGAAAGTTACACAGAGGGAAAGTTGAGGGGACATTTCTCTCCAAATATTTTCATAAGAGAATCTCAGAATTCATTAAAAAGATATAATCTCCCTACAATCCTCACTGAAAAAAGCTATAGCTAATTCCAACACCTTCCAATTGTTGACGAAGAAAACCTCATAATAGCAAACATGAAAAATCAAACTCATGACCTAATCATTTTTAAAAATATGGGAAAAGGCGATGCCAAGGGCCTGCAGTGCTATGCACGATGTGCTGACCCAGCCAGTTGCTCTCCGACAAGCTCATAACAAACGATCATATGACTCTTTGACTTTGTCAAAGTAAAATGACCAAGCTAACTTTGACTTGGAACGACATGAATAGACGAGACATGAATACTGCAAAGCAACGCGCCGAGCAAGGGCACCAATAAAAGCAGCGCGGCCCATCTGCTACAATGACGTGGACAGCGGAGGCTCACTGATTGTCTCTGTGTCTCACTGCCATCCTATCTGTGCCTTTTGTAATGGTAATCAAAGATTCATTCTGAGGAGACACTGGCGACTTCCAGTGTGTTGTCTCTCAAGTCGACTTTTAAAGGACTCGTACAGAGCAGCTAAATGTTCTCAATGTTCTCATCCAAAATTTGAGGATGAGAAGATCGTCTATTCACCATCTCTCTTTCTCTCTCCTCTCTGTCACTGCAACCTTTTTAATCACCCTTCAACCCAGCAGACCTGCCATCCCCACTGCACACCTCTCCAGGCTGCCAGCTCTCATGGCCCCCACCTCCCCTCATGCACTCTTTGATGTATTCTCCAGAAATCAGCGAGCCTCAAGTGCAGGAGAACGGCATGACAGAGCCTTCAACTCCTCCTTAACTGTCTCCTGTGTGATTAATGCACGAGTCAAAAACAGTAACTTCCGCTGACACTAATTTCCTGCATACCATGACATCTCTGTAGCCGGCTGGACGGGGCTGGTCCAAGGATGCCTGGATGCGGAATTCTTTCCTGCAATAAATCATTAGCCGTTAAGGACCTATGTGCCCTAAATGACTTAAACAAATGAACTTGTCGGCTTTAATAAGACCTCCCATTACCTAAAAATGTTCTGTTAAAAGGCAAAGGAATGTGGAAAAAAAAATCTAATATAGTAAAGGAGAATTACGTCCAGAGAATAATTACATTTTAAAGCCAAAGTGAAAGATAAAGAGGATGAACTGATATTTCATCAGATATGTAGAAACATCATGATACACAACATACAGTATGCTATGTAGAAGGGCAACTCTCAACCTCTCTCAATGTACACACACGCACGCACAAATGAATACTACCATAAACTCCCCTTTTAAAAATTGCAGTGGTAATACAAAAAAATGTCCTCTCGAGAGCCACTATTTAATTTGTTTGTCCTGGGCTAAACATGGTTGTGCGACATGCTCGACTCTGTGGGAAAGGACACACAGTCAGAGCTCATAGTAAGGTGAAACAAAAAGAAGAAAAAAAAAAGCAATTCTTAGCTTCGGGCGATTATACAGCTGCATCTGTTGTACAACTCTTACATCTTATTCAATTTCTGCTGAAATTAACTGAATTCTACAACCTGGACCTGTTAAAAAAAGACGTTAATAGAGCCTAATTTCCTAAAGTCAGAGATAGTGGAGAATAGAGACAAATAAAGGGTCATTTTGAAAATAACAAGAAACACAACAAGGCAGAAAAACAAAAAAAATACTCCTGTAATAGTCCTTGTGATGTCTATTCAACTGAATTGCATTCATCTGGAGCTCAAAAAGCACGTTCAAGAGAATTTCTGTTCTGGAACTGTTGCTTTTGCCTCTCTGGGTGCACTAACCATCCATTATCCTTTATTGCACTGCAGTGATATTATAACAATAAAGGTAGTATGATCCTTCAGGGAGACACCAGCCTGTCTGTGAAATAAATGTTGACACATAGGCTACAAATAAGGCAAAGAATGAAAGCTGTAAACATGTTGATGAACAACCTGGCAGGCAATGAAACATGATTATGCATTGAAAATTAATTGTTATCCACTGCTAATTACCTTATTAAATAATACTTTAAAAGCTGAGCCATGTGACATCACTTTATTGTGCCTGGGATAGAATAACATTCACCAATAAGCAGACAACTTACGCACGGTGATAAATATACATACTGTATATAACCAAAACAGTGATGGTCCGTAACATTAGCTATAGACCTAAGTGTGGGTGTCACACCAGACTGTGGTGAAACAGCTGTACATTCATCCACTACCTCCACCTCCTGGTAAATTAGCATTAATAAATGCGTCCCTTCATTTCTGGCATAAGATTTGCTGTTGAAGTTAATCCAGGCCGGGGTTAAATTGTCACCACACCATTAATGGGAAGAACAGCTAAATAGTATATGAATGCAATGTCCAGAAGACGTTGCAGAAACATGGCTTCATTCAAAGTATTTCCCTTCACACAATAGGAAAGAAAACATAACATAACATTAACATAACCAGAGGTTGCACTATTACTGTTATCAGCACACGTGTAACAATATGAGTGGGCGGTCTGTTTAAATACAGCTTTAAACTAGGCCTACACTCATTGAGTTTTTTTTTAACAAAGTGTCTGGTGGTGGTGGTTGATAAGGTTCATGGAGATCGGTTGATTATGAGCAGGAGCTATAGTGTGTATATGCTATATGATAATTGCAAAAGTCATGAGAATGTGTGGAACAAAAAAAAACATTACAACATAACATCATAACATAACATCGATAATAGGAGTCAAATATTAGTGAAGAGAAAGAAAGCGTATTTGGGTAATTAGGAGGAAGTCATATTCATATTCAAACACTGATTAAATTATAAAAAGGTTCAAGATAATAAAATGTTTCTTTTGGAGCTATTCTAATTAAGTAATGCTCACCACTTAATGGTACCACAGGGCTGACATCTGGCTTTTTCAATTTGTGTATTAATTTTATGTATTCATTTTTGAAAGACATTCTGTAAGAAACTAAATCTCATAAATAACCAGAGCGGTGTAACTATGGTGACAGCCGAGGGGCAGCCCCCCTCCCTTCCCAGAAAGCTACTGGATGAGCCACTATGGTTAATGGAAAGAGTGGACGTGAGCGGAAATGAATGTGAAAGGCAGCAGCAAACTACTGTGGTGGTTGTAATCATGGAGATGCAAAGAAAAATCACAACAAAGAGCAGAGAGCAGAAAAAAAAAACAAAAAAACTCAGTGGATACAAGTTACTGTTGAATGACATCAGCGCTCTCATCTATTTCAGTGGGCTCCAATTAAACCTGGAGCCAGGTGCTGTACCTCTCCTGCCCTGGCAGCTGCACTGGAATCGCCACAAGCTCAGAGATCCTGCCTTATCTGCTTTAATCCTTGGATTACATTCACCAGGAAGTTCTGCTATACAAAGTGTATGAACAGATCAGGGACGGAAAAGACCCAGTGCATGAATAAATCAGCTGCTTCTACTACAGAACCACTGCCTGCTCGCTATTTTATACATATAAATCAGAGGATGCAGACGTCCTGATTGATTGACTCAATCCTTACATGAGTTTTCACTTAAAAAAACAATGTACTGTATATATATATATATATATATATATATATATGTGTGGATGCACATAGAGTAAAAAATACGCTGCTGTAGCTGTGGCTTTAATTAGTCTATCTGGTTGTTTCATGTTAGTCTAGCATGTAGCACTGAACCCCTTAGCTTCATTTGACAGCTGCATTAAAAGGGATTATTCGATGTTAGGTGTCACAGCTAATAAGTGGCTCAAGCCGTGCATTGATATTCATTAAGCCAATCCCACACAACTGCTCTAAACGCAGATCCTTTTGATAAAGCTGCAGGGCCTGATAGATATCAGATGTAATTAAAGTGATAATTGTGAGTCGTCCTTTGGCTGCAAGTCTACAGCAGACACTCTGACTCTCTTGCTGCTCTGTTCACCGGTAAAGTACAGTCGTTTGGTTCAGTTACTGTATTCTTGATGTATAAAACGCACACTGGTGAATGTCCATTGACTGAACACACAGTTATTCAAGGTACTGTATTATTCTGGGAAACTGACTCTAACCCTGAGACACATGAGAGACTGTGCTGCTCTCACAAAGGCCATCAACAGTCTCTTCTCTGAGAAACAAGTCCCCGGAGGAAAAGCTTAGAATAAAGGTTATTACGAGAAGGCAGTTAGACAGTGATTCAGCCATTACGCTTGCAGCACAGTCTGTACTTAGCCGGACGATCATACACTGTATGTGTGCAAGAATTTTGGACTAAAAAGAAAATGCTGTTTATTAATATACTTTCAGATGCACAGTTACAGACTGCACTGTGACAATGAACTATGTTTGAACAGCCGACATTAATACATGTACAGTATATGTTTGTGTTAAAAGGTGGATAGAAAAAAAGTCTGGAGGAGAAATGGAACTGAGGAGTGAAACAAAGAAGACAGTTTTTGTTTCCATTTATTATTGTGACTATACGTTCACTTTTAGGAGGTTCTTAAAATATTGTAAACCATCATTTATCTAGTGGTTCTTGTGCTTTTAATTATATTCACTCAACTATTTTTAGCCAAAATGCTGAGTTGGCCATATAATCAATAGCTGGATTACATTAAGAGAAAATCGTTTTTCCTGTTTTTGATGAATGAACTGTTTAAAATACTTTTGTAATGGCAGTGAAGTTACTTGGTGATGATTGGGGCAGATGGTGCCCTCACAACAGAGATACAAGTTTGTTCACAGGTCCCATCTGTTGTTAGCGCTTAGGTCAAAGTCAAGGAAAAATAGTTTCTGCTAAAATACAACACGACATATTGTGTCTCAGGTCACTGTCAACTTTGTCTGTATGAGACCGGACCACAGTCTGTCACTACAAGTGGATATTATGCTGATTGATCACATTTCTTGACAGACGTTGCTCATTAACATTTTACTGATGTGTTCAGGGTCAGCTTGCCAGATATGTAAATCAATGGCATACTGTATCTTTATGTAGAGAAAACATATCTTGGTTGCAACCGTATTGCAAAACTTAATGCAACTGTTTTTCTTCTTTAATTCAAGTATTTCAACCTGAAACTTCACAGCCTCGTCACATTTTCGGGTGAAGATCCTATACAGCCCCCATACATGTTCTGAACAGAGGCTCTACTGCTGCTGAGGGACTGCAGTTGAAATTACCTGCACATTCATATTGTGACCGCTATTTGTTTGATGGCTTTTGAAAAAAAAAAAAAACAATTTGAAATGTCACACAAAATATTAAACATTCTTGAAAAGATCATTCCATTTCTATTCCTGGATAAGCATGGTTTTTGTCACCCAAGTCTATTATGAATATTATTTTGTACACCAATGATAACTTAAGCTTCTATCATTAAATCATGTATGTTTTTAATATTTTGTTTGGAATTCAGATAAGAACGGTGCATCAGTTATTCTTTACGTATTTATTTTCTGTAAATCATTTGAAAGCCCCAGTGTGATTTTGACATAACAGTAGCAAAGGGTAGCCTACTCAAAGTGAACATAACACAGGGGGTGAAAGAGAAGCAGTCAAGCCTCAAACCAATGGTCACAATGTGGAAAACCATTTTCTGTCCCTACAGCAGAGCAGAAGCTTCCGTCTAAGACTTTGATTCTTCCTTTTTTTATATCTGTATGCATCACATCAAACAAACAAACACATTAGTGTGTAGATTCTTTTCTGCCCCCCCACCCCAAACCCCAGTCAGATTTCTTTATGCATTAATTGGACATATCCCTAAAAACAACTGGATGGTAATACACACCATTTACACAGATAGTCTGAATCAGCATAACAGGATGACTGGTTGCAAATGATTTGCAGTGACAGAGTTAGCTTCTTGATATATTTAGATTGTGACGACATGACCATCTCTCTGTGGACATCATCTCTTTCAGGTACCGTCTGATAGTCGTGTTGTCTGCGCTGGTCTCTGGTGTCAGTCGAGCAGCTAATACATGCTTGTTTGCTTGTTGGGGGCTTGTGTTAGCTGCTGTCAGTCAATAAATGTGAATCAGTGGAATAAACCACTGGTGGCACACACACAGCAAGTGATCACTGGGAGATGCGGTGCTGTACGTGAGCTCAGTGACAACATGACAAGTGAAGATGTCATCAGAGTATCCTTAATCATCACTTTAAGGTGAAAGTGAATGAATCACAGTCAAGTGTGGAGGTGTAGCCAAAACAGCGCCAAGCTGCCATTGGTTATCTGTACCTGTGTGATTTAATTTACTGTCGACTGTGGATGATAACCTGTGCTAACAAGGGACAATCCCACAGTCATCACCAGGTCATCAGCTGAGATGTGGGATCAGTCTGTGATCATCAAAACCTTCATTATATCAAAGGCTTCACATGACTACAGTATAATAGAAACCATGAGGTAAGACTCAAACAGTGGTGGCAATATATTATGGAATAATTTTTATACTTGAACTATATTGCTTTATGAGGGTCCCTTTGAAGATCAGCTGTCGGAGCTTCGAGTGAGCAAAACACAAGCACTCTTCAGTGCTACATAAAACACTTGCACAAGAAAAAAAAGAGTAGTTCCTGTTGATGTTCATTAATTTTTTACAAGTGTCGTTTAAAGCAACGGTAAACATTCGTGTTAGTCTGCTATGGTGTCGTTCTTACAATGCTGTTGGATTATTTTAGCCATTATCAGCTCCAGTGACGGCTTCACATGTCAAAGTGCTTTAGTATTAGTGTCTGCTGAACTGTAACCAATCACCTTTTCCCCCTCACTCTCTTTGAAGTACTCAAATTAGATTTGTGTTTCCAACTTGCCCGTTTGCTTTGCCGAAATGTCAGTGAATACCTCAAACCGTTCACCCAATAATAGAAGTCAGTACCATGATTGCATGAAGGGAAGCTGAGTGGCTAAAGCCACTTATTTCACTGCTCATGTCTTTGATCACAGTTACTGGTTTGATTCTGTGCTTGGGAGAAGTACACAGGAAGACAGTGGTGCGTGCCGGAGGCAGCGAGGGCCAGGGAGCAGAGAGTCAGCACCTAAAGCTGGAAGGATCTCAGTAATATCAACCACTACCTCCTAACTGAAAATCAGTCAAGGGTTCACGTTCAGACCACCGCTTGCTGCGGATTGTTTGGCTTGACATGACGTATACTGCGAGGGGAGAAAGTGAGAGGTATGGAGGAGCAGGAGATCCAAACAGAGACAAGCAAGGAGGCAGGGGGAAAATGAGGTTACTCCACAGACAAGACGATTGAAGTGCAGTCAGAATAACTGCAGAGCAACATCCACTCGACTGCAAACACAGGTCAGAGAGGGAGATCAGAGATGGAGAAGCAGCAATATTAACCGAAAATGCACCACATTCCCCATCATTGCAAAGTGTTTTCCAATTTTTGGCTGATGATCAATCCCACATTACTTTGTGGATAGAGCCCACTGTGCACCGTACACGGATCGTTCTGCCTCATGTCTTTGCTCGGGATTTATTTTCCCTCATTCTGTTTGAAGTTAAAAGCACATGTGAATTTGCTGAAACTCTTTTTACTGCTAGATTCGGGGGGTTCAAAAAAAAACTTTCATTTTCTTAAATCTGATTTCTTCCAATATTTGCAGTGAGGAGGAAGAAACTCTAACCGGTAACACAGCTTAAAATATGAAACGTCAAATGGTGAAGGCAAAAGACATGGCGGACTCATGCTATGGCAGTGTGGCAAAGACACATTTATTTTTATTTAAATGTGTCTTAAATGTGTTGCTATGGTAATGTGTGCCACACTACCATAGCATGAGTTTATTTTATTCCTTATATAACTGTATTTCATAATACAATAAAAAGCAGACAACACAAAAATGGAACGGAGCAGAGAGAAGAATATATCTTGTATTTTCTGCCCCTTTTTATAAGAAATATTTACTTTTAGCATTTGAATTTAACTGAATTTGCCATAATTTTTCTGATATGATTTTTTAACCTTTGTCACAGACCACTGCTTTTATTTACCATTTCATAATTATTGAATACACCTTTCACTGCATGCTCCATTCCACTATTTTGGTTTTGATTCTAGATTTTCTTAAAGACTTCTGTTCCCTTCAACCTGTAGTTACTTACTCTTTTTTCCGAAATTTTTTGAATATTTATTGGTAAGGTATTTTTATTTGCCTTGTAAATTGTAGTATTTTAAAATCAACTAAATCATGAAATTTGAGTACCTTATATTTTGATTGACTGATGACTTTCAAAGCTCTTTTCTGTAAAATAAATATAGGTTGTGCTTGAAAAGCATGAATGAGGAATCTATATTTAATCATGCTGATATTTGCACAGTTCTGAGGCATCTGTGAAAGAGGAAAACGCCATTATTTGAAAGTCACCAACGTGGGAGTTGTGTTGCTGTTTTTTTTTGCATTGAGGGTCAAGAAAGCAGGAGGAGGTGAAGAACGAGAACGCACAGGCCACGGAGCAGCACCTCCTACCTTGACTTACATCCTGCTGTTTGTTTACTCCTCCAGCTCTGCCAAACTCATCTGCATACCAAGATCAGAGCAAATCTGGGGAGACTGGAGATAAGAACACGTAGCACACAGACACACAATCAAACATAAAATGAGGCTTGGTAAAACTTTTTTTCTAAGTATGTAAATGAGTCAGCTCGTTTAGTATAAGAATAGCCTTTCAGAAAAATAAAGTAGGAGTCTGCCTACAATTTTGTTCCACCAGTCTGGATTTCGTCTCATAAATTAGTCTAAAGCAGGCTAAGACAGCACAGACGACACTGTGAGCCACCCAACACGTCCCATTGGATTGACATAATCGATACATCTTGTTTGATTATGTCAAACTGTAGGAGACCCAGTCAAAACAATGGACTGTTTATCTGAGTTTTACCGGTGGGGTCATAGGGGAAATCTAATGATGAACAGGAGCCAACCAGTTTGGCAATAGTTCACATCAGTCTGAATGGAAACATGTCAATCTCAGACACATCGTTTCAATTAAATGTAGCTCTTAATAAAACCGTTATGGAGAAGCATTTGGAACATGCTGATACAATATGCAGATTTGCAGTGGAGGTAGAAAAACAATAACCCATAAACACTCCTCTTTTCCTTTTTTTTCACACTGCCACAAACACATCTGACCAGAGACCGGTCAACAACTGGCTGCTCCGGAGAGAATGAGTCCTGTGACCCTGGGAGAAGGGTGAACGCTCAGTCTCAATTCAGCCGTGCGCTGTTTCGGGCTTATTACACAGTAATCTCTCCACAGGCTTCCCTCAGCAGGGAACAGCCTCGCCAGCATTTTCACCACCAGTCCCCCGTAAAAGGACGAGAGGAAGTTAGACCATCCGCTTTAGTGTGATTTATTACACCACTCCCCCACCCCCAAATACACACACACACTTGTGTTCCATTTGTTTATCTTCCCTGTATTCCTCCCCCTCTGATTTGCCTCATTGTCGGCTGGTAATCCTTATCCTTTTAGAGTCAGGACGGGCAGGTTTGATATTGAACTGAATCTGGGGAGGAGGTGTGTGTTGATGAACTGCGGAGATTATTGTAACGTGCCCGTGTGATTGCATTTGTGTGTGTGTGTGTGTGTGTGAGACAGGAGATTGAAAGAGAGGGAGTCCAATTCCTGCATAAACCAAGACAGCTGCTTTCCAAACACGGGGGCCACAGCAGGACCATTGTTTCCTGCCATGGGGACAAACAGAGAATATGCATCACAGATTTCTGAATCTCCCTTCGCCTTGAATGATAATTTGAAACTGTTTCATGGTGGCCCGACTTCACGACTGGAACTGATTCTCTGCTTGAATCGGCCCAGTCAAGGTAAATTATAAAGGATATTGGTGTTGTGGCAGGTGTCACGACTGTCATTATACTGTCCTCTCACATCCCGATTTGTGCCACAAGACAATGATTAATGAGTGTTTGCTTTCTTATTAAGTGGCGCATACGCTGGAAAGAAAGCCGATAAATATCCTTGCATTCATAAATATCTTATGGACGCACATGTATCTAGATTCTTGTAGCGTTCACCCAACCATGGTATAACACTGCAATCAGTCTGTTATGCAGCCTCTATGAGTCTTTCTTATGTGCTGGATTGTTGATGGCAGAGGAACTTAATATCAGAAGTTTTCATCACAGATCAAATGTAGGTCTACAAAAAGGAAATGTATGTGCACTAATGTATTTCTCCCCATTATGTGCTCTCTTTAGGTGTACTGGGAGGTGAACGTAATGAGTGGCTCTACCATCTGTACATGTGTCAGTGGTAATTAAGCTCATGGTGAGGAAGCTGTTGGGGGGCTCATTTTACAGTACTGTCGTATAAGTCTCATTGTCGCTAATTACGGTCATTAATTTATTTTTACATTTATGGAACATGTACATATGACCTTTAACCCTGCTGAGAAAATGTTCCATCGGCCTACAATGTAAGAGTGGGTGTATTCTTTAATAACATTTGGGATGGGATGATTCCCATTTCAGCAGCGGAATCACCCTTTAGCAAACACATCTGGATGATCTGTTATTAATGATCAATAAACATGTTATACTTTTGCATATTTTTAAAATCATTTAGCTCTTCTATTTAGAATTTGTATGAATCTGTAATAGTGAATTATTAAATTGTGAGGTATTTCAGTTATCTAAGTGGTGTCAAAGAATATTCCAAGTGCATTGATGGTGCCATACAATTTCAGCTCTTGCCATGACAAAGGGTTGGGGCATTTATTTATTTATTTAGCGATTTTGCTAAATTTTGCCAGTAAAATGTTCCTGTGAATAGTAAACATCGCGTACAGGTGAGGTATGTTTCTTACTCTCCAAGACTGCAAAACCATTAATCCTTGGGTACCTTCAACAGCACCTGATCCTCCATGTCTTTTGTCCGGGTACATTTTAGGGGCGTATATGAATGCCCTTCGACTTTACTACTGTATGTGAAAAATGTTGTTTTTCAAACTCTATGAACAAATGAATTCTGAACTGCTCCTTGAAGTCCTTCACCTTTCCCTGCAAGGACACATTGCTCCACTCCATGCGGTTTGGTCGAACCCTTCCCAGTCAACATGACCCGTTTCAATTTATCTCTCTTGATGAAGAGTGGGTGGACTTTGATGGATACAGTATGTGCACCGCATCAGACATGACTTGGCAGACTACAAGAAGAACCGCAAACATCTTTACCAGTAAACAACAGTAGGGACATGATGACCTCTAGCACAGGACGCCGGATGTTGGTTGTTCAGGTGTTTTGATGAGTCTTTGCGGCTTACAAAACTGTGGTTGAAGAAAGCTAACAAATCAATGGCAGAACATCTTAAAGAAACCTTCAGATGTATGATAACAGACACAACTACCAGTGATTACTGCATCAGTCAGCGGCCTGCCCTCGTATACCAATAAAAGCTTTTTTAACCCATAAAGACAGTAATGGCTCTGTAGCACTGCCAGACTGTGCTGAGAACATAATGTGTTATTATGGATTTCACAACTTTTAGGTTTGAACATAAAAACAGGGCTGTTTTCTGACACGGTTCTTGAAAGTGACTCTTGACTTTGTGTACATAATAAAGCTATAGTGCCGTAAAAGTGAACGGAGAGATGCAATATATCTTTGATGTTACCTGACTGTGCTTTGTGTCCATTGGGAAAATAAAAAGGCTGGATGGAGCCAAAGAAAGCACTCATCTCCTCCAGCTGCTGCTCATCGGTAAATACCTCTGATGTGCAACATACAGCTACTTAACCCACTGTGCCTCATTTCTCACTTCTATAGACTGCATGGAAAATACACAAAATGTAAACAGGATGTCGTCGAACAGATATGCTTTGTGTTTCAGCTGTGGGTCTTTGTGAATATCTCAGAAAGTGTTTTCTGAAACTGCCACAATGGGGAATATAACAAAGCACTGTGTAGCTAAAGTTTCAGAGGTTTCCATGACATATAAATAATCCATGTAGACACGTATAAATGTATATTCACTTTTTATGTATATGTTTAGTGTGGTATACAGGTGCTTGCTACAGGGAAGGAATCATTATAGTAAACAGTATATATGAAAAAAGAGCACATTTGTGCACAGACGTAATATCACTCATACACTGCTTTTGCAGATCAGTGTGCAGAAAAGAATGGAGACGTCATATGATGTAGGGGCCAAAAGTAGATAATAGATATCTACTGTTGGGCCCTGACTGAACTGCTGTCAGGGGGCATAGAGTTTGTAACAGCACCATTGCTCGCAGACACATTTTATAACTACAGTAAAAGTGCAGGACTGTCCACTTTCTTCACTTTTCTACCTTATTTGCTGATTTCTTATATTTTCTTTCCTGGGCTGACCAGAAGCTTTTATTATGAACTGGGGTGGAAAAGATGGCATCCTGAAATCAGCAGCAACGTACAAAATAAGTCATGTGTCTTACTCAGATGTCTTTTTGGGTGGTATTGCATTTTGGTCTTTTGAAGCTTCAATGTTTTTTGTTTTGTTTTTTTGTTTTTTTGCTTTCTGTCTCATCTGTGATGGATTTCTTCCTGAACAACTGCTGAACATGCAAAACGCTGGCAGGGAGAAGGCATTTTACTTCAGTTCTGAGGATGTTCGGACTGTCAAAACTATTTCGCTCATCACACTGTCCTTTCTCTGCTGGAGAAATATTTCAGCCCTGCGCGATGCCCACATTTCGACACCACGCAGAAATAAGAAAATGCGCCTCCAAATAGCAAAATGGACAGAGAAATGCAAGGTCAGATTGGCGAAATGGACAGTATGACAGTTATGGTGTGTAAAAGTGGGATGTGCCTCCACATCCTGATGACTACGGTATTTCAGCTGTTTTAGTCTCCTGGCTTTGTGGGGATTGTTGAAGTTCACAAATGTTGACTGCAGTGCCAGACGACAGGAACTTCACAGGAAATTGCAGAGATAGTGCAAAACAATACCTTAGAGCAATTGGGCCTGCGTCGCGGTCACTGACTCATTCCGGTTTTTGTCAAGCCACTAGTTAATACCTCAGAGAGCAGCACGCTGCCCCGCTGCACTGTTTGTCACTGGTACTGATGAATCTGTATGGAGCTCAAGGACCAGTCCAAACTAGCGCTTTCTCTGTTTTCCCCTCACATTTTGACTCTGGTCCCATACAACCATGTACCACTAAAGTATGCACGGCTGATTAGGACTCTTTAATGATTAAATGGATTATCGTCATCAAGGACACTGTAACCTTAGTGAAGGCTACCACTCACTGTGTACATGCTTTCAGCTTTCAGTTCAGACTCGCTGGACGAGTTAGGATTCAGAAGGTTAAACACGTATAATGCTGTTTTCTAATGCAGTCTTCATTTAAAATACTAATTGCGCTGCCAGACGCTGGGACTCAGGTCACAACAGCCATATTAGATATTTTCATTTGGATGGTTTAATTAAAGAGAGGTAGAAACCCAATTAATTTTAAAATCCTGGTTGTGTGACATCTTTGATACACGACTCAAACAGGCAGCATTATTCCAACAAACAGAGGAGGGAGGAGGATTTCAGATAAAGGAAGCTGTTCTCTCGCCTGTAATAAAGGATGATAGTGGAGTGTATAGTAAGAAAAAGCCAACATCAGTAACACAAGTTTAAACATGATACAACTAAGTGGTCCAAGCTCATGAAATAAGCTGTGTAACACCCTGGAAACAGGCGTGCATTAGTATGCAGTTATTTCTTGTTAGCCCACTAACAAGTTGCAGTCACGTTGTGTGTCAGGTCTAATTACAACAATCTAAACGCTAAACTGCTTTAATTGAGTGTGTAGTGGCCAAGGTCCACCAGCAACAAGTAGTATATCTCCTGTGGCTGTTTCAGAGAGTGACACATTAATCTAATGAAATGCAATGAGATCTGTCGGCTATTTTGAAGGGGGCACGCAGCACGTGCCTGAACCGTTGTCATTTTCCCTTTCCACCATGAAACAGATCACATTTGTCACCTCATACCTCTGGGTGTGAGAGAGAATTCAACTGTGCATCCTATTATCGCCTCTTACGGACAAAGGCATGTCATATGCATGTAATTCACAGAGGTCACCTTTCCGGGCCTCTTGGACTTATTGCCTTGGGTCATGTGGCTTGCACGACTGCCTGAAAGCATGTCAACCAGCAGGGCAAATTATTACATTTATGTGGTTGGGCTAGAAAAATTACTTTAAAAACATGAATTTGCTTTTAGCTTAATGTCTCGGGTTGTGAACCTTGCAACCTCCGAATAATTTTAACGAATCATAGGAAATGTCTGTTAGACGAGGACTGTTAGAAGTGTTGCATCACAACCAGTTCTATCCACTCTGCAGTCTCATCTGGCAACAGTATCACACTCTCATAAATCAGACAAGGTACATTTAAACTCCACAAATCAATACAATTCTTTTTAACAATTGATCAAATAGCTATGTGTAATTTTTAAATAAATCTCCTTTACACACACACACTATACAATACAGATCATGAGAGCAGCAGCAGAGAAAGCTCTGCTCACATGAGTCACGAGTTGTTTTCAGACATTAATGGAGACAAAGGGTAAAAATTAAACTTGACTCTAAATGACTTTAGTATACAACTGTTGTACAGCAGCAAATATTTGTAAGGAAAAACTAGCTGTGGCCACATCATGTTTTCTATTAAATTTAATGAGGAAACTCATTTGGTAAAATGCGAAAACAGTGATGAATAATTGTTTTCCACTAACAGATGCAATAGCGTGATACATCTACTTAATACTTAATCAGCCTGCTTTTGTTGCTGAAGCCATTCAGGGTTGTGGGTGTGAAAGCCTGACAGCCTGAAGCCTCTGATGTCAGCCGTTCACTTTGTGTGCTCACTCTGCAGCCCTCCAACCAACCGATGACTCCCATAATGAAAATAGCCTTTTTTCAATTTTTACAAAATGCCAAGAGAAAGCTGCTGCCTGTAAACATATTCTAACTCACAATTACACCACTACCAGAATCGGATCTATGGGATCTATTTGGTAAAACTGGCAGAAATGACTTTTTATGGTAATATGTCTGAGAAAGATCTGTTTCCATGGTGTCATTAGGGTTATTGTCTGTTTTTAGTCAAAGCCTGCATTACTATTTAGTGCATCTATTTCAACAGACCAGGGCATTTACTGTGCAAAAAAAAAACAAAAACATGCTATTCAGTTGCATTATGAAAAATTGTGATTGTTAGTGTATTATGAATTATAACCCATACAGACTGAAAGCCAGACTTGCCATTGGCACATAGATTAGACCATTCTGTTTTAAAACTTTCTCATAACTCACTCAGTTTTATGCAAATTATATGTAAAACCATCAGTGCTCATTTCACTGTACGCGGAACCAAACTGCTATAGTCTGTTGTTATGGTACATAATGACGGCACGGGTTTAGACAAACAACTGGCATAGATGCAGAATGGTTCATGTGAGTACAACTATATATCTTAGGGTTCACTTCACTTTGAGCTGCCATCACATCCATTAAGTACAGTCCACTTGCATGTGGAACCATGCAAACAGGGTCTTAGGTGAGCCACAGTCTGTCTCCCATTCATCTCCAGTGGAAAGGCTTAGCTGCCCCCTTCTGCTCTAGTTCTGCAGAACACTTCATCACACGATAGTAATTAATGAAATCACCATGCCATGATAAGTGGTGCTTAAATCTTTTACTCTTCTTTATACATCAGGTGATCATGATGGAGTATATAAAGGTGTTCATTAACAGTCATTAAAACACAGACACACACACACACACACACACACACACACACAGGAATCCAATCAATGAATGGGACACACACAAAGGTAATAATTTGGAAACAAGGAGGTGGGGATGGACAATTATTCTACAATCATTAACAAACAGACTGTTTGAAGGCCTTCTGGGTTGTTGCTAATTTAGTGTAGAACAATGCTGAGATGGAAACATTGCAGCTGCACAGATAAAGTGTTTAGCAGGCTTCAGGGCATTTTTATTTAGCAATAATTAATGTCCTATGCCACCATAATGCAGGAATGGCAGCAGCTTAATTTAAATCCTGCTCAATTTCTCCCTGACTTAATCTTCATTATTTTCTCATTGCTCACAACATGTTTACCAGTGATTAAAATGTTCCAGAGAAGGGGGGAGACTTCAAGAAATAGTGATCTCGGCATAAGAGACTTTTCTCATGGTATTTTTCAAATGTGAATTTCACAAGTGAATGCTGGCTCATGTTTTTTTTTTTTTTAGTGCACAGGCACTCGTTCTGTTTGATTATTCATGAGTCTCCATTAGCACAGTGGCAATTTGTAATTCAGTGCGATACAGTTGAGAAGCACTAGGCAGAATTAAGGGGATGATGGCAACCACCATCAGTCAAATCCTAAATTCTGTAATTTCTCATGGTTACAGGGAAATGGAGTAGAAATGAGCAGGAGGCGCCTCCGGTCTATTGTAATTAACAACACAATTACTGAAACAATCGATTATTTTGGAGAGATGATCCTCATTAAAGACTAAGCACAGAGAGACAGGAGAGGGCAAGTTGGAAAAAATTAAAAATCGTTGACATCTATAGGTGGCTGCAGATCACCACTGTTGACCCACAATATGTTTATTTTTTTTCTGTTCCTACTGTTTTGATACACATGGTGATTTAAAGTGCTTCAAGCATCAATATAAAAAAACAACAAACAAACAAAAAAGTAATTTTCCGGCATAACATGGATTAAGAAAATCCTTAGCAGAATTAGTATATGTTGTATTTTAGAAAATACGAGACAGGGTACTGTATGGACAGGTCACCAGCCAATCACAGAGCAACGTACAGAGACAAACAACCACACTCACATTAACACCTACAGTCAATGTAGAGTCTCCAGTTAACCTAACCCCCACTGTTCCTGTCTTTTTAATGAAGTATCCATAAGAACCCACACAGACATGGAGAGAAAATGTAAACTCCTCACAGGAAGGCCCCAGGTCAAACTGGCATGTGGACCTGATCATCTCTTACTGTGAGACACCATAACCACTGCACCACTGTGCAACCTAACAATTTGACATCAATAAATACAGAAAGAAACATTACACATATTAATGGTCACTAATAAAAATAAATAATGTTTTTTTCCTTGTTGGTCTCACCATATATCCTGAGGTGATAACCCCCCTCACCATTTTAAATGCATAATGCACTGACAATTAACATATCGGTTTGATCTTAATATATTAGGAGACTCTATAGTACCATACTGAGACCTAGTAACTTGTGAAGACTTTAAAATCCAGCATTTGGACTATATCTTTATAGCCCACTGCCATTTTATCGTGTTGAACATTAATAATCACATTCTGCAGATCCCTACGGTTAACGGGGCTGGCAGGGTACATTAGACCTGGGTGTTCGAGGCTACAGCCCCAAAGGTTTTATGAATAGCCCTGAATATATTCATCTGTCCTTCCGGTTACACTTTAAGGCCTCGGGAATAACATATTGTTGATCGAAAAAATGAAGGTTGGTTTTGGGTGATCTGTATCTTTCGAGCAGCAGAACGTCTTCAGCTTATATTGGCATGCTCACTCATGTGTATGGATCTGTGTGTGTGCGGGTTGTGTGTGCGTCCCTTTAACATTGCTGGTGTTACTTAGAAAAGTACTTCACTGAGGCAAGACTTAAGGGCTGCGATTGGAAGTTTTGCGTTTCTTTGTTTTCGCCAAAAATAGTGTGCTTCAGAGCAACAGGTGGAAGTGAGGTGGACTGGAGGAAGACGTGTATCTTATTGTGTGTTAGCAGCAGGTGAAGCGTGATGGGAGAACATGCTCTGACTGGTAAAGCTGCGCTGTGTATGACATTAAAAGGGGTCCTCGTGTTACGACGGTCTCGAGATACGACGTTTTCGTGGTTACGACACATCTCCCATGAACTTCCTTGTTTCTGCTTAAGCGGTTTGCCCCGTAAATACGTACAGACTTCGCACGGGAACTAGTTGGTACCGGCTCTCCAACACCTCCACAGCAAGGCTACTCTGCCTTGTGTTTACTTATGTGAAATGGACGGCTGGCAGGGGGTGCAGTGGCAGCCGGTAAGGAGATGCACACGGACACAGATGCGTTCGGGGTCGTGGCGATACCGTAGGTTTATTCACAACACAGGGTCTACACGGTTGATATCAGAAATCTAAAGGAAATGCTCATTACACTCGCGATATCAACCCCTACGGTGTGTCAAGAGGGACAAAAGGCAATTCACCATAGTAAACTCTTATTTTAGGGTGGTGCTATAGTGACATCTAGTGGCACAACTTAGTATCTACCTTACATATGAATGTATGTTCCGACTTACGTCGAAATTCGGTTACGACACATTCTCAGGAACGGATCTCCGTCGTAACTCGAGGTCCCCCTGTATATGAAAACAACTGTTTGCAAGGGGGAACACAACTATAGATACCATATGTAACTCAAAATGAATAAGACTAATTTCATATCACATACACATCGTACAACGTACAACACAAGAGACAGATCAATAATGTAGATAGAGCACAGAGAGGGAAATTGCTACGTGATTGATGTCCATCAGTTGCTATATTGATCATTGGCCTGTTGCTACATCCAATAGTGTTGCTGCACTGTATGAATGTCAGCCCATGTGAAATAATGAGCATTGATGACTATGTGTCCTGTATGAGGTAGAATCCTGCATTAACGGGTTGTGTTTCAATTGACCTGAATTGTCAGTTGTTTCCAAATAATATGTCAAGTCTTAAAATGTATACAGACTTTTATAATATTTCTCTCATACGACATGTCATGGTAAATATGATAGTTTTAGATTTTGACCTCAGTTATGGAGTCCAGCATTCAGCTTTATTTACACCCAGGGTAGCCTGCACTACTAATAGTTTTTAGTGTTGATTTTTGTTTTGTACAGTCTTTGTATTACAACACTTCAACTGTGATATGTCTGATTGTAGGGTGGGTGGGGTAACAAAGACACGAGACCCCTGTCTCTGAACCGAACAGATGCTGAACAAGCAACACTTAAACTGTCGGCCACTTTTCCCATTCATAGCACAAATGAACACATTTGTCAAAAAATATCTGAGTATAAATCGGTTTCTCGTTTCAGCAAAAATAACGGTGTTGAAAATAAGGCCAAAGGCTGATCGTTTGGCCAAAATAAAAACAGACAGCATCCAAACTTGATGATTTTCTGAATACTCAGTGCATTTAATTTTATCAGTCACCTATCCAACATTTCCATAGCAAAAAAAAAAAAAATATTGCATCTAAATTGTGATCTCTTTCCAACATTGTGAACTGCACATCACCCGCTCTCAAGGACCTTTTGCTCGGCAGTAACAGATTCTAATCTTGGAGGCTTTGAAGGTGACTCGTTTAACTCCTAGTCAGGGCTAATCTGTCTGGATTTTGTCGGCCGTCGGAACAGCCTGTACCCGAAGATAAGGGCTGCTGATCGTTTGACCAAAATAAAAACAGACAGCATCCAAACTTGATGATTTTCTGAATACTCAGTGCATTTAATTTTATCAGTCACCTATCCAACATTTCCATAGCAAAAAAAAAAAAAATATTGCATCTAAATTGTGATCTCTTTCCAACATTGTGAACTGCACATCACCCGCTCTCAAGGACCTTTTGCTCGGCAGTAACAGATTCTAATCTTGGAGGCTTTGAAGGTGACTCGTTTAACTCCTAGTCAGGGCTAATCTGTCTGGATTTTGTCGGCCGTCGGAACAGCCTGTACCCGAAGATAAGGGCTAGTCGGGGCAGGAACTGACTCAAGCAGGCTGCTTTCCGAGGATTTGGACGCTGAGCCGCAGCGGTTCAGGGAAGAGTTTCACACATAACGGCGAGTGAAAAATAATTCGAAAAATCAACACCAAATCTATTGGCCGAGAACACAATCCTGTCACAAGAAATGGAGTTGGACAAAAACAGCACTGGGGTGTTTCGGGGCTTTCATTGTGGTCTGATGCTATGGAAGAGCTCCAGATTTCCTTTCTCCTGTAATTGCACATTGGAGTTTCCAGTTGTGTCTTATACGGGGAGAACTCGTGTTCCGCTGTTATCAGAAAATTAGAAGCCAGGAACTGCGTGGGAGACGAAGATAAATCCACAAAGCTCTTCCCTGCTTTTCACTAGCATAATGCCAATGTCAGAAGAATGTAAAACCACCCTGCATCAATAGATTAGACTTAGCAAACTTGATATAGGGCTGCACTCTAGAAGCAAAGACGCATTCAGGAGGAAACCGGGTAAAAAATAGAAAATCCTTTCTGCATCTCCATGTAGTGTACTTTTCTAAATCAGAACTTTTCAATGCACTGCGAATGAATCCTCTGCCCAATAATGCAGGAATTCATGGAGACTTATATAAGAATTTATAATCTGTGCATTCACGTTGGATCATCGTAGCTAATTACGCTCTCAATAAGTGATTGGGGGATGTGATTGTTAGGATGACAATGCGCAGTGATTCATCGACTGTTTGATGTTTTCAGCCCTGTTTAAGATTTGATGTCCTCCAGAACATTAAAATGAAAAACAAAACAAAACAAAACAAAACAAAAACATGGTCTGAAAAAACGGGCTTAATCCCAGATTTCTACTCAGGACATGAAATGAAGGATTGATTTGCTGCCTGTCAAACAAACACACATACACGTATCAGGTGTCTTACGGGTACCTTGCAACTGTGTGATCCTCTGAAGTATTCAGCCCTGCAGCGCACCAGAATAACCCCGACAGCCAACGAATGGGCGAGTGCCATCATTCGCAAACGACCTGGTTTGACATTGACTGTTTCTGCTGCAGACACATATTGACCCATGTGGTAGGAATATCACACGGACATGCTGTCTGTAAAGGACACATACACACACGCTTTTGCAAATGCCCACATCATCTTCTTTCTGCGATTCATTTCACATTTTGTTTTCGTACAGGCCGTCAGATAACTGAAGTGTGGGAGGGAAAAACTGCAACCTGCGGGGTGTTATATACAACAGCAGGCACTCGCGGCCCTGTGATGGGATTAAATAAATCAATCATTTTGGAAGAGACTGAATTACAGTGAAGACATGTTGACAAACTACTGCGAGTTTTTGTTCTGGTCACCAAAGATTAATCAATTCACAGAGTACTAGTTTGATTCCTCATTTCACATGCACATACTGTATGTCAGTGACAGGATTCCTTTTTCATGTTGTTCTTTTTTTATGCGTCGCTCTCTCGCTCTCTCTCCCTCTCTCTCTCTTTCTCTTTCTCTTTCTGTGTCTCTCGCTCTCAGCCTCAAATGATGTAAAGGCCGCCAAGGAGAGCAGGGCAGGCACATGCACAGGCTGCTAATTCCCGGGTGACAAAGCTCCTCTTCAAATGCATGAACCCATCACTTGGAGAAAGGCAATAAAAAAGTAGTCCCCATCTTCTTTTCCATTCCCCTCGTAATGAAAAAAATGCACACCTGGAAATGGAGGCTTTCAGCATAAGCAGGGTAAAAAGCAGCTAATGTGAATGAATGAGGTGAAAATGTGCATTTTCATGTGCTTGTGTGCTGCATTACACACTACTACTACACGCATGCGTGCACACACACATTCTGTGGCTCATCTCGACTGTGCATTTAAAAAGGCAAGAAGTTCTGGCAGATGTAAAGGGCAACGCAAATGGCAGAGGAGTTCATGGTTGGAGCTTGATAACGCAGTGATTAAGGAGTAAATAACATGACTGAAAAAAAATGCACATTTGCATTTGGCATTCAAAAAAGTGTGCAAGGTGTCTGTGATGAATGTCTGTGTAAGAATATTAAACTGTGAATATGCGTGAATATATCATACACAATTCCGGATCGTTAAACTGGGCATGGAGCCAGTCCCAGTTGATATCGGTTGTGATTGGCTGGACAGGTCACCAGCCAATAGGGCAACATATAGAGACAAACAATCATTCACACTTAAATCCAATCTGGAGTCTCTCATTAATTTAACCCTTATAATGCATGTCTGCACACAGGGAGAACATGCAATATAGAAACAGAGATTAGGATTAGGATTAGATTCAATCGGCAACACAGTCTTGTGGATTATTACCAATGTGACATCCTAATAGTGCACAGAGCATGACAGGTAGGAGGTCAGGGTCAGTGCCTCAGTGTGGTAGAGATGCATTCTGCATCCAACATGATGTCAGGCTATGCTATAGTAACCCAGCTAAGTGTAGTAATGTTGTCATGCGTGTGTGTTGTGTGTGAGTCTGTGTTTACATTTTCCCACATCCCAACAGCTGAATGCTTTTTGTTTATTGAACTCATTTCCACCGCTAAATTCAGACGATAAGGTAAACTGCACATAAGGGACAAGACACATTGCTGTGCTACACATCAGGAGAGGTATGACTTGATTCCGTGTTTGAACCTGATGCTGTTGTAAAAGTTTCACCTCTTAAAATATAAATACAAGAAACATTTTTGATGCAAAGCCGGAACAGTCACTTGGAAAAAAACCCGACCACCGCTCTCACACACAGCCGACGCTGCAACAGCCACATGATTATGATTCCGTTCCAAGTCTCCGGTACACACAGTCAGCTCCGCTGTATCAGCGTTGACAGATTTCAGACACGAGTGACATTCTGTCATTGACAGAGTGAAAAGCATGCACAGTTATACTGTTGATGTAGAGCCTAAGACCCAGCTCCCTCACTGTTATCGCCGCTGCTCCCTCTTTGATTTTTTTTCTCCTCCAGTCAGGAAAAAAAAGTTTCACTCGGTTCTCGACTTAAGAGGGAGAGCGAGGAAGAGTCCAATTACTGCACACCTGCGGCGGCTGCACTCGCATTTCCTCCTGCTCCCTCCGGGGTAGGGGAACGCTGCATCGATTCCAACAGATAAGGCGCTTGACAAAATGGGAGAAAGACATAATTCCATTTGTCTTGGTCGAACTCATCCCATGTGAGGTGTAAGTGTTGCTGCTGTCAGCTCTGCTCTACACCTGTTTGAGGGAGATAAAATCACCTCCCCTGACAGCTGCCCTTTAATCACTGCTGTTAGTGCCCGACAGAGTAGCATGCCACTGGTGCACAGTAAACAGCCTGCCACAAATGGTGCCCCCTCGCCATTACTTCGCTGATGGCTCCAATGAGTGACTCAGTAATTGAGTGAAGTGAAAGACATTTAGATGTGCATGAGTGGGGAACAAAACACCTGGTTGATCGTTTTACCAAATTTCATGGCAACCAATTCATCAATGGTGGCCCAAGCAACCATCAGTCAAACAGACTAATGGTGTCCTCCCTAGAGCCATGCCGCTAACATGGCTACATCTGACCCAGTGCGCGTCTAAACGGCCCAGACAGTGTTGTGCAATATCGCCGCTTCTAACGCAAAGTGTCGATAAATCATTATAATTTCCTCCCTCGTTATTGCGCTTGAGAAAGCAGTTGCCCTATCAGTCAGTTTAAAAGGTTTATTCAAATATCTGGAACAGGCCTCAAGACAATTGGTAAGAGCCTGCAAGAAATAGGATGTCAATATTCCTCGCAAAGTTAAGTTGTACAAGACGTTCGACATTTAGCTACCTGGACTGGAATCAATGTTTCCATGGCAACATAACCCTGAGCATCAAGATACGGAAATGTCACTGAAAATTAGTGACCTCTTGCCTTTGCTAATAAATGAATTCAGTGTTCTTCAGCGTGGCTACAGGTTTTTGATTTTCAACATTTATACATACAGTATATGTGTACTGTATACTGCATCTCACCCAATGTCAGATTGGCTCCAGCTCCCCCCGTGACACTCTGAGGATAAACAATACATAATGGATGGATGGAACATATATTTATCACTCAGAGAGAGTACTCCCTCTACTACAATCACCAAAAGTGAAGTCATCTCTCAGCAGCTGAGAGAAGGAATGCAGCCAAAAACAACAGCCAGAATCAGCACCACTGTATGTTCCATGAGTCATTAGCCCCTCAAAACAGACTTGCAGCTTCGATATTTCAGATATCCAAGCAATCATGCCTTCACTTTGCAAACGATGACAAACTGGCCTCAGTTTGTACTTAAAATTCTAAAGTCATATGACCATCCTGACTCTGACCCTTTCTGCTTTAGTGCATGGAAATGACTACAGTGGTATAGCCATTATTTTAATTAAAGTAGCAGGAAGATAGACACATTTGTTTTCTGTGTATATGTATAATAGGCTGGATTTTTTGCTGGAAATTAAAAATAATTAAAAACAACAGATTAAAGATAAAAATAACTTTGCAAAACGTCTGCAGACCCAGTTGTCTGTGAAAGTCTTCGGAGCTCGTGATAATTGCTTTAGCAGCCAGTAAATGCTGTGAGCTCACGTGGCCCCGAACTGAAATAAAAAAGTAGAAATATACTGTTCGTGCTTTCGTCTTACACACACCAAAGAAAAAAAAAGTCCTGTGAAGACTGAGAGTCTTATCATTTAATTTATCTCCCACTCAGTATGAAATATTCTGGTGGGAATCAGTTATTATATACAATCCACTATTCACTGTGTATGAGCTGGTGGCCAGGAGGAAACGATAACACCGGTTTACAAAGGAGTTGAGAATTCATAAGTTGGGCATTAAAAAAATATAAAAATATAAAGACGGAAAAAACATCTCGTCAATCAAATTTTATCATGTGATGTCCTGTCAGTGAGGTGGATTTTCAATATATTTGTTATAAGCACTCAGTTTATTGATGTTTTTTTTATTATTAATTTCAATAGACAACAGAAATGGTTTCTCCACAGGTTTAAGCCCAACACACCAGGTATTTTAAATGAAACCTGGGAGGGAGAAAAAAAAAACAAACCAAACAAAACCCAGACTTAGCAGTTATTGTCAAAATGATTCTTGATTGCTTGGGCCAATATTTAATTTATTCAGGTTTTATTGTTTTCCTTCCCCCCGTTTCAAATAAAAGCCATGCGTTGTGATGTTAAGGAATGCCTCTCTCTTGCAACTGGAGATGAAACGAGTGATGACATTTGTTTTGATGATTGAACTCTCTAACGGCTTCATTTCCTCTGGCAATATGCAGCACGAGAGGAAGCGGATGATGGTTTTGAGAGATAGTTCAATAAAATTTGAGAGCCGCTTCAGACTGGCTTCAGCAGTCATTTGAACCAAAGAACTTGCAAGGAGATTTAATGCATTTTGTTGTCTTTGAAATATTGCAGTTAATGCCATCAAACACCCAGCTGAGTCTCTCTTTAACAAAATCCCCACCCACTGTAATGTCTAATACTTTGGTGATTTCTGTCTTTTTAAAGCTTTTATGAAATGATGTGGCTTTCAAATTGAAAGATTTGGGGCCGACTCGTCCTCGATGCCGCCACAGATTTTTGAGAATTCAAGTAGTATTAGCTGTTTATTAATATTTTGCTCCCTGGATAAAAAGGAGAGCTAGACTCCGCCAAGACAGGAAAGTGAAAATACGTGTTCATGTAAGCACACAGCCTGAAAAACATATCAGTGCAGGACAGCTGAACAACCACAGATACAACCAAATGGACCTAAAAGATACATTACTCATTTATTTACATGGATGCTGAATTGATACAGATATAAAACATGTCCTTGACATGTAATTAATCAACACTGTGTATTTATAATACATGTTAGAGACGCTTACGTATCACAAATTACAATATTACTAAGCAACCTAAATACAATAGTATAAGAACGTCAAGAAAAACCTGCATTTTCATTTAATGTCAGATTTTGTAGAGGAGTTATACTACATTGTCAGTATCCATTGTTGTTTTGTTAACAGCTGATACTGTGCAACAGTTTGGACCAACACAAATTAAAATTCACTGTCAGTCTGCAAACTATATACCCATTCAAACTCAATGGTACTACCATTATGCTACGACAACAGCTATGCTACAGCTGCCCAGTCTACCTTCAAATCATAGTGATGAGTGGACACTGGCAGCACTCGGTTCTAATCAGTTGCCATATGGGTTGCCATGGGTATACTGCAGCCTTTGGTTTTAATATTTATTTTAATTTCTTTTCTTTTAATTAATTCAATAATTTTGTATTAACAATATCTGTGCTTTGTATAGAGTCATGGTGATGCCTGATGTTTATAGTACAAAGTATCTTTGTCTTTTGTTTTCTAATATGCTTTGTTGTTTATAGAGGTTTTAAATGCTTAATCGTTGTTTGAGTGGATCGTATGTATTCTGTTTGTCCTTATCTGATACTGGGAATACAGTTCCCTTGTCAAGTGAGGTAAATCAAGTTCTGTTTGTTAAACCTGTTTTTGCCTTCGACTGCGAGCTTGCAAATCAAAAGTGATCTTTTCCCCAGCTTTCTTGAAATGAGCAAAATAACAACTCAGTTTGGTGTAGAAAACCACCATGGCCTGGGTTCACATCAATACTCTGTTAAGGTTAGGGTCATTTGTCAGGGTCTCATTATTGTTGCAATAAAAAAAAAGTTATAGAAGGGTTGGGGATTAAACTACTACTCCAATGCTTAATTTACATTAAGCATTGTATTGTATGTGTCAATTTACACATACAATACAACACGACACATAACTACTGTTATTTGTAGACTTTTTTTCCTTTTCTTTTCCCAAACAGGTGCGTCTTACTTTTGAGATTAAGAATCAAATAATATCATTGTGGGCTGTGCAGTTTGGTTTGGTTGGTAAGTCACAATATCATCCAAATAAAATGTTAGAAACAGTGGTTTCACGTAATTTCAGAGCATCCATGGATCCATGCATCCATCCATGCATCCATCCATTCGCAGCTGTTTGTTTACTGTCAGATCATAGTGGCAGCCTGTAAACAAGATATCCATCTCAGCAGCCAATATTGTATAAAATCTCCTACGTCATTGTGACATAAAGCAGCAGGCCCAAACTCCATCCAGACGTCTGAGCCTCTTACCCTCTCTCAGGCTGAAAATGAATTTTATTTCTACTTCAAGCTCATAAGTGTGGGTTGGAACCTCGACGACTGGAAAGTCAAAAGACTTGCCTTCTAGCAACAATCGTCCACTACAACAGCCACATTACTGCTGACACTGCACCAATCTGCCTGTGAGTCTCATGCGACATTTCACTCTCACTTGAAAACAAAACCAAGAGAAAACGAAGCTCAGTCCATCACAGCTGATGCTAGATAGTTCTAATGTTTTACTATACTGACGATCTTGCATGTATGTATTTCTCATACATTAACCATAGACATAACTGTAGATATTAGCTCAATAAGCAGTGACTGAGCATTATCTGGAATCCTCTGCAGAATCCTCTTATATCCTGTGCCTTAGGTGGTGCATCTGTTATTACTGTGAGATAATGGTGTTTACCAACAATTTAAATGTAGGTACCTAAATAAATTTGTCAGTAAATGACTTTTTTTTGTGGAAACAATTTTATTTTTCAATATTTTTTGTTTTACCACTGTAATTCTCCAATGTGCCATCGGTGTCAGAATGCAAGCGAGTCCATTTTATATATGGTTAACATAGCCCTAAAGATATGAAAACACAGAGCTCTCATATTCCATGCATGGAAAATCAGCATCAAGCCCCACACAGTACTAGAAATTCTCAAACATCAGGGTTACTGCATACCAGACAGCTAAAACAAAGCTGTACCAACTGCAGCTGTATTATACTGGATCACACAAAGAACGCTGAGCTTCTTCTAATATGGAGTTAGTTTATTACCATCTCCCAAAGAGAGGAGTAAATGGCAGAAATAGATTGAGGTGAGCGCTCCCATTCAGACACTGCTGAATCTTTGACCACATCAGTATTGATTTTGCCTGTTGATAGTTGTCACAGGACAGCTGATAGATGGCCGAGGATACACTTCATTAGCTCAAAGCGTCTCCTTACTGATCACCCCCTAAATCTCTCTCTTTCTTTTTGTGTAGCCCTGTCAATAAGCGTGCCATCAAAAGAAAACACACCCACTTCGCCCCCAGGTCCCTTCCCATTCACATCGTCCGACGATGAAGAGATAAGTCCTGATACCGTAGGGGGGAAGGAGATGAGGACAGAAGATTAAAGAGCTCTGTGTGTCATCGAGTGGAGTGGAGCCTGGACGGCAGTGTAGCTTTGCTGCTGATCCTCCCAGGAAGAATATGAATCCACTAAAGCTTTCAGTAAAGGGGTAATAATTTTTATGATTGACTCACTGATCGTAACTTATGATATAAGTGGACAAATCCTTCCACGAGGACAAAATCTCACCTTTCGAGAGTTATTGCACCAAAGCAGCAAAAAAGCTATTGTTTTCCCCTCTTAGGCTTGTAAGATCGTAAATTGCTTTTTTTTTCTTTGCACTTGTACTGCATAGACTGCATGAATCACCATTACTGTATGTACCTGCAGACTGAGGAGCAAGAGTTTGACTTTTCCCTTTGCTCGACTGAAAATTAGATTTGGTAGTTTTCCCCTCCGAGCTAAACCTACTACATAATAACATTCCTTTAGGTATGTTAGATCGAGAGAGTAAGGGCCTCGAAAAATACAAAATCTCAAACTCAGTATCTCAGACGCCCATTATGACCAATACAACAACATGAAATGCTCAGGGTATCAGTGTTTTTCTCAAGGGCGTCTCGGTGCTGCAGAGAAAAAGGGACACAGTCACTCATTTGCAAATTCCTGCTCCCAAATCTTCCCTGGCAGTCTGGGGATTTGAAATAGTGACTGTCTGGCCTGACATATCCAGAGAGAAGCACACATGCACAATCACAAGTGTGTGCATGCAGCAGAACTAAACCTTGAAGTGCAAGGTGCTACCCCCTACAAAACCATCCAGTCCAGTTTGTACAGGAAAATTAGCAAATTTGCCTCCAGCGTTAAACAACAAAGATCAGCCCAGCTGTTCTTTCCCTTTTGCCCTGCTCCACCCCAAGAGACAGTTCCTGCTGCTAATGGAGCATAGCAAAGGTTAGACTCACTGGTGGGCAGGACAGGCACACATGTTGGCGCGACCTCTGACTCACCTCAGCAAATCCATTGCAAATACCAGCGTCTTCTCCGTTCCACACAAACGATCTGGCCCTGCATCCGCAGCTTTGTGCATCCTCACAGAGTAAATATCACAGCTTAAGTCCTGTGGATGTGTCTGGTGAGAAGTGTTATAGTGATTCTGCAGAATATGCAGGAAGTGCTGACCTACAGAGGAAAGTTCTGGTCTAGGCAGAACTGTGTGTTCATAAAGTTGGTTAAGCATTTGTGCCTTTATGTGTGAGTGAATTTGCACATGCCTTCATGGCAATTTGTCTTTTTACTAAATAATTCAATAGACCCCATCTCATTGCTTTCATTTCCATCAGTCCTGCATGTGTTTTTGTAATGATCCCTAACACAGTTCACCATAATGCATTCAGGGTTATCAAAAAATGACCTCAAACCAGTGTGTTTGTTTTTCAGAGTGGGATTAAATATGTTGTTGCCGGAATCGTCACTATTTTGCAGCATTTCCCCCCCCAAAAAACTCCTTCGCAGTTTCATGTCATAATGTACTTTTTCATTTTTGCTTTTGGTACTTTGGTAGTAGATTTGTATCAGCATATTCATCCTACACTATTCTGTTCTGTTCTGTTTTCATTACTCCATCTCTCAGGCTCAGATAAATCTGAATTAGTAAACTGTTGATGTATCATGCTGTTCTTGCTGTAAGTCATATTAAGATAATGTCTTCATAGAAAAACATTAGGAATAATTAATAGCCCTCTGGGAGCATAATTGATTTGCATTTCTATTTGTGGTTGTTTGCTTTGTGGTACTCACTGACTGTGGGTCATTGTTCACTTATGACATTTCATCACTGTAACTTTAGTAAAAAAGCATTGCAGTACGAACTTCATTATTTCAGACAATGGGCGGCAAGAAAATCCTCAAAACATCTTCAAATTGGAAAATAAAAAAATGAGATTCATAAATTCACATGTCAGATAAATTGGTGTCTGTTTTTTATAGGGTCTTAGGAGATGCTTTTTGAGCCATGTTGTGAGTAACTTTCTCTCGAATTGTTAGAATGAGACCTTGTGCTGCTGTATAATAGAGTTCCCACGATGCATGCAGATGAAAACATGCATATTCACAGAATCAAAAACGTATGCATATGCACAAGAAAAAAAAACTTGTGAAGAGTTGAGATATTCTGCAGTGGATTACCTGGCAGGACGCTCGGTGGGTTGTTTTGTTGATTTGTTTTGTTATGTTTTATCCGACTATGGTAAGATGGGCGTGCTTGTTTGAGTCCTTCGACAGGCACTCATTATGCTCCCAATGTCCCAATTTCCATGTCCTCTGACAATGAAAAGGACATTAAACAGCCTGTCAACACTTTGGTTTTGGATGTGTTACAATCATTGCTGTCAGATGTCTCCCTTCCATGCTCTCTGTTTTGCATTCTCTGATTTTTGTTTTAGACAGAAAATTTGGATTTATCTCCTTAAATCCTTCATAAGAGAGGAGTGAGTCCTTGCTCATTTTAAAATGACCTTCTTGCTGCTGCTTTGTGTGATTTGCAGGATGTTTGCAGCCGAAAGAAACTAATCCATAGCATCTTAGGGTTGTGTTTGTGTAAATATTGTCCATTGGTTAATGGGAATAATTGCATGGTGGTGACTGTCTTTGTGCTGCTGTGTAAGGCCATAGCGGCTGCTGTACTGCATATAGCCAAAATATTCTTTCAAATATTGGCTCATTAAGCAAAAAGGCTTTGTTCAGCATGCCTACCTAGAGGAGAGAATTGTTGGACTGGATGTATGGCCCAGAAAAACTACATTAGATCCCCTGCTGGGACTAATCTTTCCTTGATTTATGATTGATAGATGCAGAGAAGCAGTGCAACCCAGATACAGAAACATGGGACTGACTGGGAATTTAATAGCAATGACAGAGGAGTGATGAATTGAATCCATTCCATAATTCATCCTTTAATTAGACCGGTCCATGTCTATCCATCATTGCTCTGGAGAGATGGACGGGATCATTGCAGTTTATTGATGAGGAGGTAGTTCATTTTGATTGCTCTCATATTTGACTCAAATACCGCACAGCAGCTCACTCTCGTATTAATAGGCTGCTCTAAACTCATTTTCAGACTTCTTTTGTCAGACAACTTGGTGAAGTGAACAAAATAGGTGTACTGTGACCAAATAAAGCTTTCTTCTTCTTTAGAAAAAAATACTGCTCTAATTGCAATCTGTGTGCCATAGCTAACTGTTTTTAATTAATGCAAATTTGTTTTTCCTCAATAATAGGGTTGTTGGACAACTACAAATACAGGGGGTCCTCGAGTTATGTCGGAGATCCGTTCCTGAGAATGTGTCGAAACCGAATTTCAACGTAAGTCGGACCATACATTCATTGTGCCATTGTGCATACATTGTGCCACCAGATGTCGCTATAACACCACGCTAAAATTGTGAATTGCCTTTTTTGTCCCTCTTGACACACTGTAGTGGTTGAGATCACGAGTGTAATGAGAATTTCCTTTAGATTTCTGATATCAACCGTGTAGACCCTGTGTTGTGAATAAACCTAAGGTATCGCCACGATCCCGAACTCATCTGTGTCCGTGTGCATCTCCTTACCGGCTGCCACTGCCCCCCCAGCCCCCCCCCTCCGGCCGGCCATTTCACATAAGTAAACAGAGCTGTGGAGGTGTTGGAGAGCCGGCAGGCGCGTTGAGAGATAGAGAGAGTGCTCACCAACTAGTTCCCGTGTGAAGTCTGTACGTATTTACGGGGCAAACCACTTAAGCCGAAACAAGGAAGTTCACGGGAGATGTGTCATAACCACGAAAACGACGTAATTCGCGACAGACGTAACTCGAGGACCCCCTGTACACCAGTACCTTACTAGTAGGCACACGGGGTGTATCACAACAGTAGCCAATTTCAATTGGTCATATAGTTGGGACCAGACAGGATGTATAGTTGCAAAATTAATTCACAACTGTTGTTTAAATGAAAGCAAACTTATGTTGGCTTCTACCTGAGAATCAGGCCTTTGCCCTCATTCAGTTCAACATCCTCTGCAGTGATGGTTTAACCGGGAGTGTCTGCAAATGCAAGTGTTGGAAGTTCCCCAGCTACGTGTCACAGACCATTGCCCATGCAGATAATTAACGGGACTTGCTGTTGTGATAAATAGGATATCCTGGAGTGGTAGAGAAATGACAGATGAGGGCTACGGGAAGTGGGGAGGTAGAGAACTTCACTATATGAAGCTGACTTTGAGTATGAGATGAATTTGCAGCATCAGCAAGATAGATAATTTCAGTGAGTGCTGTTAGACCTAGTGTGTGTTAACAACATCCCAGCACTGACAAATGACAAACACAAACATAGCTGGTGGAGAACTACCTAGCTGAAGATCCAGGTATTTTCCCTTATAATTGGAAGAGCCCAAAACAGAAGCTAAAAATAATAAATATCACTATGCATTAGTTGTCCAGAGCAGAAACAACAATAGAAGAATCCCAAAATGGGTGCAATACTGATGGTGATGTATTTAACTAAAAACTGGAACTAAGAACATATAGTACACATAAGGTGCAGCAGAGCTGATGACCTGTCAACAGTCTGAGGGAGACTGAGACACTATATAGACAAAGGCAACAGGACACAGGTGCAACCAATCAGACAGGTGAAGGCAATCAGAAAACGAAGGGAACCTCAACAAAGACAAGAAGTAACACTTTCAAAATATAACAGGACACGACAAAAACATAACTAAGACAATGATTATTATCATTATTGATATTATTATTGTTGTTATTGTTGTTGTTAAAAGGAGAAACACCTTTATTCATCCCAACAGTGGGACATTAACGTTTTGCATTCCACACGCGTATGAGTGCGGAACTTGTTATATTATAATATAATAAACAGTTAGTTTATCAAGTCACATTCTACCAAAAACCTAACTAACCATATCACACATAATTGCAAAAGTAGTGCAAAATACCTACACAGGTTTGGAATACAGATGCATTCCATTTGGACCTTTAAATACTAAGAGCATCCTGTTATCGTAAATAGAAAATCTGCTAGCAGAAAATCCATTAGAAAGAGAGAGCTTCTGACATGGGCAAAAACTGATGAGCTCAACAAAAAAAACAGCGCAGAATGCAAATGAAGCAGAAAAAAATAATGTCTCTCTTTGTGCTGAGAGACATCCTCTGGCAAATTAAAAAGGTGATTCCTTTTCAAGAACAGGCTCTTATTTGTCTCTTTCAAGAGTCAGAGGGTGAAAGGCTGAGTGGGTCCTGAATTACTGAGTGAAGGTTCGCACTTATGCATCATACAGTATATCCTCTTCATAATGGACAGGCAGCTGCACTGACTCACACACATGAGTCACGTCTATATCAACACACATACACAGACACACATATTATTCCGCGTTCCCTTCAGCCACCCGGCAGGAAAAAGTTATAGTCACACAACAGAGAGTCATGGGAAATAATCATTTGATTCACATCTCTGCCTGAGAGCGATAGATCATCACTCACTCTGAGATTCTATACAGCTTCTGCACACACTGTTTATGTAGGTGCTGTTTGGAAAGCAGCTTGTAAATCATGAAATTGATACAAGTACAGCATTTATTATGGGTTTCAGGTCAAGTCAGACCTCGCTGAGGCAGTAATTTATCCAATTATAGTACAACATGCTGTAAAGTGCACAACATTCTGACCTCGGAGTATTTGGAGTGATTTGTATACATAATATTTCATGCAGGTCCACGCAGTAAAGAAAACACGAACACACACACACACACACACCTTTACCTCATTCTTATAGTTTTATGGTCTTTTCACCGTACAGCCGAGTCTCGGTGCTCCCATTAACCTCATTTCAAGTTGCAGGTTCTAGCAGCAGGCAGCTGTTTTTAGCAAATGAGCTCTGATGAATCCATTGTGCTACCAGCCATTCGTGACAACCCAGGAAAGAAACCACAACAGTGGAAAACCATCAACATAAGGAAAGACCACAACAAACAACAACAAGTAAATGCCAGAGTTACATTATAAATATGCACATACTGTAGATACACACATTATTCTGCCTCAAAGTGGCTCACAACATCAACAATGTAGCTTTGACTGTTGTAACTGCTATATTTACCTGGAGGCCATAATATCAGTATTGTCAGGATTGGTCTGGGCAGGATTTCAAAAATGCAGGCAGGTTTTGAGGTTAACAAAAATAAATTTATTCACTGTCCAATAAACAGAAACGACTCTACATCCTCAAACAGTAGAGCGAGCAAACGACAAAGACACGATGGCACTAAAACGAGGAGGCAGAGCTGGTCCTGGTAGCAGCTGACAAGACTGGAGACGCCTGTAACGGAATAATCCAGCGACGAAGTGAAGTCCATACCGAAGTCGACTGATCACCAAATTGAGAACAGGTGAGACTCATCAGCTGCTCCCATGAGAGACCGGCTCCGCCTCCAGCCACAACACACGCCCTGAAGATTGACACCAGAAAGGAGGGGGAAAGAAAAGAACAACAAAAACACCAAGAGCCAAAAACTAAACACAACACAGGGCATAACAACACAAGAACATAACAAGGCTATTGGGTTGGGGAGAAACTTTGGCACACTTTGGATTTTTTCTGACCATCCTAACAAGGTGGTGTGATGTTTAAGAGTGGGAATGACACAAGCGTTCCAGGTGCAGCATGTACCAGTGTTCCCTCTGCTTCGCTTCAGACGGGATTGATCTGGGCCCCGACTTAAAGCATCTCAGAACTTGCTGACAGTTGTTAAAATTATTGCCTGCGGGTGCGAGGAAAACTGAATATATGCCTCCAAATTAATGCACGCATTGTTCACTTGACAATGATGGATTACAGCTCTAAATTGATGAGGATTTCTGACAATAAAATATTCAATAAAGTTCCACGCTGGAATGGATCCTGTTTAACTGTTAAACCACGGAAGATATTTTATCTTGTCATTTTGCGTAACACTGAAAGAAGCACGTAAAAGGTAAATGGAATAGTTTTTTTGAAATCTCATTACAAAAAATATGGTTAATATTGAATTTATTAAAAGTTGGAAGGCTTGTGTATTATTTATGTGTATACAGGTTATGTGAGTGTGTGTTTGTGTATGCAGGCAATGATAAAAACATGGTTTTACGAAGTCCTGTTGGAAAGTTACTTACACACAGTAGATACTGTGTGCGGTTGTGTGTGTGTGCTTGCATATGTGTTTTTTAAAACTAAAGTAAAATAATTTTCGGATGTGGTTGTCTGCTGGTCTCCACCGACAACAAAAGAAAAACATTTTCAATAAAAGAAAGCAGATCTCATCTGCCCTTACAGTCATGTTCTCACTGAATATGTGGAGTCACAGATTCACATTAGAGTCTCACACAGTGATGGTGACAGTTTATTTTGACCAGAGAGGAGTGTGTCAGCAGGCGACTGCAGAGACCACTCAAACTTTAAACTGCTCATGCTGCAGCCTCCTCTGAACTAAGTCCTGCTTTCCAGACCGAGGTCCCTGTCAAAAGGGCACACAACTGATTCAGCTGCACAGGTGAGCAGTTAAAAACAGGACAAGGCCTCTGGCCATCCAGCTTCGCACTTTTGAATTGTAGATCGGTTTAGGCAGCACTTGGCAGGCTCATCATTTTTGCCATTTGAAAGCCGGGGTTGACATCAGCGGCCATCTTTCAACTAAAAGGAATTAATTTGCCAGGGAGTTCTTTCAAATGGGAAAACCGCCATCCTAATATTTCATACCATGCCCAATAATAGACCAGCAAGTTAAAGCCATCTATGGTGCCAAGATTACAGCCACCCAACAGGGATTCTAAATAAGGTTGATTTCAGTCCCTATGAATAAATATTTTTAATTAATGAATGAATTTATCACTAGTGATTCACTCATTCATTAATGAATCACTAGTGTGTAGACCTGTGCAATGTGTTTTATTAGAATGCAGCCAGGAAGTCAGAAACCAATCACAGAACGTTAATGAAATGGATCATCCCTGTACATATCATCATTAAAAACAAACACGTTCGACGGCAAATACAAGAGAGAACAATGGCGTCAACCCACACATTCTAGACACGCACGCAGACACACTTTGTTATCTCTCACACAGGAGGCCGAGGCAATGGGAGTACGTTTACCATAAGTGTGCGGTGAAAGGAGACTTGTAAGACGCTACATTCAATTGTGCTCAACTGTTCAAATGTGTGTGTCATCTGTTCCATAAGAACAGGCGGAATTGAGCGGCGGTTGAAAGAGGTCTGAATGGAGGGTTTCACAGGAGTTACGATCCAAGGTCACCTCGGGGTCAGGTAATCAGTTCACTACATAAAGGGCTGCGGGAGAAAGAGAGGGACTGGATTTCTTTCACACATGGAGCCTGGGTTCAATTTAGTGACTGTGGTGACTTTGTTATCTATCCAGCCTTTCACTCACCCATTGCATGCTGGGAAAAACTCATGCTGGCAGACTGCTGAAGGGGGAAAAAAAAACAACAACAATCAGTTCCATCCTCTGTTATTTGACCATGACAAACAAAAACAGTTAAGATGTATTTGGGTCGAAGGAACATTTCTGAAAAAAACAATGGTTAAAAAAGATAATTTTTCTTTTCTCATTCTTTAAAATGTTCAAATGGCTTCAACAGTTCAAATAAAAATGAGCGATTGCCCTCAACTATTGTCCCTGAGGCGTAGGGAGCAAACTGGAAATCAAACTGATGGGTGGCGCTGTTATAATTTAGTGTAATTATTCAAATCAATCATTGAAAACATTCACTTCCATGGTGCAGAATGGGAGATGAGGAGACAAAAACGCAAAACTAGAAAGTGGCGGATAAAGCGGAAAAAGGCTCGGTGGGGGACGCATCCTGGGTCAAGCAATAAATTCCAAGAATAAACCGGGCATTAGAAGAAGAGGGGGCATGCAGAGAGATAAATTTTCTCAGCTAACCACTGTTTGCGATAGCAATTATTATTTATTATTGAGTAAAGAGATGAAAGTGGGAAAAGAAATTGAATTTGCCAACATCCATTTAAAATAATTAGCTCTTTCCTTCCACTAGAAGCGTTCATTCGAGTGATTCTTGGTGAATCCTAAGTGTGGCTTGTCATAAAGTGAGACACTGTTTCATGAAGGACATGTGTCTGTCTCCCAGTAACATACATATACATACTGAATATCACTATTTAGATTAGTCAAACCATCTTTGCATAACCTAAACTGAAATGTTTTTGTAGCGTATCCTTTTTGTTGAGGATATCTATAGCCACTTCCTGATGGCTTAATTAAACTTCCTGTTCTTTGCGTCAGCTCATTTAGTTTACAGTAAGTGTGTATTTTACATTACCAGCGGAACCATCTGTATCGTTTGAACGCAGACAGTGAGCTGAGGATGAAATATAGTTGGGGAAGCATGAGCGGAGACAAGTGGCATGGCCCTCCACGAGGCTGTAAATAATGATGGGAGTGGAGCGGGTGCCAAAAGCAACCCCACAGCTGTGGGGGGAATTCTGCTGGCGCATGCTCTTTTACAAATTTACTTTCATACTCAATTTATTCCCACATTATCCGCAGAGTCAAACACATCCACTTCCTCCAGTTGATAGTAAGTCTCTCTCCCAACATTACATACATACAGTAACACACAGGTTGGATACAGTAAGAAAAAAAAAGTGATGTAAAAGTGTAATACATGTTTAGGAAACTCATCAGGTTTGTTCTGTTCATTAAAATATGCTTCATGCCAATTATTGTGATCATTATTATCATTATTGTGATTCATTATTCTCACCTAGCACCACAAACTTCCCACCGTGGCATTAGTTCAGAACAACAGTGCTTTCAGCAAACAAGCGTTTAACACAGGGGGCTCTGATGAAGCAATTTTCTGCATCATTTGACGCAGAATAAATCGCTCATCAGAGGAGTGGAGTCACTTCCTGAGGAGTGAGTCAAAACCACGGCTCTCTGACTGCTCGCCGCTCCATCATCTCTCTGCGACAGCTGTCACTGATGCATTAAGTGCTTCTGATCCTTCCCCACGAGTGACTAATATTAGTTGCACACTTCCCATCAGACTCACTTCAAACCTGTATGTTTAAAGTGCCTGATTTCTCTCTCACAGCGCTCTGTGTGAAAAGCAGCTGCAGAAAACCTTTCCGACGCAAAAAGGGAGCCGATAATGAAATCTTAATGATTTGAGCAAACAGCGAAGAATATTTATTAGGTCTGTGTGGGAGAGGGATGATTTCTGCAATACCAACAGCCGAGAGTCCCAAAGCTCCTCTGTGGTGGAGTACAAATAATATGTGAGTTCAGATATTTTCTCATCGACCGTTTTCAAGGTTGTTGAAGAACACATGGCCACAGTGCGTCTTAAAAAGTTATTAGGGAACACAGAATATATTAGTCAAATACTTGTTTTGTAACTTTCTTCAACTTTACTTGTATCTCTCGAAAGACTGTTCAAGGTGTCTGTGCACCCCATAAGAATACTCCACCAAAAACGTGAAAAAAAAAAAAAAAAAAAAGATCGCTCACCTTTTGTAGCAGGTGGTTGAACCAAAACAAACATGGGGTCAGGCCCAGCAGCTTGTCGTTGCTGTGTGAGGAAGTGCCTGGGAATCTAAGGTGAGCAAACTTTGTCAAAGTGCAGGTAAAGCTGTTTATTTACTGCTGCGTCTCCCTCAGGCGACACAGGAGATGTCGCCGGTTGGCGCTGTCAGTCACAGATGTCACAAACATGTTAAAAAAAAAAAATCTTTTCTGAGAACATCTTGCACCGGATGGCTCTGAAGACTACAGATCCATATCATGTGTCTGCTGGCTGTCACCACCAACTGACCCAGATGGAAACGATCAAACCATTTAGCTGAAATTATTATACATTTTGTCCATTATATACATTATATCCTTATCCTGACATCGATTAGGTTAATGCCAAACGTTAATGGGATATTGAACCCCTTTGGAGGATCTAGCCTATTACTTGGGACACGTTAATCATGTGTTATTGACCTGCGTTCATACAGGGTAGCTCGGCAGTAATACAGCATTAGAACATCAGGCAACTGAAGCAGATGTTTTCAACTCACAGGAAACGGGTCTGAAAGTCACAGTTCTATGATCATGGGCAAATAAGTCTTAATGGATTGATGCACATAAATGTGGTGCCTATGGGTACGTGGTCTCACTGTGAAAATGAACAACGGGATTATTTAACGCACAAACAACAATGACCATCAATTCAATAAAAGTGAGGAGGGGCACATTATTCATGCTCAGATGAATTATTCAGTACGGTTTGTGGGTTTATTGCCAGAATAATCCCATTAACAAGTTCCTCGTTAAAGTTGCTTAATTTTGAATTTGTGTTGTCTTGATTTGTCCTGCACCAGTATCTCTGATAGTGTAAACTTGTAACAACACAACACCTAATCAGAAAATTAAATCTTCAAAGCTCCCAAATTGACTCACATCTTACCCCCCCCCCCCCCCCCCCCCCCCCCCCCCCCCCCCCCCCCCCCCCCACCACCTCTCTCTCTCTCTATATGAATTCACTTTGAACCTACATGTAACATTTGAGTTGTATAGGGTATCTGTTAACATCAGTGCATTATGCTGCACAGTTGGGTCACTTGTCTAAAAGATGTACATGGATGCACATATTATATTCAGCAGCCACATATCAGGAGACTCTGGCATCTAAGAGCCAATAACAGCCTCTGTCTGCTGCTGAATTTGAATGAGAAGATGACAGCTATCACTTTTTCCCATCAATAAAACATGTCCTCCATCCTCAGATGCTGTTTTCACAAATGAGGGAATTCTGGGGTGGACCTGTCCTTTCAGTCTCACAGCCAAGATAAAAGGTAAAAAAAAAAAAAATCCATTGTTGTACACTCAATATTTTAAGTGTACCTTCTGGGTACTGTTACTGCACTGAAAAGTACTGCATACACTTGTGCTCTGAGAACAACAAGGTGAGAATTGAAGCAGCAAACTGATGCACAGCGCAGACGTTCCTTTTCACACATACACGTACTCCCCTGTAGTTTTATCAGTGTTCTCACATACACATACTCACATTCTCACTAGCCAGTCACCAATCAATGTGCTGGTTATTGCACTCGCACCACCTGGTGCATCGTATGACTCTGGAGCCATCATGCTGCTGTGAAGCTAAAATGTGTTGGTTTCTGATTCAGCATGTTGCAGGTTGCTGTCCATAGCTGTGCAACGTTTAGAGATCTGTTATCTTGTATTAAAAAAAAAAAAACACTCCTCAGCCTCCCTGAGAGCCAGTTAAATCTCCACAGACAACATAGGCCGTTCAGACACCAGGCGTCAGGCTTGCTGCTGCAGGAGTGGCTTGGTGAGGTGTGCTTTCACCACTGCACTTCAGAAATGCTCTTTGCAGGGGACAGACTTTATGTGGCCAGATAAGATTTCTTTCTTTTTTTTTTTTTGAGGTACCTTGAAGTAGTCAGGGTCTTCATGGTGGAGGAAGAGTGAGTGTATTTTGACATGAGAATAACATTTTTGACACATTTCACAGACTATTTTTCGCTGCCCCTTATTTACGTGATGACCGAACAACTGTCTTGTTTTTGTTTCCAGTTTTTTTTTTTTAGCAGAATTATGGTTTGTGTCATTAAGGTATTTTTTTTTTAATGTCCTGAGTCTTTTAAGTACTTGAAGCTTAATTACAATACATCCACACTGGAGAGCGACCCATTTACAACTGACACTGCCAAGAGCAACTCACGCACAGCATCCTCATGGACCTGAAGCACCACCACAGCAACTACCAAGCTATTTACCACTGTCTGATAATATGGTGTCTGAAAATTTGGACAATCTAAATGAGCCAGTTAGACTAACTTTTATAAACTTCACGGCTTGTTTTGAGTCACGTGTGGTAGATAAATGTTTTTTTTTTTTTTTTGGTGTGTGTATATTTCAGGATTTTCCTCCAGCCGCAGTTGCAGCTTGTTGTTGTTCCACTGATTGACTTGCATTTGTGAAGGCGCGAGTGAGCAATCAGTGAAATCACCTTGTGTCAGGATTGTTTGGATGGAAACCCTCCCAGTCTACGGCACACAAAGAGGCACATGATGAGGCCGGAACAATCGCCACGAAAACAGTCATTAGTTCTGTGAGCAAGTGTTGCAGATTTTTACCACCTTGTTCCACTATGCGGATCCATTCCGTCAACAGAGTACTTACGCTGTCTGCATTTGGGTTGGAAGTACCATAATTCCCTCTTAATGTGTGTCATCAGTTTTGTGATACCCTGAATGGTTTGCTTTCAGAATGATAGAGCACCTTTTGGATTTACATAAAGAGGAAGTCATTTCGCTCTCTTCTGCTTTGCACAACAAACAGGGACTTTTGATAACAAGCACCTCCTCAGCGATCATTATCACGCTGCACAGGGGAACACCTGTCGGGAATTTATGTGGGTTGATGATCAGAAACCAAATCTTTAAATAATTGGTGGGATGACTACAACCTATGTCTTTTAATGGTGGCGACTGACTTAGCTCTGACCTGATGGGCTGCGTTCAAGGTCAGTTAAAGTGCGTTCACGTCCTGCAAAGAAAAGAAAGTGATATTTTGGCATCTTGTCTCAGTGTAGACGACATGGTTGCTAATGCAGTACGAGTGTCACCTTCCAAATGTGCAAAGAAATGCAAAGCTGACACAGAAAACCATGCTCCAATCCAGCATGAAGCCCTTGTGTTTTAATTGTACAGAGACTCGTTGGATTTGTGAGTGAAGAGTGGGGATGTACTCAAATGTAGAGAAGTTTCGAACAGCAGTATCCTCAGAATAAAAAAAGGAAGATAAGGCAGCTAATTAAAGTAGACAGAGCAATTTCTCTCACAAGGCTGCCATGGAATTTGATTGTCTTTGATTGACACTGTGTAACTTCTTACCTCCAAATCATCCTAATATTACAGTGTTGAGCTGGCAGTCGGCTTCAGCAGCTTTTTTTCAGGCTTGGAAACAAAGGCCCATTCAGTCTGTTAAAACATGATGTTTCCTTTACAACTACACTCTGCATCTGTAACCAGTGTTAACTGTTGACGCTGTGTGCCAGTCCCTTTGCACTAGCTTGGAGTGCATGCTCAATCTTCCTGCCACTCAACAGTGTATGTTGCTATAAAGTTAGAGTTGCACTGGTTTAATCATCTGATCACATGGTGCCATTTTTCCTGAATATATTTTTTGTCTCAGGCTTCCTCAACTGCCTTGAATGTACACTTAACACTTAACTCATCGACTCATCTGACCTTCGACCTTGAATCAAAATCAGATTCTGACCTTTGAATGTTATGTGTGAGAATGATAATAAAGTAAGCGATGCCCTCGTAGGTTGTGATTTTAAACGTCGGCTCTCTTTCACCTCGCTGGCAGTGTGGTGTCCCTCCACCAGCCTTCCCCTGAAAGATGAAACACAACAGGGATCTACAACACTTCCTTTGTCTGTGCAACAAAAAGAAAAAAAAGGCAGGGCAGTTGTTGTTTTCTCACTGACCCTCTAAAGGAAAGAGAAGCGGTTCTGCTTGAAGACTTCCTTCACACCTGCAACAGCTGGTGGTTCTTGCTGATGTATCATATCAGCTGCAGCTTTTGTGAGTTTTGTGAGCACTCACGCATTTGCACAGTGTTGTGTTGAATAAAATGTGCATATACACACATTATGAAGTATGGGTGGATTGATAGGCGCCGTAGAGAGGGTAGAGCGGGTCATTTAGCAATCAGAAGATCAGCTGTGTTATCTGCAGTCCCTCGGCTCTGTGTGTAGTGTGTACTGTAAGTGGCCTTAGGCAAGACCTGCACATTGTGAGAATGAGATGTATAACAGAGCAGTGCAACATTAAAAAACGCTGTATGAACGGTCGAATGGGACTCGTAGTGTAAAGCACTTTGAATAGTCATTAAGACTAGAAATGCTCAAAATATAAATGCATTTAATTTACCATTTCCACTTCCGTCCTCTCGACAATAACACTAAAATGTCACGACAAATTATACAAAACACATCTCCTCTAAATGGAGAAACAATTGTATTTTTTCCTTCTCCATGTGGACCGCGGGATGTCATTGGAATGTAGTTAGTATAATTAGATGCCAGAGATATAACCCTCACCTGGAGTGACTGTGTCCTCTCCTGCATCTACAGTCTGCACGCAGACGCTGTGAGGTATAAGACCCAGCGGGAAGATTTATGTTGCTTCTCAGTCCATTAACGTCTCCCTCTTTATGTGTCCATTTAGCATAGTGACCACTCGTTTAGGCCGAATGCTGTTAAGACCTGTGCTGATTCAGGTGGTCAGACAAGGAGGGGAGGGGCTGGGAGGAGGGCGGCTTTGTTTTGTTACCCAGTGCTCGCTTAGTGTGCATTTAGACCCACGCAATCTCCTCTACTGCTCTATTGTGTGTGTGTGTGTGTGTGTGTGTGTGTGTGTGTGTGTGAGAGAGAGAGGGAGTTTTTATATGCATAATGTATGCACGTTTGTATAAAATGTGTGCTTTCAGTGAACACTGGATGTGTATGCATGCGTACAGATGCCCATATATTTTGATTATTGCTGAACAAGTTAATTTCACACATGGCAGCAGGGGGAGACCTTTTAACACTGTGGGCTTGAAGAGCTGGAAATCTTGTAAATGTCAGAAAAGTTAATACAGTTTACACGAAAGGACTTTTCTTTCATACCCCTATTGATTCGCAGCAGTGACTCTCCGTTAAACACTATGTACACAATGGTGCCACAAACGAAGGCTATCGTCCTGTGTGCCCTGTGTGAGGGTCAAAGATCGTGACTAAAGATTCCTTCAAACTAAATTCTGTCGGCGTCAGAAATTCAGGATGACACATACCAGCCAGTCAAATGCAGCAGGAAGTGATTCACTGTTTACCACTGCAGCAGCACAGATGGATGACATTCACCGAGAGCTCTTTTTTTTTCTTGCATAATTGAATTCAGTGGGTGTTTTTATTGTACAGTCCAAACACATTAACGTTGATGCCATGTTTGGGTTATTTGATACATGTTGCATATGGAAGCTTGCAATAAGTCTGTTGATAAGTGAAATAAAGATTGCTGAAATCCCAGCCCAGATTGGCCCTTTGTTGCATGTCATGCCCACCCATTATTCTGTCTTATTCAGTCTGTCGCCCTCCAACTCAAGGCCGTACCACCAATTTTTTAAATTGATTAAAGCACATACTTTCTTTCAACTTTCAGCTGCCACTACACCGTCAGTAAAGCCCAGAGCAAAATTTGACTGGTTTGCTTAATGAGCCTCATATTTTTTTTCTCGTCTGTCCAACCTGTCCATGTTCTCTACCTTTTTGTTTTGCTCTCTGAATAAATTGCACTACATCACATTAAATTCTTCGCCATTTGTCGCCTCTTACGATCAGCAGGGGGGTGCTTCTACCCCGGGTCCACACAGGAGGGTATTGATCTATCTGTCTTTCAGCCTCTAACTGTCTTTATGGAAAATTTCATTAAATCTCAGTCCACCAATACAGAGAAACAGGCCCACTCAGGCTGACTGTATGTACATTCTAGTAAAAGCTCAAGTCACAGTTAAGACTGTTACAATGGGTTTAGTTTTCAACTCTTTGACTTGATGCGTTTTGCCCTTATTTCATCTCACATCAAGATGTGACATGATGCTGCGGTGCAGTTCAGCAGGCTCCCGTTCCCCGCTTACATATCAAACACGCTTGTCAAGTCAACACACCTTCTACCACACCTCCAGATGGGCTACCAGCTTCAGGCTGGGTTTTCATGGGCTATGCTTTATTTATTTTCTTTTCCTGCTATGCCCCCCGCCCTTTCTAGTCTATATTTTTAGTATGTCTACAAACAATAAAGTCAGCAGTAGCTATACAAATTGTTGCAGGCATGAAGCAAACGGCCATGATACATTCACAGGCAGAACCTCAGTCAATATGTATTCTTTTAAAATGCTGCATTTTTAAGCCACTCATTTGCATAGAAATCATTTTGATGCACCTTTACATTTAACTCAGTCAGGGACGGCAAACAAAAAGACATGATTCCGTGTGAGTGGGATCCTTTGACACTAAACACGTCGGTGGGCATTGAGGGTGCAGCACAAACAAGCTCGGTGTCACTGCGCCACCAATGGATTAACCCGGAGCTGTACAGCAAGTCCCCGAGAAAACAGGAAACGGTGAATATACCAGCTCTGAGGGAAATGATAGACATTCACAGCATAATTGCTTTTCAGAAGACCAACTGGCAGTGGTGGTTTGGAATGAAGAAAAGATGTGCACAACAATGATGAAATACCAAAGTGATGATAAAAAAGAAATCAATTCACAGCAAAGGCACAGAGCTCAAAAGATCCAAGTGCCAACACCTAGAAATCAATATGTCTGATCCCATGTTGGACAATATAAACAACATGACACTCATCACTCCACTGACAGATTGTCATGTCTGTCTGTCCGTCTGTCTGTCTGTCCGTCTATCTATCTATCTATCTATCTATCTATCTATCTATCTATCTATCTATCTATCTATCTATCTATCTATCTATCTATCTATCTGTCTATCTGTCTATCTATCTACCACACATTTATTTCAAGTTCACATTTAGTCCTGCTGTAATAAACTATTTAGAAATGAGCAAAAAGACGAAATATTAATATGCACAATACAAATTTCATACATTGTTTGAAAGAGCATTTGCAATCACCCGCTGAAAAGGTTATCTGGATGTTCTGTGATGGACTATTGTAATAGAGTCCAAGCTCGCTGCTCTCAGAAGCTGAACACTAAAGGACGTCGTAACACCAGACTTGTGTTGCTGCCAGAATCATCACATGATGCCTGGTTTGAAACTGAATCGTCTTAGTTGCAGTCGGGCATTATTTCAATTTCTCCTGCTGCAGACATGAAAGTTCATCGAGCAAAAACAAGCTCAAAGCTCCATTTATTTATTTATTTGTTTGTTTCTCTATTTATTTCCAGGGCGCTTTCAACAGTTTGTGCACTTGTCATGTCACATTTATTTTAACGTTCGGCAGCAAACTTTTGCCACTTTGTTGATCCGGGCACAACTCCACTGCCGTATCGGCAGTAGCAGAGCACTGCTGTGTGCAGACTCAGCACAGCACTTGAGCATTGAAGAAAATCTGCTCCTCCACAGAGAGAAATCTCTTGGTCTTGGTATTCAAGTCTATAATTTGCAACACACATCTACACACCACACTACATGTTTTTCCTGTTTCATTGTCTGTAGCTTCCACTCGCTGACACTCAGATCTCCCTCTCACACATGCTCCCATTAACACAAATCCACACTCTGCTTCTGCTGAGCTCCAGAACACACTGCGAGTGTTGGGGCTAGATAGCAACACAGTAACCGGGCCTGACAGAGATTCCTCTGTGGCCCGGTGCAGAGAGCAGGCAGGGAGCCTGCAGCACCTGCTGGCACGCTGCTACGTCACCGGGGCAACGTCACCGTCAATCACATTTGCAGACTGAAAACAAACAGGCCTATAACTTGGGAAAGTGTGTGCTCCTGTTTGCTCGGAAGCTTGGAAAATGACACATTCCCATGTGGGACCAGCAATTGCATCCCAACTCCTCTCTGCAGTTAGGATGGAGGTCACAGGAAAACTACCCAACAGTTGGTCTCTAAAAACTCAGAATCAGGAAACTGAGAATTAGAAAAATACCTGCATATCTGCTCCAAGGCAATATGTGTTATTTTATAAACTCAAGGTCTGTTTACTATGTAACTGTGATAAAATATATCTAGCTAGGCACCAGAGGGATTCAGCAGTTTGACTGATCTGCAGGTGGAAGGTTGGATGAGCTATGAGTCTGGCAGGTGACTGGAAACAGCCGTGGACTAATCTATTAAACCAGATTTAGCTCATGTTAGGAGAAAAAAAAATACTCAAAGCCAAAGATGCATGCAGGGAAAAAATGGGAACATGCTGTATGCTTGCATTTATATATTTAATGTTGGTGCATCTTTAGATGACATTATATATTTCTGGCAACAGATATACGCTCACACATTTGGTGTCTGTGTGTCCTTTTACATCTCTTAATTTGACAATTTTGATTTTCATTTCCTTTTTAACAAATGCATTATGATTGATACAAGAAACACTTGAGATATAGTGGAGCAATTAAAATTCAATAATATGATGTATGTTTTAATTTTTTTAAAAATGTATTAGTTGGGGTTCTCACTGACTGAGACAGATTGTAAAGGTTCAGGGGGAGGACCAGAATTAAAACCTCATCATGCTGAGCCAACAATTAGACAGCTTTAAAGTGAAATGAAGAACACACATCACCTTCACATGCCAGGAGCTCCTCACACCAGCTTAACAGCCACTGATGGAGCAGCTCTAGAGTGACGCAGACCACCCTTCACACGCAGGAGGCCATATCAGAAGCACTATATAATAATAGTGGCTTTCTTGCAGCTGATATTGCTTTGACAGACGTGAGGATCCTTTATGACGAAGATGTATTTCCATCAGCTGGACATTGAAATAGTTCAAATGGTGCTTAATGCTGTCAAACATATCAAACACACAGCTGGGCACATGTTACTTATACCATCACAACTCATAACAGTGTAATCGCAATATATTATGCTCAAGCTGAATTAACAAACAGACCTTGAAATGAATGGCATGAAAAGCCTTTTTTAGAATCCAATTTATTGATGGTAAGAAATGAAAATTGGTGAGGAAGTGAGTTATTAGAAAGGTCATGTTTATTACACCTGGCCATTCACTCCAATAAAATCGCCTAATACAACTTTTTTAGTGCTCTGGAGAAATATAGCCTTGTCAAAGAGCATAAATTGCTTTTGCAAATTAACTGCATTAGCTGAATTTTGTTGGAGATTATTTCATAGGCAGCAAAACACAAATCTCTAACAGGATTTAAACAAAGCGTGACCTCTTATTTGTGAGTGGAACTGAATACAAAAGTCGATTCTGACGCATTTTTTTCCCCTTCGTCAATGTGACGCCGTGACCAAGACCTCATACCTGACGTCTGCAGTCATTTACAAAAATCAGTAAATTACTTTGGAAGAAAACAAAGAGCAGCCTTAAGTGAGTTCACCAGCAGGTAAGATGTCAATTACGTTCCGTGTTTTGCATTTGAATGCACTGTGTGAATCCTTGAGGTCACACAAGGGTGTTAATGCTATTTTCTTCCTCATAAAAAATGCAAAAACAATTTAACATAAGTTTGAATCATGCATTGTTAAAATCCATATTTACCATTCCCCGTTATACACATCTTGTGTGATATATTATCCACCTGTAGGTCTTCATTTAACCAAAGTTTGAACTGCATGTCACATCATACATGTACAAGTGGTAAACAAACTAGCTGAACCAAAGATAGGTTGAAAAAAAAAACACTTGCAGGTAGCCTTACAACCTTTTATTTCATTCCACTAATTTAACATCCGTTTTTCTTTTTAGTTTTACCAAAAGCTCATCTACTGAGTATAAAGCACTGAGCCTTTGGCGGCATGAAAGCAACAATACCATCTTCAATTTATATCATTAAAAATGGAATCCAATCAATTCACAGCAAGCCAAACCCATGACCTCTAAAATATGTCCCGCTAAGAGTAGTTTGCGATGTCATTTTAAATGAAGGCTGCATTGTTTTTACAAGAAAAGAGTCTCTATCAGGAAACTTCACTATCTGGTTCCCTTATCCGAGTGTGAAAACTGCTGCTCCACTTACAAAACAGATGTGGCTATATACCTCTATCTTGCCTTGAGAGCAGGACGAGAAGCAAGGAAAAAAAAAAATAGGGACACACATTCACAGCAACTGTGAGTGAGGGAGACAATTATGGAGATTCATCACAGCAGTTTGTCTTCAGGGCACAACTCATCTCTGGAGAGAGAGAGATATAATTCTGCAGTGTGTCGGGCGACTTGCAGATGTTATGTGTCACACGGCGCAGGAGGAACGGCTTTTCGATAGACCTCTCACTGCAGTCTCAGCACTGTTGTAAATGTGGCGCGACATGTGTTTTCCAGGGGCCGGGATGATTGGAAGCTTCCTCATCCAGATGTTCAGTTTTTGAGCACATCGAGGTTATTTGTTCATAAATACCGCACTTTGTCACACTGGGTCTGTGATTTAAGAGGCATCACGGCAGGAATAAGATCTGCAGACTGCAGATGACTGCATATAGCTTTATCTGAAGAAATGTTCTAGTTGCTTAAAAATCTATTTTTACATGTTAACATCTGTTGCAAATAATCTCGAACATCACGTACTGTGTTTTTTACTTTTTCGTATGCTAATTTCCTGAGCCCAAATGTTAGACAAGCTAAATAAACAAGTCGACAGATATTTGAGATTTCCTCGAGGCACTGCTTGTATGAGCCTCAAACACTTGGACGATACAAAACATGGGCAATTCAAACGAACCAGTGTGTGTGTGTGTGTTGGCCAGACGGAAGAGTTGCATCATAGCCAGACGGCTGCCTGGACTGAATAAGCACTATGTCACATCCTACCCTCACTGGCCAGTTCAGAGACAGGGCAAGCCGCTTCTGAATCACCAGTTGCAGACAATATTCACTCTGGCACATATTAGGATTCTCACTAGAGGAAAAAAAAAATTATATATATATTTATAGATAATCTTTCCACTGTGCTGTTCTGGAAGCTTAGCAAAACAAAAGAATAAACAACTAACTGGGCTCAGTAATGTGTTGAAAGTTCAGCCAGAGGAGACAAGTACTTTTCAAAGCCTGTGAACTAATTGGAATGGAGGCGAGGACACAGGCTCTATAGTCGGGATGTAGTTATTTTTGGAGCGGACCGTGCTCAGGAGGCATTATTGGTCCATTATGAGTCATGTTATGTTAATATGTTTATAACTGAAATTGATAATGAAGACGTATGCTATCGCTAATGCTCAGAGTCGAACCGTTCTTTTTATGCAACTGACACATACACATACTTATATTCTTATTCCGGAGTCATTTGAGTCCATCGGATTTGGGATCCCCGTTTGGGAAGTTTTGTCCACCAAACATAGGCTACAATTTCCACCACAATTTCCACCAGTATTGATGCTAAATCAGCATTTAGCATCAGAAACTGTTATCTCTGGAATTTTAATAAGCAAAATCCTCTCTCCGGTCAGAAAGTAAAATGCCCGACAGAAAAGTAAAACCCTGTGTCCTGAGTTGACCCGGATCCATTCCTGAGCCAATAAATCAGGTGTCACCGGCACAACTGTACAATACATAAGACACGCAAGAATTTATAAATCTCAGTGGTGTCTGCTGTGGCCTGAATTCCTTTGAATTCCCACTCTGACAATTCAGGACCAATATTTGATAATAATTCCAGCGGTCAATAACTCGCCTGAAGCTCCATATTGATCCATTATATCTAATATAGTCCTCAACGAGGGGATTAATGGTTTCAGGGTAGTCTCGCCAACCAATAAACCTCCACTATATGACGGACAGGGATATGTGTGATGAGCAAATAAGACCGACACTCCAATATACCGGACTTATGTTTCAGCCGTGCAGAACTAAGCCAGCGGTATCAGTGGCAGAGTCTGGAAAATATTTGAGCATGAAGTGCACCACACAGTCCATTATAATATGAGAAGTCCTTTGCTATTAGATCTCTGCAGCTGTGAAGAGTAAAGTCTGTCAGTGAGCACATTCTATTTGGAAAGCGCTAATTAACCATTAGACACTTCACTTGACTGCACCGCTATTTATTTAATTCATTTAAAATTAAATTTGGGGGAATTTCAGCCACTGAGATGTGGATAATGACCCCTAATAGCTGGCAAGACAAATTGCAAGCTTGTAATTTTTTTTTTTATTTGAAGCCACACAAAAAAAAAACCTGACTCGACAGGCAGAAGTCACTATCTGCGGCGGCTGTATGCAGCATGCCGCACTGACATATAACACTACATTTAAGCAGTCATTTCCCAGGCTTTAAAGCATTTTATGTGTGCAGCACGCCTTGGCCCACATTCAATATGGTACTTATAATATGTCAGGTACTCATATTTGATTGAATTACTTCAAGTTTGGCTGCCTCAGCTTTGAGGTCTGCTGTGCTCTGAATCCCTCTGCACATCCCGTCCTCTATTATAAATATCTGATGGTTGCAGGACGGCCAGCAGGCTCAGCTCGGAATCATCTTCTGGCTCTGATCAACAGTAACATTTAAATCTGCATTCAGATCTTTTCATTAGCTGCCTTCCAGTGCTCGGACACGTGCCGTCACCTGGGATCCTTTGCTGACTGGACGTGCAAGTTGGTGTATAGGAAATGTTTCATATACCATCTCTGTACCACAGCGGGGGGGGGGGGGGGGGGGGGGGGGAGGGGGGGGGGGGGGGGGGCAAAATGACTGTCAAGGAGCATCAGTGAGGAGGGGGTGACAAAAGCTGTAGCACTCCTCCTCTCCCACTTCCTCTCCGTCCTCCCTGACCTGACAGCATCCTGGCTTCCTTATGTAAATGTCACAATGTTGCCTCGAAGACCCCACAACATCCATCCTCTTGTGGAAATGCCACAGCATCAGCAACTCTGTGCATCGATCCAGTGCCGAGGCTCCGGCACTCAAAAAAAAAAAAGGGGGGGGGGGGGGGCAAGAGGCACGGGTCAAGAGGCACGGTGCTATTTCGGGAAAAGGTATTTCTGTCTTAAAACCGTGGCAAATTCTGATGACCTCATAGGCGTAGAAAAACCGAGGCGGCTGATAAGAACAAGGTGCACAAGGAGACGGACAAAGAGACAAATGCAGTGGAGGGAAAAAACAATCTGATATCTATTTTTCATTCTCCATAACAGTGTGAGGGTGGCTGTCGGTCGCCACGATAAGGAGTGGTCTCGCTTTATATTAATGGCCTGCTTACAGTGCGTCAGCCCAGATGTTGTGCGGAGGAGAGATGACTTTGCTGACAAGCAGTGTGTCCTTTCTGTCAACAGGAGAGCCTCGTGGCCCCAACTATTACCTCCACACCCCCGCTGAGCTGTATCACACTGATGAAAATCTCACACCTCTGAATTTAATCAGCGTATTTCCAGCCATTCCTTGCTCAGGCTAGCTGTCCTCTCCCGCGCCGGATCGTCCCTTCATCCCCACAGAGCAGCGCGCGATGATTTCATCAGCCATCTCAAAGGGATACCTTGACATTTTGAGTAATAGTCCTGTTATTAGTTCGCATTAGTTTTCTTCACTGGGTGTGTGTTTGTCTGTGTGTGTGTGTTTGTGTGTGTGTGGGGAGGTGGGTGGATGGAGGAGTATTGGCAGCTCAATCACCTTAATGAGGGCTTGTGTGAACGTGGCAGCGGCACAGCCAGCTGCAAGACGGTTTTGGATTAAGTGAAGGACAAATCTTGAGACGTCCACATAGCATAACGTAACATAAGTCCTCGCCGTGTAAATAAAGCAGTGCTGAGACAGTGAGCGGACGCGGCTGTCTGTGCATCTCCAGCTCAGCTCTCTGTCTACAACCCATCATCCAGTATCTGCTGATTCCCTAATCTCTTACATCTCCCACGTCCCGGATGATTAGAGGGAATAGCTATGCTAACATCTCTGACAGAGGGTGTGGCGTGAAATCTGTATAGAACTAATTGGCATTCGGGTTATATAAGGATTTGAATTGCATCTGGCACTTGTGGGGTTTCGATGTTGGGTTTGATGAAATAGCTGGACCTCCTGTTAGACAGTTGGGCTGGCACCACTTTCCTCTGCGTACTGGCGTCTCTCCTGATCAGCTCTTCCCTCTTCCATCTGGCACCGCCATCACTGCCAGTAGGCTGCTCGCTGCCTTTTACTGTGTTCCCGCCCATCACCTACCCAGAATCCCTGATTCACTCTGTCCACAATTTGTGTAATTTTTTTGTCCTTTTGTGAACGTTCATATATATATATGTGTGTGTGTATATCCCTCCAGCAGCTGAATGTGTAGTTGTAGCCACTTGTCTCTGTTCTGTGAGAAGATAAGGGTGAGTCATGGACTCCTGGTGAGACTGGCGGTATTTCTGACAATTCAGTTCGATGTCTGTCGTCTCAAAGAGGCATCAGGATGATGCGTCTGGAACAGGCGACTAATGGCACAAATTACATCGATTATCACAGGTAAGTGTCGCAGTGGCAGGGTATTGAACGGTAAGCTTAAAATAAAACTCTCCACAAGAACAGCATATAAAAATACAAAGAACAGTTCAGTGTTGGATCTCATGTAGAAGTACGTCATACAGCGTCTTCATGATTGTCCTCTATGCTCTATGCTGAATTTGATATTCCTTAAGCTTGCACTGTTTTATTCAGAGAGGCTAAATGTAGCACTAGAACATAACGAGCCAGTGAAGTCAGCGAGCTACAGACATGTTTTGAACAAGTCTCCTGTTATGTTTTTACACTAGATGATTATCAATGAGGACGTCCTGCCCAATAGCACATAAACTCCAATTAGCAGATGTGGATTAGAGGCTTCCCCCATTAATGGTCTGGGAAGCAGAGATGCTCACTGCTGGTGTTTAGTTCTACTCTTCATTATAGATTCTGGGCAATTATCATTTATCGACTGGAAGGGTCAGTTCACCTAGATTGATTTTTTTGTTATTTTATGTCTGTGGTAAATTGAAAACACTCCCCACTAAAGATGTGGTCCCACTGGCAATGTGTATACTGTATATATATATATATATATATATATATATATGGATATATAAATGGATGGTATATATATATATATATATATATATATATACATACATACATACATACATACATACATACATACATACATACATACATACATACATACATACCATCCACCTACCTGCATACTGATTGCAGAACAAGTTATCTTAAAACCTCAGAATGTGCAATAGAAACCTATCTGCATGTTCAGAAATCACTACAGCTGAGTTGAAGTTTTATTTGAGACCGATGAGAGGAATCACTGTATTTAATCCAGTACAATACATTCAGCTGTCCCAGTGAATATTCTGTCATCAGGGCTTGTTATTTCAGAGAGGGGCAGAGGAAGCAGTCTGATCACAGACAGTATACAGGAATTATGGAAAATGGCTGCATATATTGCTGTTTTAGAGTGAACACCGTACCACAGATGTGAGAAGGATGGGCAGCAGTCGGCAGGAGCTCAGATCCAATCAGCATCAAACAGCTAACGTGTTGAGCTGCTGTTTTTGACCGAGTCATTGTTTGTATCCAAACTGCCTTGCATCGCTTCACAGTCCTCTCACATCAGTCTGCCTGACGCTGCACCACACACACACACACACATATACACAGTAAGAGCTGCAAGCTGCTCTTCTCAGTTAAGCTTCTCTTTGGCACAATAATAGTGAAAAAAAAGCATGTTTCTCGTTTGTGCTGCGAGATCCTTCATGAGCAAACCTGAAGAGACAATCTTTGCTGTACTGTGCCGTTTAGAGTGCTGCTGCTGCTGCTATTAGGCCTGAACAAGAACCCACATACAATAACTGATAATAACTTAATGTGGCCTCGGCAGATCTGTGGCATTTGTGACAGCTATGTATGTGCTCAGCTTTAGCTGCAGACAAAAACTAAACAGTGAGTGGCACCATTCTTCCAAAGTAAGCTCCCCGATCGCGGATGCATCGCAGTCGGTCAGAGCAGACAGACGTCAGAGCAGTGGGTGATAAACAGAAAGACACAATGTCTGAACAATGAGCTCCTGCAGGTAGGTGTCAAGAAAGTTTTCCAAATCCATATCATACAGAGCTGGAGGTGGTAGATAAAAATGCACTAAGGTGATATTATTAACATCACTACTATGTGTTAATGTATAGAACGGTGGCTGGAAGGTAAAGTCAGTAATGCATCAGTTGTGGTGTTTTTGTGTTGGGTTTTTAATTCAGTGTTTCCTGGAGAGAAGAGAAAAATCAAAACTGCAATAACAATTTCCGGGAGTGCAGAAGTTTCCAGACTGCACTGTCCATCACTAAGACGCTGTAAACAACGTAGCTAGAAAATTACCTTAAATTGAACTTTGCAGGGATTTTATGGAATCAGAATGATATTAACTTTGAGCATTGCTCCGCAATAATGAAGTCATTCAGTGTGGGTAAAAATGAAAATGGGAGAAAGTAAAGTGATCGCTCAGGAGTCTAGCAGCACGGCAGTAATGAAGAAAGAGACGTCCCTTGATTATAGAGCACGTGCAGTAATGGTTGAAATTGGAACTTGTGCAATTACTCATGCCCACCTTTGGCCTGGCTTCAAATCTCTCCTTGGCCACTCATTACATGTGCACGGATCTCTCTGTGCAAATTAAGTCAATGCAAACCAAATCAATGAAATGGAAATTGATGCACTGTTTTATTGGCATTCCTCGGAGGAACGCAGCCCTTTAGTGTGATTCCCACTGAGTTCGGATGTGGCAGCACCGAACCGTCTTCCATTATGACTCGGCAATACAAGTCGTTTCCCGGGAGAACGTGTCTTGAAGACAAGAGGATGCCTGCGTTTACCGATAAAGAAACGCCGCACCGCCGTCGCTCTGGCTGCCAGCACAGCGTCGCCTCTGTATCGGAACCTGAGCGGTGACTCCCCCACAAAACCACCACACAGCACAACAATCAGAACTTGACATGAGTGCCAATCATGTCAGCTTTCACATGTGCAGGAAGGGCTAAAAAAAAAAAAAAATCAAAAAAAAAAAAAGAAAATTGCTCCTATCAGGACAGAGTGGCTGACAGGCAGACATAATCTCCCCAGAAGTCTGAGCTCTGTGCTGTGGATGACGGATAAGGGGAAGGGGGAGGTGGACGATGGAGTGCTGGTGGTGGATCGAGGGAAAGATGGATGGATGGATGGATGGATGGATGGAGGGATAGAGGAGAGGGATTGGTGGAGAGCAGTCCAGCGCCCACATGCGCTGATTTGAGATAACTGGTGTCTGCGAACTCATCCAGAGCGGTGAACACACACCCCATATACACACAAACACAAAATACCCACTCATACACTCCTGTCAGATAAGACAGCTTTGCATCAGGGATCACTGCTCACAAGCCTGAGCCCAGGGAAAGAGATTGGAGATTCCTGCTGCCACTGATGCCAGCGGGGAATCCTGTGAACACCACACCACACGCCGGCATTTTGTCTGGGAGAAGAACAAGTGAGAATTGCGATGGCTGATAAGGAAACACACTTTATCTCTGGATCAAGACAAGACTTACCCTGATGAAAACCACTCATCTATGTGGGCACAATGACATTTCACAGGCAGCACTAGCTCTATATTACGCTCCACGGGACAAACAGTGCTTCACAGTGGCTTTCCAGGATTCATCTTCCCCTTGCTGCTGCAGCAAATGACCCCAGGAGGGTTGTGTCGATGTGCACACCTCAAACCACTTGTGATGCACGTGTTTTGTTTTCAAAGCCTCCTATGCACCGTCAAGCATGGTGCTCTTGAAATTATTGATCTCAGAGATATACATTAGTTTATATACATATATATATATATATTTGTAGAAGACTATGTTGTTATAGTCTACTACAAAAAACACTACTTTTCTTGTTACACTGTTTTCTGTGCTAGTAATAAAATAAAAATAATATATATAAAATATAGAATAAAATGTAAGATGGACAGAATGGACAATTGAAAAGATTAAAAGGATTTATAATGCCCCCCCTGCCAGCAGGGATCGTGCTTTGCAAACAGCATGTGTTCCAACCAACACAAGCACTGAAGGGAAAGAGACAGGAAACGACCAAAGGAGAAAGAAAAACAGGAAAACAGTAAAACCTCAAACTTCATGCCTTTATTTTAGACGTGGTCAGCTGTCTGCAACACCTGCGATTCAGTTTCATTGCAAATCGAGACGGGTGACAAGTGCAGAGGCAGCGACTTGACCACCTGAGGAGAAGGAGGATGTGTGAGCAGAAGGTGTCCTGCCTCGTAGCTGTGCTCAACATAAAAACCTACAGATGTTTAAGTACAACAGTGGCTTCATTCGCCATCATTATGTGTCTGCAGGAAAACATGGGTGCATTTCTGTAAATGATTCAATTTCTTCTTCGTCATCAGTGCTAATGCCCTCGCAAATTCACAATTCGGAATACTTGTCCAGGAGAGTCTGTTTTGCAGACCTTTAGCCTTGATTCCCTCAGCGCAGCACCAGGCACAGCTGTGGCAGTCAGGAGAGTTTAAAAATGTAATTTCTGGATATAATGAACCAATTAAAATTAAATGCCACCCATAAACACAGACTAATCTTCTCCTTATTTGCATTTTGCAATTTGCTATTTCGAAGCACTCATCACATCATGACTGAGTGGTTCCTGTGCTTGTTATTGAAGAGCAGCGCTTTTTATTTATCGATGAATCCATCATCCTCCTCATTCACAGTTCCATGCTTAGAAAGAGAAATTTCATTGTCGACTCAGATGGGGATTTATTGTTTTTGTTAAAACAAACAGCAAAACATTAGCATTGTTGGAAAACATTCCAAACACCATACGCTGTTCCTGCTTGACACAGACTCTTTGCATGGACTTAAAGAACATCCAAAGCTCATCAGAGCAGCATAATTCAACAATATCAAATAAGAGGACATTGTTTGTCCACTGTTGTCCTTGAAACCAGCTAAGTCTGTTTGTTGTGATGACAAGGCCCCCAGACTGTAAATTACTGTTGACATTAGACCATAAATCCACTGTACAGCTGAGGTAATGACATTCTCTGTTAATACATATCAATCATCTATGGACCAAGCGGGTGGAAACGGGAAATGGCCTCAAATATATTATGCTTGATATTTATGCAGTTTTTCCTCATACCAACTGTTGCTTCAGGTCCCAATCAATGATTGAATTAATAATAATACATAAATAAATAAATAAATATTTGAAACTTAAATGGCCAGAGACAAAATAAATAGTCCAAAGGTTCGAGAAACAGCTGATAAGGTAAAAGTAAGCTGACAGAGTTATTGACAATTTGCGCTTAGTACAGCAAGATCCTCTCCCTGCACTAAAGTTAACTTATTGGAGGCTCAACCCCTCTGTCATGCTGGACAATGAAATTTAAATGGTGCACCGGTGGTCTTGTTTTTTTTTATATCGCCTCAGCCACATTAAGAGGTAAATTATGGCCATTGTCGTGGCCGTTTCCTTTGGTCCTCGTCCAGAGCTCCTTGAAAGCAAAAATAAAAGCCAAGAGTATTTTCAAGGGGGTTTAAATGATTAAGGAGCAACATGAAATCTAATTTAGAGTGATAAATGAAATAACATTAAATTAGAGTCTGAACCTATGCAGCCCAGTAGTTTAAGGGTATGGAAATATCGCGTGGGAGTGCATGTGTGTGTGTGTGTGTATGTTTTGATGGATGTATGCCTCTCTCCAGCAGTGGCTCCAGGCCTGCGTGTCCTGCACAACAACCCCAAACACCTTGGTCAGTGACTCTCCACAGAGAGGACAAAAAGCAACACTTTCACCTTCTGTGCCTGTTGCACAAAGGTCCTGGTTGGAAACCTATACTCTAATTGTTCCTTTAAGGACAAACACGCAGCTACAAACATAAAGAAACCATACGGTTCTATTCACATTGCACTACGGGGATCTGGGGATTTTCAGCAATTGCTAATAATTGCACAGTTTGTCACCACTGCCAGATCCTTCATCTATAGCATATATGTACCTACGTGATGCACATCACTGTAGTGCGGTACATTCCTCCTGTGGAAAGCTAGTGGAGACAGATATGGTGGTCGTACCATCTGGAGCAGGGTGGGGTTTCCCTGTGGGACAGTCAGCCTGTGAACTGACAGTAAGTCTGGCTACAGGGAGGAGATTTAAAAAAGAAGAACTAAACAACAACAACAAAAAAAAAAAATCATCCCAGTATTGTTTTATTCAGGATTAGAATGACTAGCTGCCTCCATACATGTGTATGCAAATTCATTCAACACTGATGCGTCCGTCTCGCTGTGTCCACCAGCTGTAGCCGGTAAATTGTGTGCATCAGTGACAGTGACTGGGCTGTGCAAACAGTATGCCCAGCAAAATAATGCAGCAAATTAGCATAATGCTGCCTGCTGAGGGGAACACAACTAGTATACAATGCGGGGTGTCAATCACAAGGTAAACAGGAGTAATAAAAAACAAAAGTCCTCAGTGACACGTACGTCGCTTAATACTAAAGGCGTACTTCAAAAGAAAATAAGTTTACACAAATGCAATACTAACATAATAGCAGATAAAATAGAATAAAGCGGATGTGAGCAGAGCTCAGATGGACTTGAAGGGCCTAATAAATTCAGATTTGGTTTTCATGAGCGTACTCCAGGCTCAGGGTCAGGTTAGGGTCTGAATAAATGCACACCAATGTGAACAGTGCTTTGTATTTTCATGCATACGCAGTCGTTTATCTTTTCTCCTTTTCTAGTGAAAATTTGCATCGACTTTTTTCGGAGGCGTCCTGATAATACCCTCGGCGGATTTCTGAGCCGGCGTTGACCGAGCCGCTCGATGTGACAGGTCCGCTGAAGAGTCGAGACAGGAAATGTGACTGGGAATAATCGTACGGCTGTAGCAAAAGCAGCAGACAATAAAGGGTGGGGGGAAAGAAAAGGGTTGTGACGCAGCTTCTTCTGCGGATTACGGAGACGCCCCGTGACACCTGTTATCCACGAACAGGGATGATTCCACACATGGATGTCTCGCCAGTTATGGTGACAAGCCACAACGGAAATAGTAAAAGAGGTGAGCCGCCCTCTTTCTGTTGCACAGATATTTATGGGCAACACAAATCAAGTAATGTCCTCTGAAGCAACTGCAGCATATACACATGTCCATGTACCATGAATAATTGAAATAAAAGAATTCCCAGATCATCGTGGGAATTCTTTTAACCTCTGTAGAGAATACCAGTGAATACACAGTAAACACACTGGGTATGTTTGTTTGCGTGATGATGGTGACTATACGAGTGTTTCGGTTTAAAGCTTTGACTTTGGATTCTGGGTTCGATTTAGACATAGAGGTTAAGTGAGTCGTTTTTTTTTTCTGACTGAACTGATCTAAGTATTATATATATATATAAAAAAGACAGGTCATATCTCTGCTAATACTTTGTTCTAAATGTGTCAATTCTTTTTCCGCAGTGTGTGCGGTGACGGGTCTGTGAGTCTGTGAGCTGGTCGCGATCGTTCGCTGTGATTGAATTTTTCATCTTCTGCCACTGGAGACAAACCCATTCGAAAGCCAGAAAGTTTTTGAATGTATCACCAGTGCACACACTTTTGATTTTTTTTTTTTTCCCCTTTGCTGTGTAAAGCAGCGAACTGACAACAACAGCCTGCCTCTGTGAAGTTGCCGGTTCTCTTTCATGAGTTTGGGAGAATGTGTTTGAGGAAGTGCACATGCTGCTGAGAGCATCAGTGTTGCCTCCTGACTATGAGAAACAATAGTTGTTGAGAGAATTCGCAACTTTTCATCCACGTTCACTCACAGGTCAGTTCTTCATTTGAACCTCACCCAACCTATGTAAACTATTTGTACAATCTACACCTCTGTGCAGTTCTTTCCTATGGTTTGCTATGCTTCCTCTGGTCTATAGCTGTAGTCCTGCACTGCTAAACATGTCAAAACATTTCTACAGCTTCATTTACTGCCCAGAATGCTCCTGAATTGGAATTAATCAGCAGCTGCGCCGCATACTGTACATACCATAATGCACGTGTGGACTGTTGCCAGTTTGCCGGCGCACTCTTCATCCATGCTCCATTGCTCCAGACCCATTAAACAAACAGACCATATTAAATGCATAGATTCAGCAGCAGTTTGACAGCTCTTAAGAACACGCCACATTTGATTTTCTCCCGAGAGTACCACCAGCCTAACACGCTCACACGCGTACATCCAGGCTGCCGGGTGCTTTCATCCGCTCCTCCTGGAGGGCAGGTGAGTCATGCAGGCCGCACACACACACACTACAGACGCTGTTCTGTATGGCTGTCTGGCTCCTGTGTAGTCTTCAACCTTCATATGCCCACCTGAGGGAAGAGGCCTTACCAAAGGGTGGGGATCAATGAAGTCCTGTGTTGTGCTCAGCCAGCGTAGGATCTTATTTAGAAGCCCTCCAGGTGGGTAGGATCAGTGGCGCACAGAGGGAGAGCGGCAAAGCCAGCATCCATTATTTATTTCCTCATTTAACACTGGCAGCAGGCTCTGCACCCGCGTTTATTTATTTTTATGTTTTTTCAAACAGTGCTGTTCCGTCGGGTTAATTCTCCAAAGGGGTTAATATTGGGAACATAATTGGATTCCTGCACCGGGACAGATAGGAGGTTGAGAGATAAGGGATGTGTTGTAAACACACTAAGCGCTGTCGCTGATAGAAGATCTATGTGCACTGCCTGGTCTTTGGCTGTAATGTCAGTGCATGCCAGAACAGGGCAGAGCTGGTGAAGCTTATTGATCTGTCCGTACTCCTTCAATTAGAGCTATGAAAAATTAGCTCTTGCCAATGAAACATAACTTATGCTCCTCGCCATCGGGGGCCCAACCCACCAGTCAGTCCCCTCATCCATTGCTCTTCTTCACAGTTTATCTGGCCAAAAAGCAGATACTGCTCTAATGAGAGCCTCAGACAGGCTGCTTTGTGCCGCAAGAGATAAAACACCTCCGAGGAGAAATAGGCCTTACTGAGGCTAAAATGTGGAACGGTGGTGACAGCTTCATCTGTATCTTACATGCGTCTATGTATAGCTTTCTACTCTAGTGGTGCTAGGAGGTAATGGCGTTTTAGGCATAAGAGTGTAAAAGTAAAAACTTTTTTCTTTTTTGTTTTTATTCTTTTATATACAGAACGAGAGAGGATCCTCTTGTCACTTTCATGTCTCTTCCCCAAAACTGACACAGCATTTTTGTCATATGTCATCATCACAAATTCGTGCGAGATAATTACTCCTCAAAAAGGAGCTGAACAAAAAAACAAAACATCAACTACCAGTATCTGATTACTGTATTAGAATTAACTGTAAAACTGAAGGAGGGTTATGTAAAACTTTAAATCAATACAGTATAAGATACCCAAACGTTGCTCATGGCAGTTCAGGTACAATCATGAATATTCAGTTGCAATTGATTGAAATTTAACGTTTAGCCTTTAGCCTTTGTGGAAAGAGCATTTGTGCACTCTTTATTAAATTTAGTTTCAAACCATCGAGAGCCTCAGAATAATTGTTTAACAGCCAGTGCTCAGTAATTCCCTTAACCGGGATTCTGCAAAGAAAAATGCTAAATGATCTGTTATTAAAATACTTTGCATGATAATCACCACTACTGCCCCAAATGGTTGAGCAGTTACTGTTAAACTTTTAAGCCCTAATTAAAAAATAGAAAGGCAGAAGACGAAATGCATTCAGCTGCCGTGCCCCCTGGGATGAAATCTGTCTTCTATCCTGTTGTAAATTGAGCACACCTAGCAGCTCGCTGCAGAATAATCAGGAATTAGGGGATAAATGCAGCGACTGTGAAGAGTAATACGTGCCTGCATTGCTCCTGCAGCCGGAGTTTATAAAGAGGAGCTGCGCTCGTGTTTGAAAGCGGGATTTAAAAGTCTCAGGAGAAACACAGTGGGTGAGCAAGAAGTGTTTTTTTGTCATGCTGTAAGCTTCCACTCAAAAATGTTTTCTACCTTTTTAAGATTCCCACTTTCTCACCTCTCAACGCATGTGGACTGTGGCTTGAAATAGCACAAAGGGAGCGTAACATTTCCGATTGCCAGTTCAGCGTCTGTGTAAAATGGAGTCGATGATGCACTTTGGTGAGCAGCATTTCCATATTGTATCCAGTGTCACTCTCGTCTCAGTGGCCGTCAGCCCTTTCTCTTTGAGCTGTAGTATTTCATGAGCAATCGTCGCCTCTGGTGTGAAGGTGAGGGGCACAGCAGAGGCCACGGTCATCTCATTGCCCTCAGAAGATGAGCGTTAACCCCTGGTGGTGACTGCAGCTCTGGATGACCTTGGCTGTGTCAGGTCTTTACTTTAGCAGATTAAGCATTGGCCCAAATATTGCACGGGTTATTTCTTTAATCCTATCAGTTCTGTGACAGACTTGTTGAACGTTAAGGCGACAACAAGTTGTTTGAACGCAACTTTTTGTATTTTGGGCGCACTGTGTAAGGGGCATTCATATGTGTGGGTATATGTGGAATAAATATAAGGAAAAAAGCCATTTACCAGATATAGGAAATTATTGTTTTATTATGTCAGACAGTCTATATGTGTGTGTGTGCGTGTGTGTGTGTGAGTGAGTGACAGTCCTCTTCACACCTATAGTCCCCCCCCACACAGATTTTAATTCTCAGGCCTGTGTGGGTGTGGACTGTGGGTTTTTGATTGTCATCTCTGCTCTCGTGATGACATCACAAACTCCCACAGTTCCAACTATTTTTAACATCATCAGATTGTGTGAGCAGAGGCTGTAGACATTTTCACCTACTTTTATTAAGTATATACAAAAAACGACACAGGGAGCAAAAAGTGGAAGTAATAGTGATTATTGATGACACTGGGTGACAATGGACTTCTTCTGCAGCTAACTACACTGTAAGAGATGTTAAGCTTCAAAACAATTCAGACTTTCAAAAGTCAGTCACTTTTGTAATCTACTGTCTTTTACCACCTACTTAAAGTGTAACTATATAAAGTAACTCATCCATCCATCATCTACACCACTTATCCTTTGAGAGTTGCAGGGAAACCAGTGTCACGATATCTCCAACAGGTCCCCAGCCTATCACAGGGTAACACGGAGAAACAACTACTCATTTTCACATTCACACCTATTATCACTTTAGACGCTCCAATTAGAATAACCCCAGAGTATCCATAGAAAACCCACGTGGAACACAGGGAGAACAAAACCAGGGCCGAGCCGGGATTCCAATCACAAATCTTCTGGCCGAGTGACACATTTCCTAACGAATGCAACACTCTGCCGCAGTCACAAATCAAATCAAAAGAAGAAGAAATAAATAAAGAATTTCTGCTTCTCTCTAGCACTGCGATCGCAGCCAAGGTCAAACATCAGCCTTCAGAAACAGTCCTGGACAAGTCGACTCTGAAAGATAACACCCCATAACCATAACACCTCTCAGGGTCAGGATTCATGCTTCTTTTATCTGACAGGGACATGAAGTGTTCCACTGTAAAACACAGCCTGACTTAGGTAAATGTGGTGATGCTTTTAGGATTAGGTACATCCCAGGGAGCATTACCTATGTATTGCTGTGAAGTGGTTGTGTGGTAACCTTACTTGGACATGTACAGTAGTATTTGTAAATATAGGACACAGGAAATTGGAATGATACTTGCTTATCACAAGTTCCTGTTAATAATTAGCCTAGTCGAACTTCTTCCATCAGATGGCAAGATAATAATTTAAGGGCCACACATCCTGCCTGACATCGTGAAACTTGGAATTTATCTTCAGAATCAAAACTAGTTTAGTTGACCGTTGAGTTCTGTAGATTTGACACGGTAGAATATATATCGCTTAGAAAGAGAAGCCATTAAGTTGCTGCAGCCTGCAGCCACCTCAATTAATCCATGAAAACACAACATTCCAGATAAACATGATT
>JAFBJQ010000932.1:279404-295092 GCA_016785345.1 Trinectes maculatus
TGGCCCTGCGATGGACTGGCGACCTGTCCAGGGTGTACCCTGCCTCTCGCCCGATGTCAGCTGGGATCGGCTCCAGCTCCCCCCGCGACCCTTAACAGGATAGAGCGGTAGAAAATGAATGAATGAATATATATATACATATATATATATATATCCCATCAGCAGAACTCAGCAGAACAGCGACACTCTCATAATCTCTGGAAAGTCATTGAATACTATAATATACTAATATAAATCATTGTTCCTTAGCTGTAATATTAGCTGTAATATTTTTAATTAAAAACATGTTAAAAAAAATTGAATGGTAGCAGTCATTTCAATTGATTGCATTTCTAAGTAGCTGAACTCGCTGTGCCATTTTCATTATTTCTACATTTCATTTTTTTTTCCTTCAGATTGAGACGAGTATGCAATGAGCCTGCAGCACGTCAAAGATCTGCACACTTCGTTGTTGTTGGCCACTTTTGCTGCCACCACCCTACATCGCACTCCGTTTGTACTAAATCCTGCAGTCGTCTTATTCAGAATTTATTAAACGAACATCATCAGCAATGCATTCATCTTACAGACAAAAGCATCAGCCCTGCAAATCCATATCAATTGGTGCTTAGTTTGAACTGACACCCGAGCGCCCATAAAATCAAAAAGAAAGTAAACTGTAAAAAGAAAAAAAAGACATAGCCCAGCAAAACATGGCATGTTGTGTAATTTTTTTTCTTTCCTGGCAGCTAATCACAAGCACAGAGAGCACAGCAGAGTCATACATGAGGCTGTTCCTGCGGTGGAGATCGGTTGATTGATGTGGTTACCGACGGTAAAACTTGTCAGATGGGCCCCGTGACTGACAAAACGTGGGTGCAGCGTCATAAATCATCTGCGCGTTATTTACATCAGCAGGTTATAGCATGGTGGATGGATGGCTTTACTAGATTACACACTGAATTTATATGGTGCATCATGACTGTGGTGCGGTGATTTAGGATTTGGGCAGCAACTCTGGCTTCTGCTTATTTTTCTGCTGTATCCGACTCAATTTGCAAATCCTACAACTTCCCTGAGCTCTGCAATTCATCATGAAGTCTGCATTAATATTTGCCAGAGTTACACTCATATTGTGTTATTATGTGTATAATACAGCGTTTCCAACGAGGTGGGTCATAAAACAGTATTAAATACCCCTAAATCTCAAGCTATCCAGGATGTGTGCATTAGAAAACGTCAGCTCATCATTATTTCTAATTGGTGAAAACCACATAGAATAGAATTAAGCAACAATGTTGCTACTCTTTCGTTCAAGACTACTTCTTATCCACTGGCTTTTATTATAGGGACACTCATATACACAACTACACGTCACAATTTACACAACTTATACTTGTAACAACAACTAGCATATCAAACAATTCAAATTTGCATAGTGAAGCACATGAAGCAGCTGTTGTTACTTTTTGAGTGAACAGTGATTCAGGTGACCACAGCGGTGTAAACTTCATGATCCAGACTCTCACATCCACAGGAGCAACCCAGGTTTATGGTCATTGACAGGACAACACGTGTCCCTGCTAGCAGCGACAAGTGGCCCGCAGCTTGATGCAAAGAGCCGGAGGCACATATGCAACTCGACCACAGCAGGGGGCCAGCACAGCCCCGCGTGACACCTCTCGTTTCTTAGTGTCTCACAACAGGAAGCAGCAAGTACATTTTGGTTCGACATGTTTGCATGTTTGTGCTCGGAATGCCATCCCGGTGAACAACAAATCCAAAACATACGTTTCGGGAGACATTATGTGGAGGTATAACACAGTGTTCTCGGCACAGAAATATAAGCCTCTGTTTTAGTGACCGCTTTTTGAAGTGCATACACATACAGCTAGGCTGCTCACAATGTCTTTGGAGCGTGACGAATAACTCTGAGTGTGTATACTCCTTAATTCCCGCATTGCGCATTAACAAGAGGGATGGGAGCTGATGCATTTGAAGAAAAATGTAATTGAGACTGGGTGCAGTGGACGCTCAGATATTAATTTCTCAGAGGCCAGGGCTTGCTGCAGGGCATCAGATAAAATGTAATTAGACCCACATTTCATTTGAGAGCCTCTGCACTGCACTGCAAGCTTAGACCTGACGTGAACTCAGGTTGCTACTGTGATGATAAGTAATATTGATTGGCAAATGATGTATCAATCACGCCTGCAGGCACTTTAACTGGAATTTTTATATTTAACTAAGGACCATGTGAGGTAAAGTCCTTGTATACTTCACCGGCACATAGATTGCTTTTAACACTTTTAGAAATATAATAAATCTTTATGAGCAGCGAAGCACAAATAATAACTTTCCCATAGCTGTCACTCTTCATTCAGCTCAAGAAATTGAAAACAAGTTTAACAAAGTAGGAGAGTGGCAGCTATAATAACTGCATATAAGCAATTTATAGTTGAAAAAAAAAAACACCTCAAGTTGTACTTGCTTAGTTGTTCCAGCACTCTTGGATATACCGATTTGTTTTCCTGAAACTATAGATTCATGAACTTTTCATTATTCTTCGGATTACTGTAACCTCCTGGCTGTGTGGAGCTTGACAGGTCATTCTCTAAACTGGAATTGGTTTATTTCTGCTTTTAAGCCATTAAGCAGTGAAATATGAAAAAAAAAAAAAAGAAAAAAATAATGCGCTTTAGACCTATATGTGAGAGGCATCTCAGAGGTCTGTAGGCTACATCACTGAGCACCTAGATTTAAAATCCGACCTTTGTCTCTTGTCATCCACCACTTTCTATCTCCCATCTATCTCCTCAGTCTCCATCAATCAAACAGAAAAAGCTGACCAAATAACCTTTAAAGAGAAAAACAAGTGAGGGGCATGGAACAGGCCTGTAAGTGACCATTAAGCTGAACCCATTCTAGTGGCTGAGTCCATGGTCAAGAATGAACTTTTCTTGTGCAGACCACTTTCACACCCACAAAGCATGTGTGTGTATGCATGTATGCCACTATATGCAGGACCAAAGAAATAGTAGCACAGCATATAAGAATTTATTAATAGCAAAACAACAACAGCAGCAACAATAATAATAATAAAGTTCTTAGTCACTTAAATATTGATTAACCATTCATTTATTATTCAATTAATGTAGTTAAAACTCAGTGTATGATATGAACTTTTAAATATAGTCAAAAAATAATTATGAAAACAATGCATAAATCAATAATACAACAAACTGTTTAGAATGTTTTTAAAAGTTTACCAGATAAGGTACTTACTAACAAAATACATTCATGAATAAATATATAATGAAATTTAACTATCAGTATAAAAAAATCCAGTAAAGAAATAAACTGTTGCATCCACAAATGAAATTAAGGATGTAGTTTTTAATCAGGCATATAAAAGGCTATTTCTATTTCCATTTGCATTTCCATCCCCACAGTGATCTTTCTGGTCCAATTAGCTGTTCTTTTTTTTTTTTTCCATTCATTCAGCTTTTACTTTTAGCTGCACCAATTAGCCTTTTTATGACATTTTGGGCCTTGCACTTTTGGAACAAGATCACTTCAATAATAAAGTTAAGATGTAACAAGAAACATTAAAAGTGATATTTATTTTACTGTTATTTTGTTAGCTTAGACAAGTCATGTCTTCGAATTATTTTAATGTAAAAAAATATTTTTCTTCAAAACTCTTACATTTTTTGGATCAATAAAGTATCTTGCTATCTGTCTGTCCAGAGCTCCATCATGCTGCCAGACACTCGCGGGCACTACCCGCTCTGAATGTGTAAAGCCTTCTGTTCATCATGGACACTGGAGGCTCAGACAAAATCAGTTACTCTCAAAGTCTGCCCAAATGCTCTGTAATCAAAACTTTCTAGAACTGCATGTACATTTATTTGGCTGCAACAATAACAATATCATTAGGGGAGTAAATGTAGAAACAGAAGGGAGTCTGGGTGTAGTTAACGTTTTTTAATTATCTTATCACGGACAACAGGTTTTGGTTCCTTTCAGTACTGATTTTAAAGCAGAACAGAAGTGTGATGCATTTCATGCAGGTGAGTACAATGTGATAGCAGATCTGTTTTAACGGCACTGAGAGATTCAAATGTTGAGGGCAGTTACATGGCTCAGTAAATTTCCAGAGCAGTTAGGAGCTATTGAGCTTTATGCAGCTGAGTTTACAGACAAATCTATAAATACATAAATACACGTGTTTGATGGGATTTCCTCTCAATCAGCAATGGAAATGTTCAGATGACAGAAACATTCGGTGACATTAGCATATATATATATATATATATATATATATATATATACACAACTATATTACAACTCTTCCTCTCTCACTGCTGCTGCTTGGAAACACAAGGCGCTTCCTTCCACGCATGTGCTAATGGTAATGACATAAATCATAAACAGCTTCCTGCATGCACCATGTCTGAACGAGTGTCAAAGAGCACGCCTCTGTACTCTGAATATAACGCAGTGAGTAATATTTTCAACCCGCTGACAAAATGGCCAAATCACTGCTTAATCCCAAAGTCATATACACAGCATTGAGTATAATGTATCTCACATTTGCGTTCTAGCTTACATTGCACTTGCAGATTCAGAGGCATTTTGTAAAGCGGACAGAGGCATTAATCTAAATGCCACAACCAGCCTCCCCCATTCCCTCTCTGCACACAAAACAATCTACAATCTGTTTCTCCCATGGTGGCTCCCCCTGACTTATGCACAACTCTGGTCTTGCCAGAGTAATTTATTACTCTCCTTCTCGCTGGGCCAATCTCCATTCTGCAGTATAAAGACCTGGCCTAGTCTGAGATGCTCACACATCATTACGCGGTACGTAGATAGTGTAACCTGGGTGACAAGTGCTGAACTTTACCTCTACATGCACAGAGCTTTGTCTGTGCAGTTATGGGCTTTTTGGAGGATTCCTACACCAGGATGAATATGATGACACTGACCCTTGTGTGAGTCACTGAAATCACACATGTTTAGTACTTTCAGACAACCGGAATGTCACCACCTCCCCTTCATGGCGATTCGCAAGGACAAACTGAATCATGATGAGGTGCGATAGTCATAAGTGCCTGCGGAGAGGTGACAAACGCTCAGCAAGTTGGGATCCGGCAGTAATATATATGTCCCTGTGTGTCATAAAACAAACATGAATATAAATGGGAATACAATTTGCATTTTGTTGAATGTTGAATTCAGTGAGCGAGGAGGTGGGTTTTTGCAATGAGGTGCAACCCGGATCCAAAGTGAGCAATTCTGACGTGTGCTATGGAGATCGCTGATCTGTGTGTTCTATATCTGACTGGCTTCCAGGACACTAACAGCCAAGTTTTGAATTCCCATCATCTACAAATCAATTGCTTTGGCCTCTTTCCTGAAGCTTTGAGCAAAAATCAATGTAACAGAGGAAATAAAATATGTTTTTTTTTTTTTTTTTTTACTGTGTAGGTATCTTCCTGCATCATCACATTTCAAAGAAGTAAAAATAATTATGAACCAGATGGGTTAAATTCAGTACCTTCGTGTTGATGTGTTAATTAAACGCATCAACAAGTTGCGAAGTTGTTACTGTTTCACTTTTACAGCCTGAAATTGTTCATAAAATACAAACTGAACAAATGAAGCTTTAATCCGAAAGCCACAAGCAACTGTCAATAGATCTTGGTGATGGCTCAAGGCATGTCTCATTTCTCTCCTCTGCTTCCTGCATCTCTATCTGTCTTAGCCTTTCTGCAATGTGTGTGTGTGTGTGTGTGTGTGCGCGCGTGGACTGTATATATGCATAAGATCCGACTACAGACTATTCTTTGTAGAACGGTCTTAAAATTCTGCTTCATGTGGCGTCACATCTCTGTTGCAGATGTGTCAGCGGCACATTCATGTTGTGCTTTTCTGTGACATCAGAAAGGTGTTCCATTCAGACGGGGAAACCGCTGAACTCATTAGCTGTGTCCTCGTTCAGGGCCAGCATCCTTCAAAAGCTGCGTTTAAAGACCAGTCGAGCTATGGACGGAAGAGACAGTCCCATTTTCTAAGCTCCATCGAATGAAGCAGAGGACTGTGTCCCTCCTTTTCTTTCCTGGTAAGGAAGGGTCCAATGCGTGTGTTTACCTCCCAATAGGTACCAAGAGCTGAGTGAAGCAACTCAAAGTAGTTGAAGGTGCATGGGCAGGTTAAAGAGGAAACAGGAAACATACCTCTATATGTCATGTCTATATGTTCGGTAGTAACTTATATTCATGTATGGACATCATCAAATCCTGCTCAGATGGTGTAACTGCCATACAAACATTTAGACAACCAACACCTGAAATGTATTGTTTTCATTCTAATCAAAGTTTGCATCTCTTCCTGAAATGGTCATTGTACCATCCAAACAGCCCTGATGGCTGAACTGCACTTGGAAGGTGCAAGGTGCCTTACGTACAGTAAGACACGCTGACAACGTCTGAGGCCCACAGCATGTCCCTCTCTACATTTTTCACAATGGAAACCGATACCAGCGTGATCGCAATAACAACTGTTGTCGGTTTGATTGATCATCAGTCTTGACTTCAGTGCCTCAGCGGACGTCTGGAGGTAAAACGCGCCTCAGATGTTTTGTGATGTTGAATTCCTTATCCATCACACTTGTTGACACAGCGGCAGAAAATGGCCGCTTCTTTTCCCCCCGTGGTGTTCGTTCTCGGCTCGATACAAAAAAAAAAATCACACTCCTTGCATGAGGTAAAGCTGGTGTTTTCTCCATAAAACAACACCCTGCAGTGGAGCCTGTTCATCCAGATGGCGACTATGTTTTCTATTAGATCACGTGAGAGAGGTTTGTTGCTGCCAGCCAGTATCACACCACACACAGAGCTACTTGGATTAAAAGGTCATTCTCTGCCTCTGCTGTTTCCCTATCCACCACCAAGAGCTCGGAATTTGTCTGCAGGTGTTTCATACACAGGGACACAAAGAAAGACGGACGTCCTCCCTGTTGTCGTGATTACTGACGATTGATTTTCCGAGACAGAATCCCATCTCCACAGAAACAGAAATTACAGTGGATTGCAACAGTGTACTATTTTAATAATAACAACAAAGCCATATGGATTTTCTTGGCTGAAGCATTACTGGTGATATCATGCACAGAGAATTTGGAGAATGGGGAGTAACGATAACAATAGAGGGGGAGGAAAAACGATGGCATACGCCTGTGCCACATTCGTTCTAATGGAGTTTACCCAAGTTGCATTTCTTCTTGCACAATAAGCAATTTTTGCCCAGTCGATAAAAGCCGCTGCTAAATTGTTTACTTCCCTTGCAGGTAAATCATTTCAAAATTGGTTTGATATTAAAGCATATCCCTGAGAGCATGTACACTCTGGATCTGGGTGATTACAAAGCAAACTTCTGCAACCTTTCTGGACTTCATAAAGAGCCCTGTACTATTTCTAATTAGCTCTTTATCCCTCAGGACACAGGATAATGGCCAGGTGTGAATGGAATTTGGAGGTGGATTCTTTTACCGCGGGTGCGTGTCAGATGCTGTTTGTGTTAGCCGAACAAAACCCGTGCATTTGTAAGGCCTCAGAGTCAAATGGGAATAAGTCATGTTATTAAACCATAATCTTGTTCCTGCCCTCGGTCCTGTCTCGCTGGCTCCCAGAGGGCCGAAAGAACAGGGGGTGTCACCATCGCATACATCCATGCTAATTCTCCTACACCCATTCTCAAGTCTGAATGCATTACGTCGCATTGAATCATTTGCATTGGACAGGGAAAACGTATCCTCCAGTACCACATCTGCAATGGACAATGAGAAAACAAGATGCACATTGGTAAACATGTTTGCATTAATGCGCTTATCTCTTAAGAAGTGACTGGCTTTCATGCTGATGGAGGTAAAAGGTTACAGATGCTGGCATCCAAACAGATTTTACCAATAATCAACTGTTTGGATCTTCTGTGTGCAGTTTCTAAAATATTATTAGCATGTGAGCTTGGTGTCATGGTGACCCTGCTCATTTTCCCTGTTCTCTCTCCACAGCCTCAGGCTGTCTATGATCACAAGTTTTTTTTTTTGGTCACAGGCATGACCCACTGCTTCCTACAGAGAGAATAATGATAGTGAACCTGACGGCACAGCTACCCTGAGTGTTGAATACTGCTCAGACTTTACAGTTTCAGTTATTTCTTTTTTTTCTATTCAATCTGGTTCTAATTACAGAATATCTGAAGGAGAAACGTACACATGGAGAGCATCTCCACGTCTCCAGAGATCCTCTATCTGCTCTGATTTAATCAGCGTAAACCTGACAGATCTAGTTCATAAGTGATATGATGGAAAATTGGCGAGAGTGGCGCTCTCAGCACTATCTGCAAATCATTTATGTGTGTGTGTGTGCGTGTGCGTGTGCGTGTGCGTGTGCGTGTGCGTGTGCGTGTGCGTGTGTGTGTGTGTGTGTGTGTGGCCTGGCATAGATCGCCCACCTTGACTTGCATTGCTGCTTGTACCTGGAGACTGGAACCCTGCCTAGTTTTTTTTTCTACACTGCATCCGAGCTGTGTGGCTAAAGTCACAGCCCATGGGGACTAATGGCTAAAAGGAGAAGATTTCCTGGTGTTATAATGAGCTGATGTTACTGCTGATAACTGACCTTTTTTCTTTTACCAGGTTTTACCTGTTAACCCAGTGAAGTGCAACAAAAAGCTCCTGTCTGCTGTCAGTTCTGCAGTTTCTTTACCAAAGTGTTGAGTTGCTTTTCATTTGAATTTCCATTTAAGCAGTCTGCATCTGAACTCGGGTTCACCTGCGCAGAAAGCCACGGAGCTGCTGGAACATCATTTCAGAGCAGTGTCTTTTCAATAAACAGAAGCTGTCGGGCATTTCTCCGAGGGAAAGCGTCTGATGGGAAATGTATGTCCCATTTGACGTTCAGCAGAGAAAATACAACTCTTTATATGTGCTTATCACACGCAGGCGCAGCCATTCGTCGCTGCTTTATTGACTTCTTGCTGAGGGAGTCTTAGGGGAAAGCCTCTGCTGCCTCTTCTCTCCTGCCTTTCAGACTCCAGTTCTGCTGAAATCCTGGTTTTGCTGGAGGATGTTTTCACCACAATAAGCTGAATTACCATAGGCGCCTCGGTTTCCTCACTATATACATACAGTGTTAGCCGCTGTCAGAACCCTACCAGCTGAATGAGGGCTGGTGGGAAGATTTACAGAGTTAAAAGGTGCAGCGTGGGGGGAGTCCTGATTATCGAGTGTGTACGTTTGCACCCACGCTGTGCATTTGTCTCGTTAGCTGTTCATTAATAACAAACAGGGATTGAGCAATAGTTTGTCTGCTGCACTGCATTGGTCTTTTATCACACGCCATCATACCAAACTATTAGTGCAGTGCGTGCCCCCTTCGATGACCCATAACTCCCAACTAAATCAACCCTGGGTGGAAAGCACAAGTTCATGAATCAAAGCAGCACATCAGCAGACCTCTCACACAGGGTTATAGAGTAAACAGAAACCACCACCACAACATATTAATTCGGTGTATAATTAATTTTCCAGAGCACGCGTGCAACCACAAATATGAGAAACTGCAATATGCATTATGGCTTTGTCCATGCTCTGATGGATAAAGCAAGGGCTGTGCCAGAAGCATCAGTGTGTTCAACACTGCAGGGACCTCTAAAAATAAATAAGCAAGCAGACCATGGGACACATCTTTGGGAGGTTATTTAATCAGCAGGCCTATAATTTAATACTGTAGGTTCTGGAGTTTGTCGAGATCGGCACATTAATGCCAAGTGACGAAAACACGCTCAGTAGCTGCTGACATTTTTCACATTTTTCGGTGCTCATTAAAACATGTTTGTAATCCCATTAATAGTTCAATATTTTTATTCTATTATCATTGTTTGACTTTCATATCACTGCCATATTAGCATATTAATGAAATTTATTATGATCATTTATTTAAATTGTTTTGATCCTTATCAATAGTTTTGTGTTTCCATTATTTCCGTGTGACAAAATATGAATGAGCAACATTCAGTACAATTCTATATATATATATATGTGGAGATATATCTATGTTTTTCTTCAGTTATAAACTATATAAACTGCCAATTTATATAACAACTGTAAAAAAGTATTTCTCTTTATGAGAATGCTTAATGGAGGCCTCTGGTATACAGCATTAGTTTTATTTGGGTGTACCTAATACTTTAAAATGTCAGTGCTGATTTATTCAGTGTCTTTCATAGCAACAGTTGCACTGAAATGAGGAATTGGTATTTTATTACTAAGGAACACGGCTGAACACTCACGGATAAAAGAACACATTAAAGGAAATCATTGGTAAATGTATTTTGCTCCAGTATGAATTATATATGATCTGATAATTGATTTACGCTCTGCAACAAACACTCATTTTAGCAATTTGCATGCATTGTTGTTAAAGGTGTATACAGTGGTGCAATAACAAGATTTTATGGTGCATATTCTAATGTTAATTTACCATATCTTCTGCGTTGACTGTATTGGACACATGTGTTGGTCATCAGAGCCCTAATCAACTGTTTCTCTTTCCTCCCCTTTTAGTGAAAATCTGTTGTTCCATCTCATTGTTAGCCCGGGGGATCCAGATATGGATAGTATCTGCAAGAGCAGATATTTTCTGCTGCTTGGTGATCACCACACTCCACATTTTCCTACAGTATGTCAAACTGCTATGGAAAAAGTGAAGAAAGAAAAATCAAGAGTGAAAGGATAAAAACAGACAAAGGATTAAGACAGGGGAGACAAAATGAAGGCGAGGAAAGAAAACAGGACAAAGAAAGAGCAAGACAAAGACAAAAACAAAAAGAAAGCCAAATAGAACAAAGACGGAGGGGGTGAAATGGACACAAAGGAGAGTTAGGAAAAAAAATGGTACAAGCAAGGAGAAAGAACAGGAAAATTAAGTTGGCAAAGGAAAAGTGGAAGGAAAATCAGATGGAAGAGCGAGGTGAAGGGAGAAACGGGACAGGTGGGAAGAACAGAGGAGCAGATGGGAGACAAACGGAAGAGAGAAATGTTCAAAATGGAAAAGGTGATTTTACAAACCAGAAGCAGGAAGAGAAAGAAGGAAAACATTGACGCAATCTCTCTATCTATGGATCAATCTATGGATCGATCGGTCTATCTACTGCATGTGCACTGTGGATAATCCTGCAGGGATCTGTAAAAGTCACCGTGCATCACTGCATTCTTGAGGTAAAGGCAACATGCGTGCGCGTGCGCGTGTGCGTGCGTCTGGGATCCTCTGCAACAGATGCTCGCCATTATGAGACCTTTTAAAATCTCTTGTTCGGGGGCTTTTTTATCTGCAGTTAATCCCTTTCTCTTCAGACGTGCAGATTAGCGGTGAACTTTGGCCATACAGGGACATGACAACCTTTCATTCTCACCTTCAATATCACCCTGCAATAAAAAATATAGAATAAATAAAAAAAAGTACTTATTTGCGCATGTGTGTGTGTGTGCGTGAGGAGGAGGAGGTTTATCTTGTTCTGTCAGTACATGACAGACAGTGTCATTACATATGCAGCCGCCATTGCTGCCAGCAGCTTGCCAGTACAGCCAAGCACTGCTGGTTTCCGTGGAGGTAATCTGCACTAGCAGAGGCAGGGTAGATTATGGAGAGGAGACTGTTGGCTTTGGCCACAGGCATCCCAACACCCCTCCACCCCCCCAGGCTTTTGTCTGTCATGCTGTGTAGCTGAAGCCCAGGGCACCTCTTTGGGGGATGAATGGATCTGTCTGTCTGTAACTGAGCGTGCAGAGAGGATAATATGGATTTGAATGGGCGGCGGGTTGGGCGGAGCTGCTGTAACATTTCAACAGCTCCACCACACTTGACTCGTGACACGGATGCACGGAATATGGTTTGTAAACAGGTGTGCAAAGCAAACGCACAACCCGGTGTGACGACAACAGGGCCGACGCTGCTGACGCGGACGTCTCAATCAAGTGTGAAAGCATCAGATGCGTTTAAATAATACACATGGCACGTATACGTGTTACATCTCACCATATTTCAATGTTTCAATGCAGTGAGATGGTTAAATTGAAAAGGAGGCTTTTTCATATAGTGTCATTGAATATCATCTGCCTGCTCCAGGACTATCTCACCTCTGTCCCTGTTGTCAGTCTCTCTCTGCAGACATGCCTGAGCATGAAATGATCCCACATTGGCTTTGGACTGTGCAGTCTGTGAAGCATGGTCTGAATTTCTGCTCCTCTGTCTTCAAGTGAATTGTACGTTTCCTAAATTCTTTCCTCTTGAATTCATGCACCTTCAGATGTCAAAACTGACACTTACAAACAGAAGGGTAATACAATACACGCGGCAGAGGAAAGGCAGCATTCTGTTCACAAGGGCATGAATCCTGAAGATCTCTTTGTGAAAATGAAAAAAAAGAAAAAAAATCCGAAGGAGATACTTTTATTTTCTTTGGAAGTCCGAAAGTTTACAAAGTAATGACTGCGGTAAAAGAAATGACATTTTGATGTAATTTAATCGGAGGGGAAATGACAGCAGAGGAAGGCGCTCGCGGAAGCCAAATAAAAACGTATTGTTTGACAGCGGAGGACGCCGCAATAAAAAAGAAAGCAGGGGAAAAGATGCAGCTCGCGCCGTCTCCAAAAGCATATAATTCCACTGAATGTTCAGTAAAGGAGATTACTGTTTCACCGTGCTGCATTTCATGAGCTGTACATAATGGAGAACAGGAAGCGTATTTCATAAATCGTGCGGCGGTCGAAGGCAGTTCGTGCTGAGACGGGGGACAAAGTTTGCCGACCTATCTATTTCTGCAGGTTTATATAGGTCCAGTGTGGAAGATGTCAAACCACTGGAGGGTAGTGAGTCAGAAGCAATGTGCATCGAGCTGGATGTTGCCTGTAGGGTGGAAGCATACAAGGTCAGAAAAAGCATCTGTGTTGGAGCAACTCGTGCTGATATCGGTGATGAAGTTGGCAACAAAGCCGCACTGCAATGCATCAGCCCTTTACTTGCTTTAAACTCCTGCACCTCTCACACTCACTCTCCGCTAAAGGATGTCTCTTAACGACTTAACTGCCACAGCGAATGTGTTCTGTGAGGAAAGTAATCGCAGGCTGTGTTATGTTTTGAAGCAATAACACTTCCGAATGAATGAGTGAAGCCCTGCGTTTAGTGTAATCACTAGAACGTGGTGCTGTTACACAATGTTACACATTGGTCAGACTGTGTCATCAAATTGTGAACAATGACTCAATTTCAAACAGTGACCTCACAGCTGAGGGCAAATGGTCCACGTGCATTTCCATCATGTCCGCGCTGAGGACAAAAGTTCACGATGGCAGGTGCAGGGTTCAAAACCGTAAAAATAAAGGTTTATTAAAACCACATTAAATGGATATTGCACTGCATACACAGAAAGAAATGTGTCGTCTATCAACTTTAGTGATCTGTTCAGCAAAGTGACTTTCCAAAATATGTAAATCAACAGCTTGTCTCCTTTGCCTTTAAAGAGAACACATTCCAGTTTCAGGTTTTCCACCTGAAAGTAGATAATTTTCAGGGAATATTTTCATGCCACCAAAACAATGTTGGCCTTTGAGCCAATAAAGAACAATACCGTCCAATAAATCATAAATCATTTCATCTCATTTCCATTTTGATCATCATCAAATTGCCACAGCCTGACTCAGTTGACCAGGCAGCTGGGTCACCGAGCTCCAAACCGACTTCTGCCGCAGTGATTTCCAGTTGAATTTCACTGTGACCAGGTGGAACTAATTCTTGCCTCGTCAGCAGGATATTTTTAGGGCTACAAACTTGTTCGCAGTCGCTCCGACTTTGCCCTGATTCCAAACACATTTTGTTGAAGGACATAATGGATTCACGTTTGATCACCCAAAGAGGCATGTTTCAGTACAGTGTGGATCAGACAGCAGACACGTCTGGAGTGTTTGAGGGGAGAGAGAGTCATGTGACCATAGGACCAGCTGTAGCCGCTGATCCAACGAGCTTCATAATCACACATTATTCCAATATGGTTATTCCCATTGCCTTACAGTCACAACAGATGATTTTGAATTAGCTATTATAATAGCCCAACATATGTGTAGCAATTTGCATCCATGCTGGATTTTATTTTTCTGTAGCTGCCAGTGGTTTTTGCAGTCATTTCCAGGTTTGTCGCACTGTGGTAATTTCTGATCTTCTACATATGAAAATACCACGAAAGGGTAAGAGGCTGTTCTACACTCAGCTGAATGTACTGTCTGTGGAATAAGACATTAAGACGTGTAATGTCTGAGGAGGCTCCAATAGGTGGATACTATAGCTGTGTGTACTGAGCATGACACTGGAGTTCCGGTTTCTTGTCTTCAACCAATAGTCAATAATGTTTCTCCCACCCATGACCACAGCATCGATCATCTTTTAACCAAGTACTTTCCCACTATGTGAAAATAAGTCATTGTTAATCACATAGTTCATGTGACAAAAAGTAAAAACACTCTAATGAGTCACTTTTAGAGAAGCTAAATGCAAGATTTTGTCTATCAACCTATTATCTTTTTATTTATTTATTTTTGTTTATTTGTTTAGTTAGAATTGTATCTTTAAAAGAGATAGAAAAAAAGTTTCCTGAAATTAAAATAATAATAATTGTTGCTCATACTTGCGGTTGTTTTGATGATCATAATTTACCCGTAATTACTAATCACTACACCTGGCGTACAAGCGATAACAGCTTGGAGCAAACAAAAAAGAGAATAAATAATGACTAAACTATATTTAGAAAACAAACGCACTTTGCTAGCCAAATAAACAAAACCACTTAAAACACAACAAATGAGAAAGTCGGGCAAAGAAAAGGCATAAAAGCGCTGAAAATTGAGCAAGACAAAGAGCTCATTAAGCACCTTCCCTCGGTGGTTGTTCCTCCCATCCACTGTGTCAAATCACATGGTAAAAAGAAAGAGCTGGGTAAAACACATAGCAAGGTGACAAGGACAGAAACCTATTTATTTATTGTCACAGGAAGGGTCTATTTTCTCTCTTTCTCTGTCTCGCAATAGTCTTTTCCTTTTGCTATGGAGATGCTACCAAGGTAAACCGTTGGTATAGAGCTGGAAGTGGCAGATACAACTCCGTTCAATCATAAAGTGCTGATTCTGTGTCGCCTCCATGTAGAAAATCCAACAAGAAAAAAACTGGTGACTGAGAGACTGATTCTATAAATCAAGAGTTGAACCTTATACAGGGGGTCCTCAGGTTACGACGGTCGCGAATTACGTTGTTTTCGTGGTTACGACACATCTCCCGTGAACTTTCTTGTTTCGGATTAAGCGGTTTGCCCCGTAAATATGTACTTCACACAGGAACTAGTTGGTGAGCGCTCTCTCTGTCTCTCAGCGCGGCTGCGAGCTCTCCAGCACCTCCACAGCACAGCTAGGCTACTCTGCCTTGTGTTTACTTATGTGAAATGGACAGCTGGCGGGGGGTGCAGCGGCAGCCGGTAAGGAGATGCACACGGACACAGATGCATTCGGGATCGTGGCAATTCCGTAGGTTTATTCACAACACAGGGTCTACACGGTTGATAAGAGAAATCTAAAGGAAATGCTCATTACACTCGCGAT
>JAFBJQ010000932.1:295393-312121 GCA_016785345.1 Trinectes maculatus
TCACACGGGAACTAGTTGGTGAGCGCTCTCTCTGTCCCTCAGCGCGCCTGCCAGCTCTCCAGCACCTCCACAGCACAGCTAGGCTACTCTGCCTTGTGTTTACTTATGTGAAATGGACGGCTGGCGGGGGGTGCAGCGGCAGCCGGTAAGGAGATGCACACGGACACAGATGCGTTCGGGATCGTGGCAATACCGTAGGTTTATTCACAACACAGGGTCTACACGGTTGATATCACAAATCTAAAGGAAATGCTCATTACACTCGTGATCCCAAACCCTACTGTGTGTCAAGAGGGACAAAAAAGGCAATTCACCATAATAAACTCTTATTTTAGCGTGGTGTTACAGCGACATCTGGTGGCATAATGTATGCACAATGGCACAATGAATGTATGGTCCGACTTACGTCGGAATTCGGTTACGACACATTCTCAGGAACGGATCTCCGTCGTAACTCGAGGACCCCCTGTATTCATTTACACCAAGCATGGCCACACTCATCAGTCTTGTATAATATCTGGTGGAGCATGGTTTGCTAGTCTTCACACCACTGTTATTTTCTGCAACATATGTAAATAACCGTAACACTTTGCAATGACTTTAACTCAGTCCATCACGATTTGCGGGGAGGGGGCGTTTTTTGACCAGGAATGGTGTTAAAAACCTGGTGGTGGTGTTGAGTTGGCTCTTGGCTTGTTGTGCTCTCCTGGACAGACATTTCCTCACCAATTTGACACACGTGGCATTTTGTAATTTAGCAAGAACGTCCTGCTCAGCAACATGAGATTATTCATTGAATGTCAAGGAGAGATACTGTCTCTCCTCCTGCCTTATGGGATCCAGACAGCTCAGTGACAACAGTAAAATAACACTTGAAGATAATGATGGTACAGTAAGATAAAAAAAAGATAAAAAAATGTCTCTTATGCTGGCAAAGCTGGATTCAAATCAGTGAATGGCTACTACACAATGTTGTATCAAGTGCTTGTATCAAGTGCTATCGGTGCAATTTTTTATTCAATTGGATTATAAAACAGATGTATTCTAATATAGATACATTGCATTTCTTTGGCAAACACTGAAAATATTGCATCCAGTGAAAACTGTTTCATGTTTAATTTTCTACATCTCAAAACATCAAAGCAAATAAAATGGATTTAGTTTGTTAATTCTGCATCTGTACAATATCTGATACGAGACTGTTGTTTAATCCCAATATTAATCTGTGGCAGATGCAAATGAGCTAAGTACAGCAAAAGAGGGTTGAAGCCAAATCAGGCAAATCCTGAAGAAAAACAGATCAATTCAAGGAAAAAAGAAAAAAAAATGCATCACATCTTTTCCTTTGACGAGCCAGCTTTAAAAGGAGGAGACACATTTGGTGGAGGAAGACAAAGGCAGGTGAGTAAGGGGGCGAGCGGGCAGGACTGCAAACAAGACCTCATGGTAAGACACCATGCTGGACTGGGTCTTTTCACCCGGCAGCTGAAGAGTGAGTTGTTCTGATGAGCAGTGGGTGTGGAGGCTGACTGGCATGGAGAGTTAGCCTGGAGCTCAATCAAACAGCATCAGACCTCATTCACTTTGCTGAAGAGACAATGGACCATGAAAACCAGTTTTGCACCACCCCACACTTGTTCACGCGTATTCACCCACGCTGCTCTCTTTCTGCACGCTTTACAACCACGCTATTATGTTTTCCTCAAAAAATGCATCAGCGTTTCCCAGGATCTAAAAGAGATATGTTTGGAAACACTGCTGATTTGGAGGTTTCAAGGCTATTGTCACAACAGAGCAAAGACTTGGACGGTCCATAGAGGAAGTTCAGACGGTCCTTATTCACAAAGAGCAAAAAATCTAAATGTCTGACACGAGGAAAAGACTTGAAAAAAAATGAAACTGAAAATCACTCTTTCGAGATCAAGAACCATGGTAAAAGAAAAGGATGCTAGACTAAGAAGCAAATAAGTCACAAGCTTGGCTTATTAACAACACAATCTCACATCTGACAGACAAGACACAAATTAAAAGCATTGGTTCACTGACACATGGGACAAGACAAACTGGCACAGCACAAAGGGAAACACAGACTATATATACACACAGGGTGACGGGGAACAGGTGGAAACAATCAGGGCGGGGAAGACAATCAGACGAAGAGGACACACCCAGGAGGAAGGAAACAAGAGGAGTTAGATTTCAAAATAACACAGGAAGCTACGAAATAACACAGACACAAGACCACAGCTGAACAGAACCAGACTTATTGGTCGTGACAGTTATGTTGTACTACTGACGGTCAAAAGAAGCCCTTTTACAACAGTGACACAGTGTTCACTTCCTGTTTGTTTCCAACTGATATTACTATTATTACCACTATTATTTCTTGTTTCTGCACCATTCGATTAACCATCTGCAGAATACATGATTTACTTTATGTTTACACCACCATGCACATTGCATGTAAATTGCTATATGATGTACAGTTCAGGTGTTTAAAACATATTTAAAAATGAATATGTTGTGACAGTGTGGACATAGCAACAGTGTGACATGTGAGGCAGGCATGTGTTCTCTTCTCATTGTAAAGGAGCCTGTCTAACACTGCAATGTAATTTTTATTATTATTATTATTGAAATTATTTTTGCTAGGCAATACAAAGACCATAAGAATTGCTTTAAATTCAAATTAGGGGGAATAAACCAAAAGAGAAGAGACCACTGTGTGGGTCCCAGCCTGCACAATGGAAACCTTTTGACTTTGTATGTTAACACTTACATCTTCGGTGCAGATCCAGGGAAGCAGAAACCTTTACAGGCACTAAGCTGCCGTGCTCTAACAAATGGCACCAGTCAGAGCTCAGGCATTCAGCGCTGAAGGCTGTGACATTTCAGAGACCTTCCGTAGACCGAAGCAACAGCTTGAGTCCAGATGTAAAACGCAATTCATTCCTTGGATACAAAAGACGACCCTAAATCCCAGAGAGGTAAGACTTTAGTGGGAGGCTTTTTGTTGCTTTTTCTTTTTTTTTTCCGAAGAAAGGTTACGGCATGTGTACAAAAAGGAAAGAATACAATCTGGTTGAATCATAAATGGCTGCGCCATGTTATGATCTGGAGTATTCATTTATTTTCTGCCCGGTTGAAAACTGAATGCTAATCAGAAACTGTTCAGTAGAATGATGACAAGTGCTATTCGTGGTTACTGTGAAAATATAGGGAGAAAAACTTCATTTGTATAAATATATTATGTGTGTATGTGTGTGTGTGTGTGCGTATGCTCCTATAAAAATTTCTTGGACTGGCATTAAAATGTCCTCGTTCCAATCAGCAGCCTTTAAAGTTTGAGCCTGTTACGGCGTTTCAACTGCCGTGTGGTGCGCCTTTGTTAAAATTGATTGAAATGTCGAAATACTCAGTGGATTTTTTCATTTCTGGCAACTGAACTGTTTAAAAATGTCATCTGCCCCACACAATGCCCGAGCGACTGTATGTGTGTGTGTGTGTGCATGCATGCCTGCGTGTGCTGATATTCACAAGCTTGTCGTCTCCTGGCCAGCCACTAGCCAGCTAACTTTGCAGTCTGCTCACACCCACACAGTCCTCTCCTTTGGACAAACACAGCAGTCTCTTCTGTGATGGATGTGGAGTCTAAGTGCCACCACTGTTTTTAGCCTTCTAAATATTTCTGCTCTCGCACAAACCCCTCCATGTGCTTGACACTGGCTTCTCTGTTTGGCCTCTTTGAGCACAATATTTGCACCTGTTCCATTTGTATCTGCAGCCTGCATGAAGCTTTTCCTTTTCTCTGTGTGTGTGTGTGTGTGTGTGTTTGTGTGTCTCAGAGATAATCCACTGGAAACTTACTGTAGGAGCCATGCTAATTTGCCAGACAATAGTGCGGGTCAGGCAAACACATTTTCTGTTATATGTGCATGTACATAACTGAATGCATACGCTTGTGTGGGCACACGTCATGTGAAGGGTTTGTCGATGAGCTTTGTTGTCTATATGTAAATGTGTTCCACATGCTCCTCCAAGATCAGCTGAGTCTGGCTATTATGGCTCAAATGATGCAGCGTTACAGGCAGAAACACTGTGCTTGCAGTGAGAGGGACTGTGCTTTTAGCGGCCTTTTGTCTGAGTGGCTGGAATAAAGAGTGGGATCTATTGCAGAGGGCAGGCTGGCCAACACACTGCCAGAAAAGGGGGAGCGGGGGGAGGGGGGGGGGAACAGAGACATGTGCAAAACGTTCATGCACCTGAAGAAAATGTAAGTTCATAAGCAAAAAAGAGAAGAAGAGAAATCTGGAATTAGATACAACAAAATCAACAAAACAAATTGTGCAAATGATGGTCATTGAAAAAGGTGAAATTATAAAAACGATGAATAAAGGTCACTGAACAGGATGTTTGTCTGTACTGAGTTGACTATGTTAAGTATGATAACAAGGTACTGTTTGATACCATCTCATCTGAAACGTCATGAAACCACCTAAATGCTCCGTCAAACAGACGTCGAGACAAAATAGAGCCAAACCAATAAAGATCGTCAATACTGAGGTAATGTGGGTATTTTATTATTAAAAGCAGCTAATGCAGAAGTTAGGAAGCGGAGTGGTGGTTAATGATGAATGTATATTTAATAGGTTATAGCTGAATACCCTTTAATTATCACAAAATGATTTGCCAGAAGCAATCGTGTCCTCCATAATTACATAATTACATGGTTGTAAAAAAAATGCATGAAGACAATAGGTGAATGACAAATGGTCATCTTAACTTTATCTCTGCATGCACACAATAGCAGCCAGGAAGCAAAAGGTGCATGAATCAGAGGCGCCCACCTGCCCAACATGTGATCTCAGCATCAGAGGATCTATCGATTCGTGTAAATATTGATAGACAAAAGACCTACTAGTGGTGGTATCTGCACTTTAGGTATTGATCACGCCTACCATAGTGCAACACAACACTGTTCGGCGGTGCACTGCACTGCTCAGATAAGTGTGAATGTCACTGACTGTAAGACATGAATGCATTTGCATTGTTTACGTTATCAAAAGGACATACAATAAACACATGTCTTATCTATAAAACCCATGTGATGCTGTGTTTGTATATGTATTATTCATAACTGAGATGTTTTTTTGTTTTTTCTTTACGGATATTTAAAGTCGAACACACACAAACACACACCTGCTACTGTGGGTTTTGTAGATGTGTCACTCTGTGTTGTTAACAGACTGAAAACCTGTTTCCAGTGCTGAAGTGTTTAGGGCATAAGAACTAGAACATTAATCAGAGTGAAACAGCAACCACCAGCTACAGTGGAGATATCGACCTGGCAGGGGCCATAGAGGAATGAGTCGAGCTGCTTTGGTTGATGTATAAATCTGTCAACATGTTGCCGCCATAATGCAGCTCTTAACACGTCTGTAAACCCTATAGTTCAACCATCTGTATTTCCGTCATATGCAAGCTGTCAAACGTCCACTCATCAAACGACTCCAGACTGACACTGCTCTCCCTGGGCACAGTGGGTGGGTTTGTAAGATAGTGTTACCATTGCTATTAGGAAGAGAACTTATGGACACATATGATGGTTTGTCCAGGAAAACTGTAAATTCACAGATAATGAATGCCATGTACAGCGTATGCCATGTACAGCGTATGTCAGTGTATAGTAAACTATTAAGAGGCTCAGGTTTAGATTGGTAACAACGAATGTGATGTTTCTTAGTCTTTTTTATTACTTTGCCAGCTATAAAACCCAGTCACTGGTATGACCCAAAGTCATACTGTATGTCCTGTTAATAAAATTTTATAGCCTTATATGGTGGCGCACTGGGGAAGCAAATTCAGCTGGGACATGGATGATGCTCACATATTATTAATGTAACATTTATAATGTAGCAACCCCCCATAGTCTTGGTCTCCTATTGTGTTGAGGTCAAATGTGGTCCTATTAAATGCATGAGAAATGCCTTTAATGTTTTTTTTCGAAACCCAATAAAGCTTAGTTCCATCCTAAACAATGGCCCATTGAACAGAACAGAATTTATTTTGATTTTTGTTTTTTTGGTATTTCAAGATGTCAAAACGTTATGTTACGTCTTCGGTGTTTTTGTGTGAGAGTAATTATGTAAAAGCAATCATACAATTTACCAGATGCTGTACAAAGAAAGAAAAAAATAATACATTTATTGTTATATATGTTTCATAGTATAATGTAATTGTAAACACACACACACACACACACACACACACACACAGAGAGAGAGAGAGAGAAAGTGAGACAGTGAGAGAGTATGCAGTATGTAGGCTGTAGCTTTCTGGCACTTTATTTCTCACATTTCATTCCACACACACACACACATTATCACACTGACAAACACACAAATACACATCCCCTGTCCCCCAGCTGTATAGCAGTTTATAGACCAGGTCTTTTTTGCACTTTATTTCTCACATCCCCCTGGACACCTGGCATGGAGCAGACACCACATTCCCGTTGCCTTCCATGGTAAAGTATGGCAAGTCAGTGTTGGTCCAACATTTCCAAACACCTTAGGAGGGTTTTAGATTAGGGAGACCTGATTCAAAGCAAGGGCTCTGAGAATCAGCTCCAAACTGACCATGATGGGAAGCCATCAGTGCTGAGCTGTTCCCCGCCTCTTTAGGGAGGAGAGACTAATGTCCGGAGACAGGCTGAGAGTCAGGGATGCACTGAAGGGTGTCAATATAGTACAAAATTGAATTAAACTGCAATTAGGAAAATCATTACCTGACACTTCTGCGGTGGGGGATTTGCTTAATTTAGTGAGCAATCCGTCAGCGAAAGGACTGCGTCTAAGAAGATTTTTATGTCAAGGGTGACTGAGTGCCTGTAAATGGTAGAGGATGAATTCATAATGCACGCCTTAATAATAGAACTGAGATTCAATCCACTCTGCTTTGAAAGTGTTTATGTGGTGAAAAGAAATGGCAAAGATGTTGCTGACAGATGCATGTCCTATTCCTTCACTGCAAGGCTACACAACTCACAACTCTGAGGGCCCTTGATGCCTTATAAAAACATTACGATCTCCCTGAGGTTTTCTCCTGAATGACTCAAATCCAATAGTACGTTTAATTTCTGCTCTCCATTTTCTCGTGTTTAACCCGGTAAAAAAGATATATTTATAAAACTCAACATATTGAAAAAAATGCACACATATAGTAATGGCCACTGAGCATTAGCAGGAAACAGGTTAAAAACAAGGCACAGCAGTAAAAAGCATCCAACGTCATCAGACTCTGAGCATACATACTCATGGACGGATCAACCAGGAAAGGTAAAATTTCTTCAACGTCAGCGTGATTTACACGATAAGTCATACAAAAAGATATACACAAATTTACTTTGGATTGTAATTAACTTCAAAACATCAATAGCAGACTTCAGGGAGTTCAAAGGTGTGTACTACATATGGGAGAGAGTAATAGATAACAGTGTAATGAGAACATAAATGGTACAATGCATTTATCACGGCCAAAATTTACATAAATTGAAAATAATAATGTGCCAAGAATAGAACTCTGGGGAATGCCCTAATATGGGCAGTACGAAATAGGAAGACCAAGTTTTTTTCAGCATCTTTCCTTAATAGGCTTGTACGGAACCATTATGAATTAGAAATAGTCTGTTTGTTTTAAAAGTAGCTGAGGCCTTTGGATGTACATCTGGAGGCATTCTGTGTGTGGCATTACTGAGTGCTACACACTGATCATTTTCAGGCTAAAAAAGGTAGCAACACAGAAGTTAGATGGTGGCAATTTACAACAGTAGGTCCCTATGGAGACGAGATTTATAGGCAGGTGCATGTTTCTGTGTATTTTTTTCTGTGATATTAAAAGTGAAAGGGCAAAGCAGTATGATCTCTGCACAATGCCATTATTTTCAAAGAGTTTCATTTGTTGCTCCTTTTCAAGTAATTCATATATTCACGGCAGTTAAAAATAACACCAGGAGAAGATGGAAGGGTGTCAACACATCTGCTGCTCGCACTCCACTCCACATCCATTAACTATCAAAAAGCCCTGTGGATGTGACTTTGTGGGCACTCAGTGGTGGTTTTACATGTTGTACTTTTTTATACTGTATTATTTTATTTGGCAGCAGTACAGCCAAAACATTCTTCCTCTTGGAGAAAATGAATGGGACCTTGACTCCTGAACTATGCTGAATTGCTCTTTCGGATGAAACCGTCAAGATGTTCAAGTGTAGCTCTTCAGACATTCCTGTGAAACCTAAAGTGTAAAAAAATAAATAAATAAAAATCTAATAAATGGGTGATATGGCCATACACACCCGTTTACATTGCCATTTCCTGTAGCAAATGCAGCCTAATTTAGGGAAGGTGAGTTGTGGTTAAAAACAAAATGTTTTTATGCCTTTGTCAACATGGATAATCATCCAGAGGGTACAACCAGGATGTGCTCTGTGGGTAATGATGGAGAGCGATGTAAAACATCGATGTAAGCCAGGAAAAATTGACCCTCAGTTACTGAATATCCCAAACTGAACAACCACCAGTGAGAAAAAAAAATCAATGCTGGCATCCACTTCACCTCTAAAAAACCATTAGAATATACATCCACTGATTACATATGATGAAGAATGCTTTCAACTAACCTCAAATTTGATTTATTGCACAAACCTACTTTATGTGAACCTATGATGTGTGTGACTTTGCGTGCGGTCTCTCCCTTGTCAGTCATTTTTCAGCAGCACCCTGAGATCACAACATTTCATTTATTTGTAAGTGTTTGTGATCACATGTAATTTGGTTTTCTCCGCAGTGCCTGTGTTGATGAGGATTTACAGAGCCAAGCCTTTATTCTCCTGAGAGCATGTCCCTAACAGCATCTGGCCATGCCTCACAGCCAGACACATAGGCTACACACACAACACACAGTCTGCCAAACACACTGCCACATACTGCACTGCATATACTATATTTAACCAGTCCATTCTGTCTCACTGCAGCATTAGCTCTCAACATTTGTCCATCAGCAGTCATTCCATTATGTCTCACTGCAGTCTGTTGTGACTGCAGTCTGTTGCGTGCCATTTGAAATCTCACTGTTGTGCAATTTCAATATTGCAAGGACATATTGTCTTACAATACTGATACTACAGCATCTCACAGGAAAAGCAGAATCAAAGCCAATTAATTAACATCACTTTGCAAGGAAATGGTGTTAGTAACCATATGCAGACCACGTAAAAAGAGGTAAGTACACAAGGCTTTAAATGATGAACATCGAATGAGACAGGAAGCGAAAGCTGTGGTGATATTTGTGCAGTAGTTACAGCTGTGGGATATAGTACTGTGAAGAAAAATAAAACTCATAAGTTTCCATTCTATTAGGATTCTAATACATCACCAACCTTTAGCCATCATATTATCTCCAATCTATCCTGCTGCAAATGGCTGAGCAGTACCCATGATTTGTTAAGGTAATGGTCTCGGGATTTCTGAAATTATTACACTGCAGTGACCACAGTGCAGAATTAATAAGAGAAGAGAAGAGAAGAGAAGAGAAGAGAAGAGAAGAGAAGAGAAGAGAAGAGAAGAGAAGAGAAGAGAAGAGAAGAGAAGAGTTTCATTTACCCTAAACAAAACAAAGTCATCCTGTCGACATGGAAACTGTTTGCATGTCGTCATAACATTATGAGTCAGCTGGTGCCGCTTCTTCCCCAAACGAGTGGTGACCCATGACGAAGTCATTTCAGATCTGCTGTGAGCAAACAGTGGCCATGAAATCACTGCAAACATCTTGAGCAGCACATTCCCGCTATTCAGCAGTCCAATATTTACCTCATTATCTCCTCCATTTCACAATGCTCCCAAAGAAAATGACTGCTGCTGTCTGCGTGGCCCCAAGTTTTTAAGCTATTAATATCCTACGGTCAAACTGTTAAAAGTCCATCACACAAGGCTTAACTACTTTGTGCTGCATTGGTAGAGTTAAGCTAGAAAGGTGTTCTTTATGTTTTGGAATCGATATTTTTGATGTTCTCATTGGTAGTCCAACATTTCTTTGGGCGTTTGATTAAGTAATTGGTGGGATGTATCACTTGCACCATGCAACACTTGTTACATAAGTCAAAATAGACTGACAGCCAACTACAAAGCCACTTGGGCCATTTACATTGGTTGATGATACTTACAGTGGGCGAGCAGTGGCCAGGCTTGTGTACAAACAGTGCAGTGGATGGAGAGGGGTGCAGCAGAGCTCCCAGGGTATTTCAGCTGGACACTGCACAAGACTGGAGGCTGTTGGCTGAGGTCATTTATCAGCAGCCAGTCACCACAGGCAGAGCCCGGGCACTTTCTATCCCTGACCTGTGTTCTCTATAACCTAGGACAATGTCCTACTAACACTGGGTTTTTATTCTGACAAAAGTCTCCCTATAGCTTGTGAATTGTTCGCTTTTGTTCCCCGGAGGGAATAAATTGTCCTTGGCCCCCCTGCAAATGCAGACCAGCTTAGAGGGGGAAGGACTCTGTGGAGGTAAAAACAGAAGGAGGAGGAAAACATATCACTAACAAGGTTTGTAGACTGTCCCGTGCCAGCCAAGCAATCTGCTCGCTCTGATAAGCTTTCTTAACACGGTTTATGAGACTCTTAACTGGACAATAATGAAACTGGTGGTGAAGCAAAAAAAAAAAACAAAAGCTATTGTTCTGATCTCAAAGATAAGTACTTTGTACTTGTGTTTTGTCCTCTTTTTTGTACACACATACACACAAACACACACAGAATGGCAATTCTCATCATCATGATTGCATGATCACGAAATGCGATTTTATTTTCCGAGCTCGGTGTCAAAGGCAGATCCGCCACTCACTCTTCAACATTCAGCAACAGCTATTTGATACAGCGCAATTAGCACTCACTCGCAACTGTGCATAAAACAGAATTATGAGTCAACTCGGAGACTTGACTCAGTGCTAACTAATGCTGCAGTTCATGCCAGAATAACGTTGTGTAAAGACGGAAAAGATGGCATCTTGGCTCTCTGAGATTGTTGTGATATGTGTAATGTGTTTCCTACATTCTGATTTGACATTTTCAAGTGATTTGGTTTTAGTATACCATGCCCATGGTCTGCATATAGTGCTATTTGCAATCATATTCCCCCTATAGACACTGTTAGTGGGTGAAGCAACATCATTTCAACAATTTGGACGACTGTGTCAAAGTCTGTCTTCCTGCTATACACAATACTCACTCACTGACAAGAATGCAAGGATATAGAATAACTGCTATGTGCACAACATACTGACAGACAGTACCGGAGGTCGCCATCTGCTTGTTAGCCCACTGTTTTTCCACTCAATAAAAATGCAATAATGTTTACTCCTTACTATGCGACACAGTGTATATTTCAATCTCTCAAGTTAATGGTTTTTCAACTGGAGTGGCCACATTTGCAAATAACAATTTTGCTGCTGCAAATGAACTCAACTCCCTGATGAGTTGAGGAGTCCGCGGCCGAAAATGATTTCACACAGGCTTCATACCATAGCACATCAGGTGCTCGTACGCACGCGTGCACGAGCACCCACTAGCCCAACAGCTGTCACGGAATTTTTGACTACGTGAATGTCAGAATCATTTACTTGTAATGACAACAACAGGGGGATGCTGAGCATCTGGGGAAGCTGGAAGGAGAAGCATAAGCTGCTCTCTCTGTGGACAGACTGGCACATTTCTTTCTTTCCTTCTTTCTATCTTTGCATGAATGGGAAATGGAGATTGAATTGTAAACATGTGACATTATTACATATTAGCATATTGAAAATGGTACAGTGTGTTGAGTGTCTGTTTCTAAATACAGAAATCAATAGTTCACACGCTGATGTAAACACACCTATGTCAGCACAGTCGACAACTTTACAGGGATGACGATGATGCACATTGCTTTTGTGTAGTGGGACAAGATAATGACATTTGCAGCTCGTGCCCAGGTCAGAAAACTACTACCCACCACTGTAAACACAACATCGGATCTCTCCAAGCACCAGGTACAGCAACACGCTAACACAAAGCTGGCAGGGAAAAGAAGCCTGGTGGTGATCAAAGCTGAATGTGTGCCAACCCTTCACCCATCAGCCAAAGCTTGATTTTCAACAGGTAAAAAAAGTATACACGAAAAGGCTTATCGAATCATACATACACAGCACAGGACGTGTTGCCTGTGTCATCTTTCAGAAATACAAATCAGAGAAGTGAAACATTTGTCAGTTTCCTGACCGCTCTTATGACAATGCGGTAACAGAGCTAAAGAATAAAAAAGACGGCTTGTCCAGGAATGCTGACATTTGGGCTACCTACAATAAGACGTTCCACTGGATAAACCTGAGGGATTTCCATTGTGAGAGAGCTCCAGTGGCCTGCAGAGGAACCAACGGGTGAGACGCATAAGATGTTGCAGCTACTGACAGTGGCCTCACAGAGTCACTCCAACTGTTACAGACGTTGGCTGAATTTGAGTATGTAGGAGCCTGCTGATTCCGACCAGGATCAGACATTCAGTAATGTTGGAGACATGTTCCACGCTGGCACCGACCTAGTCGAACAGATGCTCGCTTTCTCTCTCTCTCTCTCTCTCTCTCTCGAGCTGCGCTCTACAAACCAAACCTGATCTTAAGCAGCAATGTTGGCAAATGGATGACAACGAGCACCGAGTCTAGATTAGTCTGGGAAAATGCCACTGAGGCACTGGAGGGCACTCGACGCTGGACTAAGACCTGAATGAAACCCAATCTACACTGTCCTATTCCATGTTACTGACATTACCATCCTAGAGTTAAAAGTCAATGTTAAATACTAACACACACCAGCACTAAAGGGTGCTAAGGAATATTGCTCAGTAGTCATTATGGCCTTGGAAGTCCTGCAAGGTGAAGATAACGTGTCTCCTACCCTGATGTCCAGGACACTGCCTCTATTAGACTGCCTTTCCCAGATGACAGCAAGTCTGCCTGAGTCAATAGTACAGGAATCTTTAGTGTGATTTGAAATGCTCAACATATTTCGGAAGCACCACTGCTTGTCTAATATAAGCTTACACATACAGTGCTGTTATATGGAAATATGATGCTTATGATAAATATGAGCATAGGGCCAATAGGTGTCCTAAAGTGCAAGCTACACCGTCTCATATCCATTTTCTTATATCGCAGATGAAGGGAATTGTGATTGGTGATTGCGTTGTACAGGAAAGATGCTGCCCTGGCTGCTTTTACTTTGCCATAGTTCAAAGTGTGTGAAGCTAGAAGCCTTGAAGATTACGTGCAAATTACAGAGTGGTGCTTAAACTCCATCACCAGCAGCAGTGTGGATGAGGAGGACACAGATACAAGAAGGCAAAGCCCTTTTGATATCTTTATGTATAGATACAGTTCTATTTTATGGACATTTTTCGGTGAACTGCACTTCTTCAAGATGGGGATTTGCCAATGGGATTTGAACTGATATGTGACATATGTATGTAAGGTTGTTCACTTGCAATTATGTGAAAATGCGTCTCATTAATACTACAAGTTACTCCACAGAAAGCAAATAAGTAAACTGATGCATTAATTTCACTTTTTTAAATAAGAGCGATACTGCATGTGCAAAATGTAACAACACAAAACAACATAAAATATATCATACCATCTGTTTCAATACTGTGTGATGTGTTATAGTGCGATTACTTCACAGGATCTCCACAAACAGTTGCTGTGTCTGAAGTGATGGCAGGTGGGCATGTTGGTGCATACATTTGTGTTGTTTGTGATGTTTTTTCACTGACATTTTTTCCACAGTTGAATTCAGATTTTTCACACATCTCCGACCTCAGAAGTAAGAGAAACACACACTACATTCCTAGCAATGAAGCCCATACAGAGTGTAACTATGTACATCTGTACATATTAGTGTTATATATATGTGTGTGTGTGTGTGTGTGTATCAGCTATACTGTATGTCTTACTTGTACATGTACATACATGTAAACAGCTTATTTCATTTCAATGGTTTTGTACATGTACCCAGTACAATGAAAATTTTTGAAAGGTTGAGATATTTCACTGAATCTAATCTAATCTAATCTAATCTAATCTAATCTAATCTAATCTAATCTAATTATTAAGAAAAGTTTAAAAAAATGTATTTTTGTAAAAGATAATGTTACATTTTCCCAAGATTTGGTTAGAATTATTTTTCTGTATGCAAATGAAAAATATATTCTTTTACCCTTTAACACAAGAAAATGGCAGAGATTACTGTAAAGAAAACCAACAAAAAAAAAACTGGACTGAAACAGTTGCAAACATCATTAAATCCTGAAACAGCCTTGCGGCAGCACTGATTTATCTTGTACTGACTCACCCGTATGTGCACAATACAACGGCCTCTCAGACATGCATCAGGCAGTTAATTAGAAACTGGGTATTACAGAAAAAAAGTCTTGAACAGTAATGGAATAGAGCTCGTGCAGCTACAGAAAGGCAGAAAAGAAATGATGACGATGACGCAGCCAGAGAAGTGGACAAAAGGCTGACCTGTGACTTCTGTGCCCAGGATGAGTAATAAGCAGTGCAGAAGTTGGTTACAGCTCTGACCCCGCTGATATATGAACTCTGCACAGCATTAAGCGAGGACAATTCTCATTTTCCACAATTGACTGGACATGATGAATAATATATAGACACACGGCAGCAGGTATAGCTGGCATCCTGTGCCGCTTAGTGCTTTTTATCCAAACAAAGAAGCTGCAGCCAAAGCACAGAGGTGTTAGAAAGATTTCTCTTCCAGCATAAACACATCAACATGAAGTACAATCAGGCACATTTTGCATCCACCACCTACGAGTTTCTAGAAAACATGTTTTTTTTCCCCCGTCTTGTTTAAAAACAAGCAAAGCCGACACGACTGTGACAAAGCCCTGACAAAGGCTGTCAGGTTTTCAGGCTAATTAAAACCTCGGCTTTACTCAGTTCCCTGATCACTCCTCACAAAGACCCTTGAGTGGCATCAATGAGCACGCTCAGCCTTAAGTGAATGTTTACCTCCCTTAATGACTATCTGTCTCAGTGCTGAGTAAATGCGACTGCCTGGTCCTCTCCACCACTCATCCAGCTTACACACACACACACACACGTACATGCACGCACAAGCGGAGACCAGACCTCAGCCCGAGGTCTCCGTACCAGCTGTTTGTCAGCACAGGACCACTTGCTGCTTGTCATTATTTTTAGCTGTGCGTAATGATTGTTAGACAGCACGCCAGCGCAGTGGTGTGCAGTGTTAGCAGTCCGAAAAAAAACACCAGATTAACTCACTAACACTTAGCAGGCTGCTTGAAGCTTCATGCCAGTCTATGTAAACAAATAATAATACAGTTTAACAAATCAGTGGTGTGTTTAATGGAATCTGGTGTTGACATGTGTGACTGTCAATAGGACGGTCTCCTTATGTGTCTGTAAAGAAGAGTTTGTTGTAACCCAAACCACAAAAAAAAAAAACACGGTGTGGATTCCTGTCTGAAAGGCCTGAAGACAAACTTCTCCCTACAGGGTTTTCTTACACGCTCCCCCAGTGCATGCTGGGATCAGACAGAAATGGCCTGAACAGACATGAAATGAAACAAATAATAAATGAAGCTTCTGGTTAATTTTATGAACCTTATATTGCAAATGAATTCATGGTTGAATAACTATCCATATTACTTGACTAAAGACAAAAGTCAATGAGCACTCGTCAAATTTTGTTCACATAGAATAGAGGAAGAAACTGTCAGTCAAACAATGTTATAAAAAGATGTTAATCTGCTGTGCATTGTTCACGGTTCTGTAAATATTTTTTTCACTTTCTGAGATTTTCTTTTCTTAATTACATTTCTAGCCAGAAATCTCAACTATAGCATCACTTACATCAGGGGTGTCAAACTCATTTACACCGAGGGCCACATTAGCATAATGGTTGTCCCTCGATGGGCCACATTAATAGTATGAGTGTAACAAAATGCAATGTCATTTAAAATAAATTAAACTACACCTTATTATATTGTCAAATATAATAAGGTGTAGTTTAAATATGTTATACTCTTTCTGTATTTATTATGTTAACAACTTTATATTTCATATGCATTTGCAGATGTAAAAATAAATGTTCAGTTTGAAACCCACATTACTTGAATCAAACTATTTAAGCAACTAAAGCAAAATACTACAAACAAAGATTTGAGAAACTTCTCAAATTAATCAATAAGATTTCATACCACTGCTGGCCGATCGTCTCAGATCGCTGGCCGATCGTCTCCGGCCAACGATCGGAGCCAAGGGACAATTGTGTCCGATCATGTAGGTGAGATCAGTGGTGTGTAATCTTATTGATTACACACCACTAAATTGAGAAATTTCTCCTCGTCTTTCCGGTCCTCTTAGCAAGTAGCGCCTCTCTCCCACATGACTGAAGTCAAAGAGACCCAGAACAGGAAACACACCTGGAGTTCACCTCTGATTTTTCAGACTGCTCGTGGCCTGCGTAGCCTCTGATTGGTTATTTGGGCTAAGTCCCTCCCCATGCAAGGTTGTGTGAATGGAGTGGTGCTTTCAGGTGTAAGAGTATATTTCAACTTTGCCGATGTAACTAATAAAGTTAAAGAAAATAAATACTATCTCG
>JAFBJQ010000932.1:313904-336727 GCA_016785345.1 Trinectes maculatus
ACACACACACACACACACACACACACACACACACACACACACACACATCCCTCCTGCGCGCGCCTGCTCCCCGCCTCTCTGATCCACGCACACACCCAGCCTCCGACGCACCCGCAGCGCAGCGATGGAGTGCGGATAGAGCAGATCTAATTAAGTTTGCCGATGGTGAAAGTGAAGATTATTCTGCAGGAAGAAAGGAGAGGGAGGAAGAGGGCGAAGGAGATAACGAGAAAAAAATAGTGGGGGGGTGTTGGACACATCCGCTCATTCACACCCCCACCACCATCACCACCATCATCATCATCATCCTCTACAACCGTCATTATGGACCATCACTATTCTGATCCCCTGAACTTTTCTTTCTTTTCATTCATCCACACTCAGGTATATGAAACGTGTAATAGATAAGTCAGAAGGAGCAGGATGTTAGAATGATTAGAACTGTGATGTAATGGCTGTTTCACTCTGCCTCTTTGTTTGGCGTTATTCAACTTTTCCAAACATCGTTTGGGTTGAAGTGTGATGAGCTCATGGAAAAGCAGATTCCATGCTGTTGGCCACATGTGACGCGCTGTTGAGGGGAAAAGTTGCCTCCGTATGCTGTGACACATATTCATCTTAACCCGCCACTCTGCCGGGTGTCGAGCACGAGGCATCTCACTCGGGCGCATCATTATCCTCCGACCGTCACCACATCAACTCTGTCCACCCCCCTCCTCCTCCTCCTCCTCCTCCATCCGAACACCTCCTACCCTCACTTCCTCCAGTTAGCTCCCAGCCAACCGGGAGTGCGCTCGCTGCTGGAATAAATTAAATTGCGGCGCTACAGTACAGGGGGGAGGGACGGGGGAGGGAGGAGGCGAGTGAGGGAGGGAGCGCGCGCCTCGGATGCCATTCACTCGCGCCGTGCGCCGGGAGTCCAGTGCGCCCTGCCTGCGCTCTGAGCGCGTCTCTCCGGTCCACAGCAGATATGAGTCAAAGGACGGCCGCGTGCACTGCTTCTCACCCGCGGGGTGGCTGTTTGGTCCCTGTGCAGTCAGTGCGTCCACCAAAACACACACACGTGCCTGAAAGTGAATAGTCAACCTCGCGGGTTGGCGCGCGCTCCACCGCATCGTACCGTTGGATTGGACTTAACGGTTCCTACTGCGCGTCGTTCGGAAGGCTGGAGCTATGCCGCTGTGAGAGAGAGAGAGGGAGAGAGAGAGAGAGAGAGAGAGAGAGGTGAGAGGAGAGGAGTGCGCTCTGAGGAGGCTGGATGTCACACTCTGTTCCGCTCAGCACGCGCTGCCTCTGATTGTGCGTCTCTTTGCTTTTGCGGCCAAAGTCCTCCGGGGGAAAAAGTCTTTTTTCTGGGATCAGTGTTTTTTTTTTTTTTTTCCAATGCCACCGCGTCCATGCGCCGAGCCGAACCCAACTTCACGGCCCTGTCTGAGGATTTCCCGGAGACTGATCCCGACCACTCACGGATCACAACACTTACTGAATAAGGTAAACACTATCAAAACATAACGCATCACACACACAAAAAATAATAACTGAAACATTAAAAAATGTCCATAATACAATTTTAAACAATCTAATTTAATATATAATATATATATAATTATGTTAATCTGATTTTATTAGGTCCATCGTAAAATAAATGAACTGTAGCTATTCTGACCTTTAGTGTCCCAGTGCCATGATTTCATGAGTGCAGCTCTCTTTATAGCACTCTCAGCCAGCCAGAAGAAAATTACAGCCTTATTGTTCTCCTGTGTGCCTCTCCTCTCCTCTCCTCACCTCCAACTCCTCTCCCTCTTCTGATCCTTCCTCCTCCAGCAGGACTCAGCCAGAGCGCAGGAGAATGAGGAGTCACAGGGGCCGGGGAAAGCAGCATGAGTGGCCCGTGCATCTCCATTAGACTGACGGCCCTCATGTTTCTATGGAAGTGGATAACACTAAGCCTGCTCCAGAGCTGGGTGTCAGTAGGGGCCGGAGCGGCCGACCACACTGGGGCTGGCTTCAGTGGCTCCACCGGGCCCCTGAGCTGGCTCCTGTCAGACAAGGGTCCTTTTCAGCGCTCACAGGAGTTTGTTGATTTCACTGAGCGCCACCAGCAAGGATTCACCACCAAGTACAAGATATACAGGTAAGAGACGACAGACAGACAGACAGACAGACAGACAGACAGACAGACAGACAGACAGACAGACAGACAGACAGACAGACAGACAGAAACATCTGCTGCTGCAGGCTGTTTGTGGGATCTGAACTGAAATCCAAAACAGACCAAATACAATATGATATGCAGTGAGTGAAAGTCTGGTCCAAATTATGCTCCAGTCATGCTTTGTAAAAAAGAAAACAAAAAGCAAGATCTTCAGACGAGAATGGGCAAGAGATGATATACACTTTTATTAGACTATAAAAGATGCAGATTTAGTAAACTGTGGGCTGAGCACTGAGGAGATGACTTAGTGGAGTTTTCCATACAAATGAAACCTCTGCATGCTTTCTGTATAGATGCACGCTGCTTTGGGTGCGACTGCATGCTTCCTCTTTTTTTGTTGTTGTGGGCAGCGGGGACATATGGTCTGAGTATGATACAAACCCACACCTCGCTGAATATCAGTGGAAGCTCAAAGCGAAGATACAGCAGGAGGGTTTGGGCAGAGCAGCGGGACGTAACAGATATCTGACTGAGCCAGCTGATGTGTGACAGTGGGGAGACAGGATGGTTTTAGAAGTGTGTGTTGTGAGGTATGGTGGGTTTGTGCTGAGAAGCAGCAGGGTCTTATTTGAAAGCTGGTTATGATGATATCTTTTCCCATAGGTTTTTTTTTTCCTTTTTGTTTTAGATTTTTGACCAAGAAATCAGAATGAATGCAACATTCCGTGATGCAAACTCCCACGAATGAATGCACAGATCATTACTGAGTCGTTTGGAATTGCCAGTCAAATATATGGAATGAGACGGTTCACAACGTGCACATGCATTGTTTCAAATAAGTGATTTTTTCTTAACATGAATCGACAACACCGCAACATCCTTTCTCAATACACTTCACTTGGAACATAAATTTCATGATTTATGCACAGACACACAAAAAGCAGGCGTAAGTGCAGAGTCTGTGAGCATGCAGTTTCCAGTGCACTATAGAAACATCTCTAACAGATTGACACTGACTGATCAGATTCACTTGGTTGTGGTTCACTGCACTGTAAGACAGCACTACCCACACACACAGCATGCACCTGTGAGGTACCACAAAGGTTTGTTTGTGTGCGTCTTCATGTGGGATATATCATGTCTCTGTCTGTCTCTCTCTCTCAGTCTGTATCTGCTGTGCGAGTCCCTCCCTGATTCACTTACACGTTGCCGTGGGCGAACAGATTTTTTCAAAACCATTTCAGAATGCAGCTGAAACCGGGTGCGGGCGTTTTGATTTCAGACAAAATCGACAACATGCATGTGACAGAGTGTGCGTGCATTTGTCCTCTAGGTGTGCGTGTGCCAGGTGAGTGTTTTGATGCTGCGTGATGAGAGCGAGCGAGCGTCCACAGCTGTGCAGCCGATGCCAGCTGAACACAGGTTTGACTGACACTGGCATTTAGCAGCTGACAGGGGTGACAATGCCAGGCATAGATAGACAATGTTGCACTACTGGCTTCGCCTCATCCATCACTTGCTCTCTGCTGACCTCGTCTTTCCATCTCTCCGGATGTCTCCATACCTCTCCATCCTCCCCTGTTTGTTTTTTTGTTTTTTTACGGCCTCCTGTTCCTTAACACTTTGAAAATCTAAAACACCGTCTACTACGTTACCAAAACTTATCGTATGACCACTTTCATTACCAAAACTACAGCACTAAGCCTGTTAGGCATTTACTATTTTGCAGTATTACTCGTATTGACCTCTATTAGCAAACTTGACATGTAATCCTCCGCCCCCCTTGAGGTATGGTGGCCTTTTCACCTTCTTCTCCAGAATGAAAGCACGGCAGGTAATTATAACAAGAATCCAATAGAAACCCGGCGAAGAGGTAAATATCACAGTGTTTAAAAGTGGAGTAACATCCTGTGTTGTCATTTGCCTCCCTCGGCTTGGAAAACAAGCCTTTGTTAGGCTTTAAATATCATGCACCGGCAGCACTGTCATCCATCGCTGAGCAGTGGAGGATGCCAGCGTGCTGAGAGCTGAAGAGATCACAAGAGCCTGCAAAGACACAATGGCCTGTGCAGTTTTTATACGATTTTTTTTTTCCGTTCCAAAACAGAATTTGCGAAAGCAACAAAAACCCAGAGAAATTGATCTATGAGCCATTTGTATTGAAGAGCAGCGCGGTTCTGCCTCTCGGACAGGCATAATGCCCCCTCATGGGTCGGTAAAAGCCTTGTTGTTGCTCTCTCAGATCAGATCGTCAACACCGTAATCCCAGATTCCAAAGCCTGGAAACAGGCCTGTTGTCTAACTGAGGAGCGGTGGGAAACAGTCTGGACAGTGTGGACAGGCGCAGAGACGCATACAGTATATGAGCACATGCAGAGAAAGAGGAGCAGCAGCGAGGGATTAGTTTTAATTAACCGATGGGTTAAAGGAAGGTTAAATAAGAACATTTAAATCTCGCCCCTGTCTCTGCCTTATCCCCACGTCTGTCTAATACTTCCTCTCCTTTCGCTCCCTCCCGCTCACCGCCACCACCACCCCCGCCTCCCTATTCCCCTGCCCCACACTCCCTTGTTGAATGATCTCCAACCAATTGCTCTCCATCGCCCATAAATATTCTCCAGAGCTCAGCTGGCCTTTCCTGTCAGGGGGCAGAGGAAGGGACATGAGTTTTATTCCCCCCTGCTGGTTGGCATCTGCACCAAGTAGCCAACATATATAAAAAAAATAAATAAATAAAAAATAATATATATATTTATAAAAACACATATAAGAGCAACAGCAATTACCATTTCTTTGTTAACTGCTTGTACTTTTTTTCACTGAGAGTATCTGGTCGCTTTATTTATTTATTTGTTTGTTTGTTTGGTGTTAAAAGCACATCCGAGTTGGAAATGCTTTTAAGTGGAAAAGAGTTTTTAATGTGTTTTTAAAAAAATATATTTCCAGGCTTGCAGTGTTTCAAAAGCATATCTGTGATTGAGGGAAGCTCTCCCACCATGTGTCCTTTTGTGGAGCCATATCCACCGACTGTAGCATATTAGTCAAAATGTCAGCTCCTCCTTTCTTCTTCTTCATGGGCCATAACTTTTATATCACGCCTCATCGCCCATGTTCTCGCCACTCTTTTCTCCTGTCGGCCCAATCGCTTTTCCGTTGACTTCATCTGATATAAGGAGTTGTCTCTTATAATTATGGCGTGATTAGTGTTACAATTATACACAAACATGTCTGTGTGTGGATGCACAACATAACAACACCTGCCCTGCACTGCGTGGCCGAGCCTTTTGATTTGAAAGTGCAGCCCATTGTGCTTGGTCTGCCTTGTGTTTATGACGGCACTATTGTGTGTCGAAATTCTGTAGACGGGGAAGCACGTTAAAGAGAGGTTATTAAATGGGATGGAATGAATGGGCATACTACAGCATGTAGCAAAGAAAAGAAGAAAAGAAAATAGAAGAACACATTAAGGAATTGGCTTTTGCCATAATGCAACATAGCTTAAAAAAACACAACACTTGAATAGACCACACCCCAGAAAATACTATAGAGGCATAATAAGTACAATACAAACTGCTAATGTCTGATAGGCCAAACATATATCACACGTATTAGGAAATAATAAATCACGAGTATTAAGTAAATACTCCATAAAGTAGATAAATACATCTCCTCCTCTTGCTATCTAGGGCATGTTGTCTTTACTTCACCATTAGTCTGCTCGCATTTTTGAATATCTTAACAAGTATGGTGAAGGAATGGAGAGACAGCTGTAAATACAGTAAAGCCAGTAAATATGGATGTAAACAATATAGGATATAGAAAGAGACGTACAGACAGGCAGATAGATATGGATTAGAGTACGGATCAGTGTGATCTCTGGGATCAGTGCAACATATATTTATATGCCAAACGGGATTCTCTCTGAGGAGCCTTGACAAAAAACTACATTTCCACTTTGGCTGATAGAAGAACCAGTAATAGTTGCCAGACTGTTGGACTGGTTACCACACATTTCTGCTTGTATGGCATTGACTGAATCACTCACTGTAGAGTAACAAAGTATATGAGGTGTCATTTGATACCAAACTTTGACACCAAAGGAGCAAAACATCATCCTCAGTGATCCGAACGAACAGCATGGTTTTACCAAGATCCAGCAACGGCAGTGATGTCAATCCAACACAGCATCACATGAACATGGAAAACTGGCACACAGAGAAAAACGCACACCACATGCTGGTCACGTCTGTTTATCTTAAGCTCGACTACAGTGTGCGACATACACTACATTATGTGTGAAAACATCAAAAGTGAGATCAGAAGTGTGGCTCCATTTCATCAGACTCGTCGAAGGTCACTGCAGATGGCACCTTTAACAGGTAATGTTAAGAAAACATAAAATTGCTGCCAACTTAATCTGGTGATCTGGGGATTGTCACTTTCATGCTTTACATAATTAATTTGATTCGTTGATATTATATTGACAACTTCAAGATGTGATAAATTGTTTAGTTTTGTAAACTGCCAAGAAGATAAAAGAAATCGAAGAGTTGAAAGTTGTAGAATAACCGTAGACAAATAACCATATGGTGGCTTCCTTTAAGCGGTTGTAGGATACGCTCAGTTATGATTGTGTAATCCATACAACATGTGAAAATAAAAGAAAATAGAATTAGGGTCTGCCTGCTCTCGGTGTAATTGCAATGAAAAATGAGATAAATGATCAGATGCAGTGGGTTCGTGTTACGCTTCATTTCCCGTTAGCTCTTCGTTTCTTTACATTCTGCACAGACTCCTGCATCGCTCTGCCTCGCCACCATCCTGACATACGTAACCAAATCAAATCCGAGCTCGCGGTACAGTGCGGAACGCGGGTGCACGTGGGGGCCGTTCATCCTCGTTGCAGTTGTCTTGTCTGTTTACAGTCAATATAGTAGTTTCTGGAAATTATTATGGTAAATATTCGTTGGCAGAACGGACCACGGGTCTGGATCAAACCACAATTATCACTCATCCGTAAAAGCCTGCGCGGCTTGTTCAGCCAGAGAGTGACAGATGAGAGACAGGGTTTTCTAGCGTCCTACAGTCAGAGGTTGAACGTGTCTTCGGGACATAAGTGGAGCAGCCTCCTCCTTCTGATCACCACCAGCAAAGGCAGTGACAAGGACGTCACACGGCACAGAGCTTATGGCCTCTGACAAGTGTGTGTGATGGGGGAGTTGTCAGGGTCAGAGGTCCATGAAGGTAGCTGCTATAAAAGAGAAACTCTGCATGCAGCACGCACTGTTTCCTTTGATGGCACACCCGCTATGACAACTAGGGTAGAGTTTGCATTTTCAAACTGTTTTGGTGGATACTGCTTTTCTACCTTTATGTTCATTTCACAGTTGAGTTTTTTTTTTCATATCAAAGTGGATATATAGAATAAACTGCACAGTGGAAACTAGGAGTAAATATCATTATTTACAGCTCTGGGTGTCGCCATATTGGGGATAGTTACTCATGACTTGGCAGCAAAGTGCAATAAAGACGCTGTTAATAAAGACACATTGTTAAGTCGCACACAACTCGAAAGGGATTCACAACACACATCTCTCAGTGTTTTTTTTTGGCAATCACTGCTGTGGAGTATAATATTTTACTGAACAATCAGCAGGTCAGAAGGCGACATTGTGTATCTTCCATAAGTTAAGTCAAAAGATATCGGCCTTACGTTCAATTAGAAATAAACATTATGTGAAAAGGAGCAGTGTTTGTGCATGTTTGAGTAGACAGTAAGTGGATGTGTGGGATGACATATTGTGTGTTGTGATACATCGGGTGCAGCTGCCGTGTGCGACTGAAAGTTTTCGAGTTCACGCAGGCTTGTAATTAACAGACGCACCTGTGTTGCGAACAGGATTCAGAGTAACTAGCTGGCGATACTTTTGTCTGTGTGCTTTTTTGTGTCTTTGTGATGTTGAGCGTTTATGCACAGCGTGTATGAACGGCATGCGCATGTCCTATTGTGTACACACTGTGATTCCAGGCATTCCTTGTTTTGTGTGTGAAAGAAAGTGCCTTGTCAACAATGTTATGACAAATTGCTGTACAAAAGGGATCAGCAGTTGAGATGGCTGCAAATCCTCCGGCAAATTATGGGCTCTCACTTGCTCTGCTGCTTTCTGCTAACAGAGGTGTAGGAATAATCATGGAAGCCACAAAGCAGGAAGAGAATGATTTTTTTTTTAAACAATGCTTTCCTTAAACATTTAGAGTCATTTTGTGAAACTGTGAAACATAAAATTCCATTGAGTTTTAAATTGCCTCATTAGGTTAAATTAAAGATAATAATATTTTTAAAAATGCATATTGTTTTCCTTTTGCAACAAGCACAAATACAATCGTCAAATCTTTTCTGAGGTGCAAAAGCAAAAAGAAGGAAATAGACATGACTTTGTATAGTCATTAAAAATGGTTTTGGTTTGGAAATGTCAGTGTATGTTCAGTTCACTCAGAGATATTTACATGGAGGAAGTGTCCACTTACAGCAAACGCCATTAGATTCGGTGGAGAGGGCTCTGCTTATTAACTCAGCTCTCAAGAAGTCTGGGCAACAGAGATGATTCATCTCAACTGTACACAAGAACCAATGCAGTTAATGCATGATAGTGTTATAGTGTGTGTGTGTGTGTGTGTGTGTGGCGCTTGTGGTTTTTGATTGGCAAAAAAATGCATTTGCATTGATGTGATCTGTACCCCCACGTCATTTCAACAACCCATGCGGAGACTCCACGCCTTGCACCGCCTCCAAACCTCTTTGGGAAGATGTCAGTGTGTACGTCCTACTGGAGGCATCTTGTCTCCAACAACAAATGTTCAACCTAAATCTTTTAAGACACAGTTGGATCGTTTTCCAAAACGTGACTAGGAGCTGGCTGAGGAGATTGATCCTCCAGCCTGTGAAATAGTAGACGAACTTAGACTGGAGCAACAATCTGAGAAACGAAAACACTTATCCAATCCCCGTCGTCAGCTCACTGATTAATTTATTGGATTTTAATTTGTCAAATTTGTGTCAAAATAAAAGTTTAGAAAAATTGCAATATTACTGGGGGGCTGGCGGTCGGTTCTGGGACTATTACTTTGTCAGGAACAGGGAATGTGTGCCATCTTGCTGTCGCTGGGAGGTTGCCAGGCAACTGCGAGGACTCTTGAATATTGAGTAATGTGACTCACTTTTTGTCCTCTTTCATTTGACTTCAGGCCCCTTCATTCCATGTGATTTAGAGCTAAATGCTAAAGCTGGCGAAGCAGCAGATTGTACAGTCGAATACTGCTCTCTCGCTTTCATTTGTGCCATTGTGCATCCCCATTCTGCAATTCATCCTAATTGTCTTCAGGAGTGTCAGAGTGTCCGTGGCAGTGGTCACAGCAATAGGTGGTAATCAGCATTAGAAATCTGGGAAACACTCAGTAGCTGCATAGGCATGACAAAGTAGAAAGGAACTGGGAACAGTGTGTCGTCTTGTTTGCAGGACCTCTCGGTGGGTTTAATAGGATTTTCACAAATTAATGATCAAATGTTTGTTTGATGCTGAAAAACTGTTGGTGGCAATCGGGAAGCGTTCGCGACTAGCAGCTATTAACTCCATAATTATGCTCTCTTTCACTGTCTCGATCCCACTTTCTCTCTGTGTTTGTCTCTGCGCTGTTTGGATGACAAGATGACTCACATCTCCTCATCTTTTTTTTTTGTCTTTTGTCGGTGCATCATACTCCCACTGTCACTTTGACTCCAGCTCTCGTCTTGTTTAAGACTGGCTCACCAGCAGCTCAGTATCCAGAGTGGTTGTGTACACATATGGAGGTGCCTTTGAAGGGGAACACTTGCAACTGGTCTGGTCAGTGCAGCAATCCTTTTGATGTCGCTCGGCGAAAAGCCTCTTCATGAAAAATACTCAAAATAAAAGTATTTTTCCATTGATAAGCGTCCATGCATACTGAGAAGGATCAATGTCACAACAGATTAAACCGAGAGGAGAAACTGCAGCAAAGAACAAAATCTGCAAAACTGCTGTTTGCTTGTAAGGTCGTCCAAATAAACGTATTTGATTTATCTCACTGAATGAAGCATGAAGGACTTTTCTCCCATTTTGCACAATTCTCTTCTGGGAGATCCTTGAAATAACTTTGAGTCTTCATCAACCAACTGTTTTGCACAGTGGGTTATTTTGGTATCTAGGGTAACCCAGCTACAAAACACAACAGTTTGTTCTCACTCAGGCCTTTTTACTGTTGCAAATATTTGTCTATCACCATCAGGTAAATGTTGCTCATTACCGGTACTTTTTTTTTTCATTTTTTACCCTTTTTTCCACAGTAATGTTTGTAGCTGATGTTATTTTCCTTTATATTACCATTTTTTTTCTATTTGTTGCCCTGTATTGTATGTTTAATTAATTTGCAACAGAAAATTCCTCTTCCCAAAATGGTTTTTTTTAATCAATGTCATTTGGAAAACTACTAACCATACAATTGTTTCCCAATAATATCTGCTCTTGTAATACATGCAGTATCTGCTCATATTGACAAAAGCATAATTACATTTTTTTAATCCACTTTTGTTTAGTGGCTTAGAGCATTTTTATGTTAAAAAGAAAAAAAAACATATCATTTATGTTTTAATCTATAAGAATGCACCTTTAAATCATAGTTCTTATTTTCTTATTTGCAGTCAAAGACAAACATGTATTTTAAATAAAGTCTCAATAATCTAGTTGGGGAGCAAATTAGATATTTTGTTGAGTCAGTCAATCAAAGGAATTACAGATTATTTCCCCAATATAGCCTAGATGCATCAGAATGATGTGCTGCATTCCTCAGAGTCTCTGGCATGTGTTAACATTGATGCATTTGCTTTGTATGCAACAGTCTAAATCCACAGTTTTGATGTGCAGGGCAATTTCCTGGACTGAACTGCTCATTATACAGTCATTAAATCAAATGTGAGGAACACAGCAAGGATGGAAAACAAAAGAATTTAGAGGAAATAATCTTGCTGTTGTGACAGAGCTACAAAGGCAAATGCTAAAAAATACCAGAGAAGTCAAGTCACTTTAATTTCAGACTTGATTTGAGATTCTCTGTGCACAATTAGTCAGCAAATGTAAAATGGTTTCTACACAAAATTAGGGGGGGATCAAGTGTGGCCCCATACTGGTGTCTAGTCATTTAAGAGAATTGTGAAATGGTCATAAAGCAGCTTGTGGGCATTTTATTAAACAGGGGTCAGGATTTCACCCTGTGGCAGGTCTTTATTTAGATGGTCCTCCCCAAGGTGTGTCTCACAAAGAATAATGACTTTGAGGCAGATCTAAACAATAGTGTATGTGGGCCAGTGCCGCAGAGTCACATACAATACCCCTTAAAATACAGCTTTAGTATGAACTTGGGATGGAAAGTGGTTGAAATGAAATGAAAAATGAAATAAAATGACCATGGGGAATGTAGAGACCCTCAGAGTACAATACCACAAAACCAAAATTAAAAGACGTATTATTATTATTATTATTATTATTATTATTATTATTATTATTATTATATGGACTAACAAGAGAATCAAGAAGTCAAAGGCATTTGTTATTTTTATTGCATCTTTTAATGTCCATCTGAGGTAATTTAATGTATTCACTATAATTGCCACTTTACATTATCATAGCAGATTGCAGTATAAGTAGCAGACTCTCCTCTAGCATCCTTGTTTTGTTCAGTAGCAGGTTTCGACTGCACCAGCAGCTTATTTGCCGGGCCGACTCCCTGATTTGTTATGTTGGGCAGTGTGCAGCGCCCTCAGGCTGCATGTATGTTGTGATGGATCTGAGTCACCCGTGCTGTGATGGACAGGTTGCAGGGTATGGCTTGCCCCAGCTCTGATCGCTGCCCCCGCAGCCCCTGCAGCCCCTGCAGCCCCTCACCCCCTGGTGCACAGCGCTGTGGCTCGCTCACAGGGTGCCTAACAGGTAGCTCTGCAGGGAGCCCCCTGCTGCACAGAGCTACAGGTGAAATAAAACCCTGCCGTCAGTGTGTGTATGAATGTGTGTGATCAGTCAGCATCGCACTGAGAAGTGTTAAAGGTGAAGAAAAAAACCTTGCAGTCCTCCCTGAAACGTAAGATCGAAGATTTAAAGTCTTCAACATACAGATGCGTGTACGTCTGTGTGTGTGTGTGTGCACGCTGTGTTCTCCAGCTTAGCTGCAGCACCATTCATAAACGTCCATCAAGCGAGCACCATTGCAAAGCAGTGTGCCCATTACACTTAAACTCTCTCCCTGGCCGCTGCTCTATTCCCCAGCTGGCCCCAGCGGATGGAGACAAACACTAATGGCCACTCGTTATATAGAAACACCAACATGAAATAGGCCGTAATGAGCTGTTCTCTGTTCTGTATTTTTCTCGGGGGGAATCATTGTTATAGGAGGGAAATTGATTGGCAGCGGGCCTGCACCACGAGGGGCTCTGCGATATTCTGGGACATAGAAGTTGTCACAGCAGAGGCAGCATTGTCTCGATGCTCATGGCTTCAGGGTGTGGGTGCATGTATGCATGCTGGCATGTGTTTATGCATAAAGGAGACGTGTTGTGCGTTGTGTATCTGCAGGGTGTTCAGGAGCTGTGAGTTACTACTTGCATCTTTGTGCAGACAATTACTTTTCAAGCACTTTTCGGAGTTTTAAAAGTGTGAGGGACGTCTCATTAATCACACAAGGTGACATTTCAGGCACGCAGTGTTTGTCAGCATTATGACAGTGTTGAAGCTATAGTGCCCCAACGTGCAGTCCTGTGCATCCTGCATTCACAGCTGGTGTCTGGTGTCCCACACGGGAAGGGACTGCAAACATGGTGGCTAACGATAGTTGATGATTTAGATTAAACTGATCGTGTGAAACAATAGAAAATGCAGATTAACATTCAGCTTAAATCTAAAAGATAAAATACCCTGATGTGAAGATCTGTTTCATGATTTCATGAAAAGAAACGTCTCACAAGATACAACAGAATAATACAAATAAAAAAAAATACATACAGTATGAATGTGAGTCAAAAATTGCCTCTTTAACCTTCATTAGTCAATCAAGCATGAGAAAGCTGTTACCTAGCTGTAACTCTATGAGCTCTTTGTTGTCTGATTAAATCCTGGTGCCCTCTTTAACCCCTGTTTCCAGCAACAAGCAGCCACGCGGCACTGAAAAGCCCAAAGTCTGTCACATACAAGGTTTTAATTCAATTCATCCATTTCTTCCCCCCATACTACCGATTTACAACATCCTGAACATTATCTCACGTTAAAATTCATAGTAAGGTCAAGACCCTACAGTGTTACGGAGAGAAGCCGAACGGCTCCCACAAACCCAGCGGAAAAGAGGAAAAGAAAAAAAAAAACAGGAAGAAACAGATGGTGGTGTTGGGTGAAGGTGTTGTTATCATAGCAGTAGTATTAGCTGTAATTTAAGTTGTGATTTTTTAATCCAAAATACCAGTGGCAATTACATAATGGCTTTTATCACCTCATTCTCCCATTTAGCACACAGGTGCAACAACTGTTTTTATATTTCATTTTCAAAGTGGCGTGTTTTATTAGTTTTATTCGGTATAGCAGAAGCATACTGTCTCTGACGTTTATTAAAAAAAAAAAACGGGTGCTATATTTTACACTCTTAGTGTTCGTTTTATTTATAAATCTTATAATTGAAGCTCAAAAAAATTCAACATTTTATTCATAGTCTTTTTTGGGAGAAATGAGTCAACCTCCCACCCACCAGTGATTGAAAGGTCTTCGGTTGTTCCCCTGCTAGGCGGGGATAAAACTGTGTTTATTACCAGCTGTATTTGAATAGGGCTAATCTTTGCATCAAGCAGCAGCTCTCAGTCTGCACTTGGTAGATAAAGGCAGCTGGCATGCTCCAAGGCCAGGCTGAATATCAAACGGCTTCGGATGAAGCCGGTTTCCTCCAAGAGGCCCTGAAAGCAGCACGACTCCGTCCGTGATTATAGCCCGTCAAACCGCGGCGCCTCGGAAAAGTGACTGTAGATGGGAAAAGATTGAGCTATTATTTAAAATCGGTGGACAAACGCAATGTTTTTCCCTAAGGTGGGAAGCAATTTCCCAAGCCAGGGGTCGGAACAGCATGAGACCATTCATCTTTTAAAAGAGTGGCGCCAAGGATTCACTTAGAGGTCATGTGGACATCATATTTTTCACCCGGCAAGGAACGGATCTGAACGCGAGCCCCCTCCTGAAGGCCAAGCTGTGTCCTGTTCATAATGAAATCCTGACGGCATGGTCTTCCCTCTCAACTCGTCTGATCATCTTTGCACAGAGTTCGAGCATTGAGTCGATTTGTCTCAAATAGAAACATCTCACAACTCTTTCCAGACGGCTGTTAGGTTTTGACAATGATGGGGGACGTTCTCCAAACACGATGCTCACAATTTCCATCTTCACATGCAATTTGCTTTCTGTTTCCGATCTGCGTCAGGACTTGAGTTTGTGCCTGTGCAGCTTTCACGTGTTGTGCGTCCTCTGCTTACACTGCGTTTGTGTGACATTGCAGGGAGTTTGGCCGCTGGAAGGTGAACAGCTTGGCCCTGGAGAGACAGGAGAACAATGGCTTTTCCTTGCCGCTGGATCCCGAGTTCCTCCAGACCATTAGGCAGCTGGGCAGGAGGCCCAGTCTCAGCGCCATCACTGACAACATCATCAGGAAATACGGAACCCACTTCCTGCTCTCTGCCACACTGGGAGGTAAACGCAAGAGATGAGATTTGACTCCTATGTTGCAACATGGAAAACACTGTGGCCTCTTTACATTTGTGTATTTTGTTTGAATTTTGGGATGATGAAAGGTGATTATGTCTTCTATTAGTTTGCTGCAACGTGTAAACTCTGTTTGGATTCTCTGACAAATAAGATATGTTGCTGTAGCGTTAGCTTTCATAACAATAGGTGCAACCATATTTAAAATAGATTACAAAGACGGTTTTGTACACTATATGAGAACAGCAGCTCAATCCTGCCTGAATATAACATGTTACTTAATGCTTTTTGTAATTTTGGACAGTCGGCTGGAAACCTGATGCTTTATGTGGCATGTTGGCCTTGTCACTGGCCTTGCAATACAATCATTTGTTTTCCTGCTTATTCTCAAATCAAATGGACACCACTTTCCTATTGGGGGTGAATTAGGAAAAAATTGAAATAGCAGAGACTTAGCTTAGCATTAAGAACTGATGCTGGATGAAACACCTCACTTGGCTATTGTCAAAGACGAAAAGCTACACTGACTAACACATGTTATACAATAATCTCATCCCATCAGTCTTTTCCTGTTCTTTAGAGGACTCAGGATTCGATGATAGAGAAAAAGGAGATTTTGCAACGTGGTGGAGACAACTGTTGACCTTTAGCTATCCCAAGTGTTAATGCACTGAATATGATTTCCAGCATCTCTCCAAATTAAAACCACATTGCCCATAAAAGCTAATGTCATTAGAAGGATGTCTGTATTGATCTTTCACTCCCTCCAGTGTCTGTCAATACACTGTGCTCCGACAGCCTCGGCTATGTCTGTATTGGGAAAACAGCATCTCCTTTGTACTCCATAGCTGCAGATCTATCATCAATAAATGTAAGTGCTGGATCAAATTAGTAGATACTTACATTTCTCAGCAGGGGCCCTGTTTAGACAGCACTGGCTGGTGTTCATGGGTTAACATTTACCAGTACGTCAATGAGAACACTTTGTGTGTCAGTGTTGACAACGGATGAATCATAAACGAAGTGTGTATGTGTGTGTGTGTTCATAGGAGAAGAGTCATTAATGATTTTTGTGGACAAGCGGAAGTTGAGCCGGACGAGTGAAGCGAGTGAGTCCAATGGCACAGCTGTGACTCTGGAGGCTCTGCACCAGCTGGCTGCCTCCTACTTCATCGACAGGGAGAGCACCCTGCACAAGCTGCACCACATCCAGATCGCCTCCACTGCCATCAAGGTAAAAGCCTGCTGTGCTTTGTTGTACGCAACCGCAATTAAAAATAACAAACAGATACTAATTCGCCAAAGCTTTAAATTGCCCCCTTTGTTGGATTTTTCATAATGACCCACAACAGAATTTCCACAAAGACATTATTCAAATAAGCGTTTGTTTCAGTGGATAAACATATTTATGGACAGTTCAGAGCGTCTGAATGAAAGGAGCAGTATTGTTTACTTCCCTCCGCACTCGTTCATGTGTGCATTCACAGGCATGTATGCGGAGCAGTTTACCATGCATATCAAAATATGCTTATGATGTAAATATCAGCCCCGCATCTTTTACTGCTTAATACCTTCAGGGTGTGTTCATTCATCAACCTGTCAGTAGTTATCAAGCGGAATAAATTGAATCTAGCGAGTTTGCCCTTCGTGCCTCAGACTTTATTCTGCATGCTTTCTAAGGAATGTGCTTCTTCACATAGCTTTGCTGGGCTTTTATTTGCACATGGTAAACACGGCTTTAACATCACACATTGTTGGTTTAATCCACAATCCTCATCTGAGACACTGATAGCTTCCTGCTTATATACTGCATGTTATATATGATGCTGTGATCACACCTGTCTCCGTGGGAGTTGATATATGTGTAATCACACACCTTCAATATGACTAACAAAGCTCCTTTAAGATAAGATAAGATAAGATAAGATAAGATAAGATAAGATAAGATAAGATAAGAGAGTTGGTATTTGTATGTATTTGGTTTTGTACATTAAAGGTTAAAAAGAGTTGGATTAGTTATATGTGAAGGAAAAGTCAACTCTTCAACCAAGTGGGAGAGATCAGTCATCCAGCAGGAGCTCTGATACAGATATTCCATTGGAAAAGTGAAAACATCAGTGTCGTATTCCCTCATTCTGACTCGGGAGCCGCAGCGAGGGAAGCTAAATTGCTTGCCTTTTTCTGATCCGCAGCCCATTTTTCATGGACTTGTCCTTACTGATGCCTCACTATATAGTCCATCAGAGATAAAACTCCACATTCCCTAAAGTGAATTGGCAAAGGGGACGCTGAGCTGAGTTGGCAGCCGCCACTGAACCAAGGTCCTGCTAAAAACCCCTCTGATTGAGATGAATAGAGAAAAAGCCCTCTGGGGTAAATTTGTTTGTAAGGCTTTTTCAGGTGACTGATGTAAAATAGTCACAGCATCAGCCACTTTTAATTCTAAATAGGGTTTTCTTTTTTTTTTTACCTCAACCAAATGAGGATGGATGCCAAAGCCTATAAGGGGAGCAGTGGTCCCCTGCTTTTAAACGACAACACAAAGTCTGGCCTGGAGACCTGTAGGACTGAATACATCAGCACTGGAAAGTAACCAGAGACGGGCGGAAACATGCGTCTGCTGTTGCACAGTGTGATGAATCAGCTTTTTCATTTCAGTAATTTGCTTTGAGAGCCCCTGTCATTTTTCAAGCTGTTAGTGGTATGAGTTAAGGTGTCATGCATCTGAATGCAGGAGATGAGATGGGGACAGACGGGTCTTGTTTTAGCCCGGGATCCAGGTGCACGGCAGGTACACAGGAAGCGCTGCATCAATCTGCATGCTGACCTTTGATTTGCAGCCCAGGATGTGCCATACTGACGATTCATTAAACTAAAGTAGGGGGGAGAGTATCACTGACGGGGAGGAGACGCGATAAGGAACTTTTGACCCACTTTGCAGTTTGAGCCCTGAGTGTTCATCTGAGTCATGCAGCGCTACGCTTCATGTGTCAGAACGGAACAAAAAAATAATAATATTAATAATAAAACTATGACAGAAGTATAGTGTAGTATATAGTTGGAGAAAACATGGTTCCCTGAGTTTTGGGTCAGTTTTTTTTGTGAGGATAAACAAAAAAGAAGAAAATTGTTGTGAATCATTACTATTATTATTACATGGGGCCCTCGAGTTACGACGGTCACGAGTTACGTCGTTTTCCTGGTTACGACACATTTCCCATGAACTTCCTTGTTTCGGCTTAAGCGGTTTGCCCCGTAAATACGAACAGACTTCACACGGGAACTAGTTGGTGAGCGCTCTCTCTGTCTCTCAGCGCGCCTGTCGGCGCTCCAACACCTCCACAGCACAGCTAGGCTACTCTGCCTTGTGTTTACTTATGTGAAATGGACGGCTGGCGGGGGGGTGCAGCGGCAGCCGGTAAGGAGATGCACACAAACACAGATGCGTTTGGGATCGTGGCGATACCGTAGGTTTATTCACAACACAGGGTCTACGCCAAACCTGGGCAAATTACGGCCCGCGGGCCACATCCGGCCCTTTCTACGTCTCTGTCCGGCCCGCATGAGGCCAATCATAAATTACAACATAAATTAAACAAATATCTGTGTCATGCTTACAATACAACTGTGCTGCTTTTATTTTGAAATTTGAACTTTTATTTTGAAAAGCGTTTACATTACTTCCGTATCGACGTATGTTGTGAGTGAAGATGAACAGTGATAAGTGGCGCTAGCCAGGTTACCCTCAAGATGTCGGCTCACACTAAGAAAAGAAAAGTTGGTAACGAATGCCGTGTTTTCAACAACACATGGACTGCCAAGTATTTCTTTCTCAGAAATGAAAGGTAAAGCTTAATCTGAAGAACAGAGCGTCCGACTTTTTTTTTTCATGACATGTTCTGTCCGACTTTGACTGTTTTTGTCTGGCTTTGGATGAGAGCTGCGATGTACGTGACACCACCCAGCTACCGTGTGGCCCTCTGACACAATTCAGGTTTCTCATGTGGCCCCTTGTAAAAATTAATTGCCCACCCCTGGTCTACACGGTTGATATCAGAAATCTAAAGGAAATGCTCATTACACTCGCGATGTCAACCCCTACGGTGACAAAAGGCAATTCACCACAGTAAACTCTTATTGTAGGGTGGTGTTATAGCGACATCTAGTGGCACAACTTTGTAACTACCATACCTATGAACGTATGTTCCGACTTACGTCGAAATTCGGTTACGACACATTCTCAGGAACGGATCTCCGTCGTAACTCGAGGACCCCCTGTATTATATTAATTTACTCAGAGGGAAAATGATAAATATACTTATTCTGGTCCTGTCAACATGCACAGCCCTTTACATTGCATACAGCAGTGATTTTCAACCACTGTGCCATGGCACACCAGTGTGCCGCGATAGATCGTCAGGTGTGCCGTGGGAAATTTCACAATTTCACTTAATTGGTCATAAAAATGATTGTTTGTGCCTGTGTTATGGCCCGAGGGCCAGGGCTGAATGTTGCCAGACGCATTGATGACATGTCTGCAGACATCAAAAGTGTTGTTTTGGAAACTTTTTGTAACATTTTCTAACTTTTTTGATTGCTGGTGTGCCACGGGATTTTGTTTAATGTAAAAAATGTGCCGTGGCTCAAAAAAGGTTGAGAAACACTGGCATACAGGTCTCCTTACATCAGTTCGATGTATGCACGTAGGGCTATATGTGGCTTCAGTCTGCTATCTGACTCTCAACATTACATTTTTTAAGAATTTCCCTTCTTCCAGCTTTTTCTCTTTAGTCTGCAGCTGGTTTTTAAGAAGTGAAGCCTGGAGAGCAAAAGTAAATACACAGATCTTTTTTTTTTCTCTCTCTCTCCTGGCCTCTTTTAAGTGACTGGTACCTCCTATGAAATGGCATAGCTTAGTCGCCCTTATAGAGACTCAATAAACAGAGCAGTACATACAGAATTAAATTCCACTTTCTTGTACAGTAGGTTCCCCTCTGTTACCCTGTGGCTTTAGATGTTTCTTTTTTTATTTTTTTGCAATAATCTCATTTTGATGCTATTTTCTCCCTCTTCCCCCTTTTTCTCGCTTATGGTTTATAAGCTTATCCCTCGCCGGTTGACATTAGAGTGTAAGCCAGTGCAACAAAGTGGTCTTAAAACATGCTCGGAAATCCTCAAAGACCGAATAAACAGACGCAAAGGCATCTCCGATGCAAATGTGGATTTGCACATACTGCGCGCTGGTGATTAGGCAAACGACTGTTCTTGAAGGTGCGGCAAATAAGGCAATTTCGAAATGAGCCATGATTTTCATGAAACATTAATGCAATTTTGTAGTTTTTTTTTTTCCCCCTCACCAAGCAGAAAGTGCGGCCATTTAAAGTCCAATTTGTTCAAATGTCTGACAACACCAGCTCACTAAGTAACATTTCATGCTGGTTTTGCAGGGCTTATTCGTATGAGGGTTTCGCAGCAGTGATGAATCTTCATCAGTAAAATGCTCATGCTTAACCGGTTTTATAATACTATTAAGGCCATGCGTTTGTAAATAATGAATATGCCTCGCAGCCATCTGTACTGGTGGACCATGGTGACTGGCTAAACACTGCATTGCCCTGCTGAGGCCACACACTAATAACACTGAGGCTGTGATCTATCTATGCTCCATGCAAGACATAATCTGATTTAGATAATGTGGGTGTTTTTACAGAGTACTTGTAGTATAATTTCCTTTTATCATGGCCATTTTATTCAATTTATTAGCCTTAAATATTTAGTTCCAGCTTCTGAAGAAGCTCAGATGTTCTGTATACAATATGTTAAGTCAAAATCTAATTATTGTTATTTATTTTTACATATATACAAGTCATTGAATGTCCATTTCTATTTATTTTGGTTTGTTGCACACTTGCTTTTGCAACACTGTTTTTTTTTTTTTTTCCACGAGAAAGCGTGTGGGCGTGTAGATAACGTCAAGCCAACAGCGAGTATAACAAGCAGCTGTGCAGTATTCAATCCAGTCATGATGCCAAATACCGGCTCCGGCTCACGCGTCACTGTGAATGTGCAGTGGGCTGCCGTGTTGTCTGAGAGTGGAACTTCTCCAAGCAGCAGTGTTCTCCCTGAACAACATGTCTGGCAGCAGCAGCCAGTGCTACATTGTCACAGACTGAGTGGAAGACATGGCCAAAAAAAAGGACATTGTCAGGATCCAGTGGGGAATATTTGCTTCATGCTTGAATGCAAAAATGTAAAGTTAAATGAATGGAATAAAAGAATATTTCCTATTGCATAGACAGGTATTTCATCTTAGTGTAGCCAAACATATACATCTGATTATCCACCATGATCGTTATAAGTCATTATCATAAAAAAATCACAGTCTGGTAGAAACAATAACATGGGGCATTAAAGTTTTGTAAATCACGGTTTGCATTAGAGAAGAAAAACTATTTTGCTGACAAGATTATTTTATTGCTTTTTGATCTATGAGTTGCTCTGGTAGCCCCGAAACGCATGATTTTAATGATGCTGTGTGATGTTTTTGTTTTACAGATGCTAGGGTAATGTAGTCTTTTACGGGCATATCACACTGGAGTGTCATTCCCTATATCGAACAGCCACATGGTGATTTTAAGCATGAAGGTGACATATCATAATTTAATAAATGTACATTACTGCAGCCATATATGTCAGCCGTAAAGCCATTAAAGGTAAAATAGAAGTTACAGAAGGACTGGTTTCAGGATGAATACATCCTTAAGGAGCAATTAGGTGGTAAGGAGACATCAGAAGTCATCAGAATGCCTGGAGGGCGAAGTGAAATTCATAATGATAAAATAAACAAGTCACAACCACAGCATGTGTAAGCACCAAAAACTGCTTATTCTAGGAAAGCCTTTAAGTGCAATTAAATGTTCCATTAAATGCAGCTGTTGGTTATTCCAACACACTCAGCACAATTATCTTGTACTTATGGCACATTAATAATTCCCCCACCAACTGATCCGATGGCATTTACATATCTCTCATATGTAAAATAACTCATGTGTTTCCCTTTCTTTTAGACAAAAAGAGAAAAAAAAATACAAAGGTCTTGAAAGTATTGAAATAAAGAAGAGAAAAGATTTTTTTTTTCTTCTTCTCGGGGTCGATTTCTAATAGTGACGGCTGACTGTGCACACATGCTCTGCTCCGCTGGGTTCTTTTTGCAGATGGTCTCATTGCTATGCATAGAAAAGCAATCTTTTGATTTGCATTTGGTCAATTTTCTTTCCCGTTTAAGTTAGACATCTGCCTGTGTTTGGGATTAATCTTCAGCTCCCTGTGAAGGCCTCTCAGATTTTAATTAATTGCGTTAACGCATCAATATTAAAAGAGAATGGATGTCAGTTACTCTCTCTCTCACTCATCCTCTGCCTGGAATAATGTTTTTGAGTCATAGGACTGTATTTTAATACACAGGAAAAGCAGTGGCTCTGCAGTTATAAAGTATTATTAAGTAGGAGAGTGCATTAGATTTGTTCAGTACATAACAGAGCTTTATTATTTATTTTACGATCATTATATTCTGCCTGTTTTCCTCATTGACCTTGCAGTTGTCAAAAGTATATGTCAAAAGAAAGAATATGTCTTGGCGCACTGCAGCAAAGGTCTTCCTTTTCCTCCTGGCTGGATACCACTGTTGCTTTCAGTAATCCAACAAGGAGATATGGTTAGTTTTATTGAACCTTCTGGAAAATATTAAAAGGAGACCGGCATTTTGTTCGGCAATAATTCACTAATGCAAGATGGATGTCCTTTCAGGTAGGCTATATATATATATATATATATATATATGTATATATATATATATATATATATATATACAC
>JAFBJQ010000934.1:0-19293 GCA_016785345.1 Trinectes maculatus
CACACATTTTTAACCACACATGTTGAGAAAATGTAGCCAGTTTGGATATTTGTGCTTTCAAAACTTTCCTGTACACTCTCCTGCAGGTGCGAGCCAGTGCCATTGCCCAGGATGCAGACCAGAACTATGACTATGCCAGTAACAGTGCTGTGTTGCATCTAGAACCAGGAGACGAGGTCTATGTGAAGCTAGATGGAGGAAAAGCACATGGAGGCAACCACAACAAGTACAGCACCTTCTCTGGATTCATCATCTATGCTGACTAGACAGCTCATACATATGTGCCCTCAGCTAATATTGTAGACCAGTCCTAGAAATGCTCCCTCCTCATATAAGACCATCGGTGTTTACACAAAATATGTGGATTGTGCAATAGAAATCAGTCCCCATGAACTACTTTTTTTTTTTAACCCTGTTATCATCACTGTCCTCAATGGACAATGACAATAGTGAATCAAACCATGCTGTTACAAAACACCTGATCTTAAAGCTGATGTCTTTGTGTTGATGTACACAAATTATGTAGAGATTGTGGGGAAAATAAATAGATCCTTTACTTTTAAATCTGATTGGGCAATAAGCTGCCTCTAAATAATATCCAGCTGTCTGTCAGAAACCAACATTTAAGTAAAATACATATCATAATAAACTTTATTTATTGGGATGATTATTAAGAAATCCTTCAGGAAAGTGTCTTTTTCTTTTTTGATATCATGCTGTGAAGATAGCTTGGAAAAGCTGGTAACACTTGAAGTACATTATGGTACACTTGTAGCAGCATTATATTTCTATTATGAACAAATGTATCTTGTTAATAGAATTCCATAATTACTTAGTAAATTTAATTTATGTAAAAGTATGGCTAACTATTATTTGTACATATTTTCCAGTGTCTTTATTGTATTGAGTTCTGACTTCATTATGAACTATGATAGTATAATTTGGTTGTTCATTGTTATCAATGTTTTGGACTACCTAGAGCATATGTGTCAAACACAAGGCCACATGTGGCCCGCCATGTCATTTTATCTGCCCTGCGAGATAGTATTTATTTTCTTTAACTTTATTAGTTACATCGGCAAAGTTGAAATATACTCTTACACCTGAAAGCCCCACTCCATTCACGCAACCTTGCATGGGGAGGGACTTAGCCCAAATAACCAATCAGAGGCTACGCAGGCCACGAGCAGTCTGACAAATCAGAGGTGAAGTCCAGGTGCGTTTCCTGTTGGTGTGGCGGGAAATGAACAAGTGGATAAATTAGCTAAAAAGATGCTTCAACATAACAATATAGATATATTAATCCCTATAAGTAAGGCTGAGGCTAAGATATATATAAAGAGTAATTTTAAATCAGTATGGCAGGAATACTGGGATGATAATGAAAAAGGCCGGCATCTTTACAACATACAAAAACAGGTGGGCAAAGGAAGAACGGAAGGCAGCAACAGAAAACAGGAAATCATGATAACCCGTCTCAGAATTGGTCACACAGGACTTAATGCTACATTAAAAATAATAGGCAAGCACCAAACCGGTAACTGTGATCACTGTGGCAAACCAGAAACAGTAGACCATGTACTGCTCCACTGCAAACAGTATGACAGAGAAAGGAATAACCTCTTTCAGTCGCTGAAAATAGTCAAACGCAATCATACTCATGATCATACTAACCATACTCATAACATGCTGTTGTTCCCAATATATACCTGTTCCACACTCCAACCCAGTAGGTGGCGGTAATGCTCCTTTTAAGTTGGTTGCCAACCGCCGTTAAAACCTAAAGAAGAAGAAGAAGGTGCGTTTCCTGTTCCGGGTCGCGTTGACTTTAGCCATGGGGGAGAGAGGAGCTAGTTGCTAAGAGGACGGGAAAGACGAGGAGAAATTTCTCAATTGAATCAATAAGATTACACACCACTGATCTCACCTACATGATCGGACACAATCGGCCAGCGGCTCCGATCGCTAACAAATCTTATTGATTAATTTGAGAAGTTTCTCGGTGCGCACAGCTTTTGAACACAGAGCAACAGTGAGACAGTGTCCGTTGTAGTTGCTCTGACATGGTTTTTCCGTGTGTGCTAAAGGAAGCGATGGTTGTATTAAAGCTTGTAGGAGAGAGCTGAGGAGCGTGTAATGGTGACAGGCTTGAATACGAATGAATCTTATGCCGATGTATCAACATTCAATAGAGAAGTTGTAGTTATTCTGTTGTTGCCAAAACTACCATATTAAACATTGTTTATCATATTCAGTTATTAATGCCTAAATCAAGTCAAGTCTTAAATCAGAAGCATCAGAGTCATCCATGTTAAGTGTCTGTTAGTAATTGTAATATTATACTGTATGCTAGTTCCGAGTTTTATTGTAACAAAACACCTGGTCTCAAATACAAATAGTATGTACTACAAAGCTATGCGAAAGGTGGGGGGCCTATTAAGCATTCTTATAATAATTTATAAATAAAATAAAATTTCTTATCATAAATTTGGTGTAGGATCTAGATATATAGATGATATTAACAAAGGCAACTTCTGCAAACATTCTTTTTCTTGCATTTTTTTGGTCTTTTCATCTCAAACCCCCAACCAACTTGAGTATATGGTTTAACACAAAATAAAACAACAGCTGCAGTCCAGGCTACCTTAACCTGTCCCCTTCTCCTTTCCCCACTGTGGGACGAATAAAGGAATATCTTATCTTATCTTATCTTATCTTATCTTATCTTATTATCATAATTTGTTATCAAAGGAACAACTGGTACATGAGGTTATCACCTAATTTAACGTTGCTGTTCAGGAACATAATGTGTTCTGGATAATACTGTCCCCTGCTGGTCACTGTGGCAAGGTCCTCTGGCTGACATGAGAACTGATTATTTTCCATAGAACTGAGTATGTCTTATTATACTGTGCTTTTACACTATGTTGCCAAACCACGATGGCTATGAAACGCACTGCCAATTAATTAAATCATTCTTTGGTTTCTTTCAAGGCAAAATACATTATATCTTTTACACTCACTTGAATGTTCCTGTGGTGGAGTAATAGTTGGATGCTGGAGAAAGTACAGTGTGTGTGAGAACTGAAAGGATTGAAATTGAAAGGACCTCCCCCAGTGTTATTAATGTCATGCCCCTGCCCTTGACTTCACTGCAACTCTGTCTGCATTTATTAGTATCTTACAGGAACAAATAATTCATGCTACCAACTGGACACAATAACAGAAATGTAAAGAACTACTGAGCTCTTGCATCTATGACCCACAGCATAAGCACCAGCTGTGGTTTTGAACTTTGAAGAAACTCCAACTGCTCCCAAAAAAACAACAAAATATCACATGGACATTATTAGATTGGGTGAGCCAGCAGAATTTGGGTGTATCCAGTAGGGGGAGATAGTGGCCCATCACTAGTGGCTCCACATATCCTTTATAATTCATTATGATGAGGGATCTCCTACATTCTTAAACTGCTTTCTTTCCTGTGTCACTGTTTGATCATCCATCAAAGATTCTGCTTTGTCTCAAGGTCTGTGGCTCATGAGGGACACTCAGCCTACCTGTTCTTTGAAGTTGCCTGAAGTTCTCCTGCCGGTGAAAGAAGATTTGGACCAGTAAATTAGAATGTTGTAATGAAAGATGATTCTTGCCTTAAGATTATTTACAAATCATTTTGTGAATTTTGTGAATGTATTGTGAATGTGTTCTATGCAGAAATATGTATATCCATAGTATACAGGGGGTCCTCGAGTTACAACGGAGATCCGTTCCTGAGAATGTGTCGTAACCGAATTTCGACGTAAGTCGGAACATACATTCATATGTAAGGTAGTATCTTATCTTATCTTATCTTATCTTATCTTATCTTATCTTATCTTATCTTATCTTATCTTATCTTATCTTATCTTATCTTATCTTATCTTATCTTATCTTATCTTATCTTATCTTATCTTATCTTATCTTATCTTATCTTATCTTATCTTATCTTATCTTATCTTATCTTATCTTATCTTATCTTATCTTATCTTATCTTATCTTATCTTATCTTATCTTATCTTATCTTATCTTATCTTATCTTATCTTATCTTATCTTATCTTATCTTATCTTATCTTATCTCCCCACTGTGGGACGAATAAAGGAATATCTTATCTTATCTTATCTTATCTTATCTTATCTTATCTTATCTTATCTTATCTTATCTTATCTTATCTTATTATCATAATTTGTTATCAAAGGAACAACTGGTACATGAGGTTATCACCTAATTTAACATTGCTGTTCAGGAACACAATGTGTTCTGGATAATACTGTCCCCTGCTGGTCACTGTGGCAAGGTCCTCTGGCTGACATGAGAACTGATTATTTTCCATAGAACTGAGTATGTCTTATTATACTGTGCTTTTACACTATGTTGCCAAACCACGATGGCTATGAAACGCACTGCCAATTAATTAAATCATTCTTTGGTTTCTTTCAAGGCAAAATACATTATATCTTTTACACTCACTTGAATGTTCCTGTGGTGGAGTAATAGTTGGATGCTGGAGAAAGTACAGTGTGTGAGAGAACTGAAAGGATTGAAATTGAAAGGACCTCCCCAGTGTTATTAATGTCATGCCCCTGCCCTTGACTTCACTGCAACTCTGTCTGCATTTATTAGTATCTTACAGGAAAAAATAATTCATGCTACCAACTGGACACAATAACAGAAATGTAAAGAACTACTGAGCTCTTGCATCTATGACCCACAGCATAAGCACCAGCTGTGGTTTTGAACTTTGAAGAAACTCCAGCTGCTCCCAAAAAAACAACAAAATATCACATGGACATTATTAGATTGGGTGAGCCAGCAGAATTTGGGTGTATCCAGTAGGGGGAGATAGTGGCCCATCACTAGTGGCTCCACATATCCTTTATAATTCATTATGATGAGGGATCTCCTACATTCTTAAACTGCTTTCTTTCCTGTGTCACTGTTTGATCATCCATCAAAGATTTTGCTTTGTCTCAAGGTCTGTGGCTCATGAGGGACACTCTACCTGTTCTTTGAAGTTGCCTGAAGTTCTCCTGCCGGTGAAAGAAGATTTGGACCAGTAAATTAGAATGTTGTAATGAAAGATGATTCTTGCCTTAAGATTATTTACAAATCATTTTGTGAATTTTGTGAATGTATTGTGAATGTGTTCTATGCAGAAATATGTAAATCCATAGTATACAGGGGGTCCTCGAGTTACAACGGAGATCCGTTCCTGAGAATGTGTCGTAACCGAAATTTCGACATAAGTCGGAACATACATTCATATGTAAGGTAGATACTAAGTTGTGCCACTAGATGTCACTATAACACCAAGCTAAAATAAGAGTTTACTGTGGTGAATTGCCTTTTGTCCCTCTTGACACACCTTTGGGGTTGATATCACGAGTGTAATGAGCATTTCCTTTAGATTTCTGATATCAACTGTATAGACCCTGTTTTGTGAATAAACCTACAGTATTGCCACGATCACGAACCCATCTGTGTCCGTGTGCATCTCCTTACCGGCTGACACGGCACCCCCCGCCAGCCGTCCATTTCACATAAGTAAACACAACGCAGCGTAGCCTAGCTGTGGAGCTGCTGGAGAGCCAGCAGCACCAACTCATTCCCGTACGAAGTCTGTACGTATTTACTGGGCAAACCGCTAAAGCCGAAACAAGGAAGTTCATGGGAGATATGTTGTAACCACGAAAACGTCGTATCTCGAGACCGTCGTAACACGAGGACCCCCTGTATATTCGATGAGAATATGCCGATTGATTGGTTACATTTTAGATACAATGACTTCTGGTGTGTTTTTCAAAGCAAGAACAACTTCACTTTAATTCTGAGATACTTTCTGTGAAATCACTTTAAGAAACAACAGCGTTGAACACAACACGATGGTCTGCAACACAACAAAGATGAAGTAAATGTTTTCGCCACATTAACTGCAGATATGTGGCTCTCCTAAGGAGCAATGTCGGCCATGCCTTTCATTGCCTTTTTGCCGGCGATACAGAGAAAAGATGTTACCACTGCTGTGGAAGAGATCCCAAGTAATCAGTCAACATATTATGATGTGTCACTGCAAACTCACACATCATTGTTTTCATTAGTTTACCTCATATGCCATTGTTGTTGTTCAGATAATGGTAAAGCAGTGGAGGCCGTTAAAAAGTTTCATTGCAGCCTCCAGAATGTGGAAACAACCATGATGATTTTAGATCGTGCTGCAAATTCTGGCCTGTGATGAATTTAACTTTACATTTTTTTGCATTACAGCAGTGCCCTTCTTTATACGATTAACACAAATGTCTCAAACACTTATCAGTCCCTTTAACGGGAATATGTTTTTCCTCGTAAAATGTTTTTTTCCTCCTAGATTCTCTGGTAGGTCAGAAAGTAAAGTGTGACACTGACCTTAAGGGTTCAGTTAAACACCAACTCATCACCAAAAAGAAACTCAAGTCTGACTCATTTCTGAGTTCACGTCTATGAACTGTAGATTTGTTGAGCGTTGAAAGATCTAAGATGAAAATGTTACGACCACTGGTGCTGGCAAAAGAGAACCCAAAAGCACAACAACGAGGCAGGCGAGTTGAAAGGGAAATCAGTTTACTTAGTCCACAAAACAGGCAAAAACCAGGAGATCAAAAAACAGGCAAACAAATCCAACAACGGGCAGGCAGGAATCCGAAGTCCAAGAGGGGCAAAAACAAGATCAGAACACAAAGGCAGAACAGGAAAAATGCTGGATAGCTTGGCAACGAACAACACAAGACAATCTGGCAGGGATCAAGTGGAAATGGAGTAGAATATATACTGAGGGACAAATGAGCAGATGAGCTGCAGGTGAGGAGATGGGTGGGGAAAACCAGGTGAGGGGAATGAGTTGATTGCATGGCAGGGAAGAAGGGCAGGATCTGAAATGACAGGATAGTTAGTGAAGTGACAAAAAATAAAAACAAACTAAGAGTAAGTGTAACTACGTTACAGAAAAAGCCAACAGTCTCCGGCCTTCTTGGTCTTAAACAGACTACTGCATGTAGGTCTATAGCCAGGAGTTGAAAACTACTGAGGCAATGAGTCAGTGCCCAGGAGATGAAAATGTAGACTGTGAGCCAGTAATGGGACTGTCAGTGCCAGCATAGCATGTCATGTCATATAGAAGCATTTATCCATACTTACTTCTTTGTACATTCATAATTCAGTCAAAATACCTTCAAAGTCCCAAAGGCACAGTAAGTCAGATTTCTATGTAACAAAGTACAAACTGACCATATTACACAGTGTGTGTGTGTGTGTGTGTATGTGTATGGGTTGGATAGAGTTGTCGATCAATACTTAAGATGTAGTGATTGCCCTGCAGAGTGCTGTTCTGACTTTCACAACACACTTTGTGGCCTGTTCTCTGTAATCATTTTTTCCTGTCTGCGTGGGTTCTCTCCAGGTACTCTGACACTTTGCTCAGTGTCACTGCTGAATCATTATGAATATTTTTTTCTCTTTAAAACAAATTATAATTTATTTTTTCAAAAAGTCAAAACATGTCACGAAAGTAATTAAACTGCATTGTCTGATGAATCAGCCTCCGGTTTGGTTGAATAATAAAAAGGGAAAGCCCATTGTGTCTGACAATGCGGGTCCAAAGACATGCAGATTTGATGAGGTTCTTATTTTTCCATAGGTGTGTGTCTGTGTGAGACTGATGATGTGTCCAGGCTGTAGCCCATCTCCACTGTGTAGACTGTCTGTCTCACCCATTATCCTGCAAAAAGCTTTGATAGAGTGGGTTATGATTTCAATATTTCTTCTCTTTCAATTGGCTTTCACTTCTCCTTTGGTCCCTCAGAGAAACAATATTGCCAAAATAAAGGTAGCTGTGTTCCTACCTGCTTAGACAAGGCTCAAAACTCTGGACAGCAATTAAAGTGACATAATTTATTCTATTGTACATGTAAAATAGTGGCAATTGACTGAAGCGGAAGGATTCAGGGAGAAGCAAGGTTAAAATAAGAAAGAAGAAGAGGGCTAACTGACTTTGATGGATCGGAGAAAAGTGAAAAAGACAGCTGAGACTATCAATGTTAGTCATCTCTGAACAATAATACTACTGAACCAGTTTTTGGCAGCTAATGTGAATAAAAGTAGCTGATTATTCAAAAATACCCAAACAACTAACACTTGCCCTCTTCCTCCAACAGAATTCAATATACCACTCTTCACCATGCGTGTTCGATGCGACAAGCATCCAGCTGTCAGTAGGTCTGCTTGCCTGCTGACAGCTGTATTTTCCTAGGCTTAACACAGCTTTGCCCTGGGTCTATCAGCTATCTATCAGCTCCAAAAGTTACTCATCTGGTCATAATAAGTTTGGTGAAAGTCCATCCAGTCTTTATGAGATCTGCCTTCAGATATATTTTATGGACAATGAAAACCACTAACAAAAGCAGAATGAGACAGTGGCTATTACTGATAATGAACATTTACACATTTAAACACCTCAAATCCACTTCCCTCCTCCCCTCACAGCCTCCTTCACGAAGCCCAACAAGCTCAACAGTTGAGCCCAGAAGTGTCCGCTATGTCAGTCAGTGCTGACTTAAATTGCCCCATTACAAATACAGTGACTGGTCTCACAACAACACTGCCATCCACACTGGAGAGAATGACAGCCAGTGTTTTCATATGAGAATGTTATCTGTCCCAAACCAGAGATTATATATTGGCTGAATATCTAGACAGCAGAGGCAACTCCTGTGCACCATGTGCACACTCATTGGCGTTGCACATGTGTCAGCCTGTTCATTTGTTTGCAGCTCGCGCTCACGTAGCGTCAAAACCCAATTGCGGGTTGCTCCGGTGTAGCGTCGAACCCTCTGCTCCACGCTGTATTGTCTGGGACTGCCTGACCGGTATGTAGCGCAGTGGCTTTAGCTTCCTCCTCCAGTTGTAAGGGCTTATGTTTGTGTTTGTTTTCTGCAGAGTGTTGGTGACTGTTGAGGTGACTTGAGGACTTCTCTCACCTTTAATGGCATCACTAGGACTTATACAGAGTTGAAATTATCGTTATATGCCGATGACTTGTTACTGTATGTCTCAAATCCAGTAGGAGCCTGCCCCGCCATTGTTTAATTCTTTCATAGATTCAGGCAGTTTTCAGGGTATAACGTTAACATTGCCAAGAGTAAGTGTTATCCTGTCAATTAACTTGCGATGCAACTCTTCCAGTCAGACATTCCTTTCAAATTGAGTCCTTCGGGGGTTTAGGTATCTTGGGGTTAGCATAGCCAGGTCGTTCAAATGCCAATGTACATCGATATATGTAAGTGCCTTTGTTGCTCTTGCATACACATCAATAAAAATATTAAACAGGATGCTAATAATCAGGCAGCAAGGGATGAAAGCCCCTTTCTCTTTCCTTGGTCTCTGTAGCATGTATCATCATTTATTTATACGTTTAAAAAACTACATCTTATGATTTGAGATTTGAACCAGAACTATTCGAGATTTGACAGTTTTGATTCATTAATAACAAACTGTATAGCCTATACTTTACATGCACAGTCGATCACATTAAAAGACTCAGTTTATTTTTGTGTAAAAGTTTGGTGATATAATTTTATATAATTTTTGAAGAAAAGCTTCTGGGTAGAAAAGTTGGATTTGGGTTGAAAGACGGCATTACTAGTCTGCTAAGAGTGAGATGGAGCCTCTTTTCGCTGCCCTGCAGTGACCCTTATGCAATAAGTCTTTTTTTGAACTGTCCTTGCATATCTGCAGTTCAGTTACTTGCCTTTTTTTTTTTTACTTCTGTCTCTCATTTGATCATTATTGCTGCATTAAAATATTTCCCCGGTGGCCTCAGTATAAACTTCAAAATTATTTGTGACCGAGAAATCAAGCAGCAGAACAAGTGTCCAACCCACTTTGCGAACATACACAAGACTGCTCTAAAACTAAAACTTGCTCGAGATTTCATCACGCATTCTCTAAAAAGTCAACGTGCAATTAAGGCACCATTATTTATTTGGAAAAAAAATCCATATCACTGTGCATATGAATGAAATCCATATAACTTGCTTGTGGTTAGCTTCCTGCACTGAAGCCCAAAAAAGTGCTCTGGGTGTTTTGTGGGTTCTGCTGAGCTGTGAAACTACCAGCAAGAGTATTTAAAAAGTAACGCTCAGTCAGTCAGCACTCATTTTAATGCTAGTTGTTGCACTGCCTGCATTGAAAGAGTTCAGCCCAAGTTATCCATACACACTGGTTTAAAGGTTAATTGTTGTTGTGTTGTCAGCAGTGTTTCTCCTTCGGCTCTGTCAGTAACAGCTCCCCGAGCGCCAGGTCTGGGGATGGTTAATGGAAACAACAGTGTTATCCGAAACCATGCCAAAACCATGACCAAAAAACTGTCCACGTATATAAATCAGCTGATGAAAAGGCAGTGATATCTCTTTGGGATGACGGTTTTCATCACACTAGCTTCTTGTACTTGACACAATGTCAGAGTGTTTGACACTCATCTTCAGGTCAGGATATGGTTATGAATATTAATCACTGTAGACTGGTGCACTGAAGGTTTTCAGTGAGGGTATGAGATAGGCCGTTAGTACCAACCACAGCTGCAGCTGTCCACTTGAGTTAAATGAATATGCTGCTGCTTATAATCTCTAATGTGGTTGTCTTTGGTTGCAATTTACTTACAGTATGTACTGACATTGTGGGGACAAAATCAGCTACAAGCAAAGTGGATATTGGACTGATTGAATGATTGATTAGATGGACACACGCACACACCAAATGAATGATCATGTTGCTACTGTATGTGTTTGGTGGATGTGCAGACATCTCTTTACCAAGATGGTGACTAACAAACGTTGATGTTCAAATCTTGTTTCTATAAATAATTTCTTGTTTGCTTTAAAACACTTGGATTTTGTCTTAAATTTGATGATCCAGTGTTGCTTGGAATGTAAAAAAGCCAGAATCTAGATACATATGGAAGGAAATCTGTGCTTTACAAAAACAGCTGTTTCATTCTTTTCTCAGGTCGAAATACTGAATGTTATAGGTGTTTTCTCCTTCATAGCTCAGTGAATGGTACAGCACAATGGTTATTGCTGATAATGTCACAGTGTATTACCTTATCGTATTTCCACATGATGAATGTGAGGTGGAAAAATGTGCATTTCACATCAACAAATGTCAAATCTCCTTTACTGCTGTCTGCTATTATTTTCTCTCCATTCACGTAGAAGTGTTTAGTCCAGTTCAAAACAAAAACATCCTTTCAATAGACCTGCAGCACCACACAGTCAGTGATTTTAAAAATATTAACTGATGTGAATCCTTTAAAATTAAGTTTTAAATATGATTATGAAATACAGGGGGTCCTCGAGTTACGTCGGAGATCCGTTCCTGAGAATGTGTCGAAACCGAATTTCGACGTAAGTTGGACCATACATTCATTGTGCCATTGTGCATACATTGTGCCACCAGATGTCGCTATAACACCACGCTAAAATAAGAGTTTATTATGGTGAATTGCCTTTTTTGTCCCTCTTGACACACCGTAGGGGTTGAGATCACGAGTGTAATGAGCATTTCCTTTAGATTTCTGTTATCAACCGTGTAGACCCTGTGTTGTGAATAAACCTACAGTATCGCCACGAACCCGAACGCATCTGTGTCTGTGTGCATCTCCTTACCGGCTGCCACCAACTAGTTCCCGTGTGAAGTCTGTACGTATTTACGGGGCAAACCGCTTAAGCCGAAACAAGGAAGTTCACGGGAGATGTGTCGTAACCACGAAAACGACGTAATTCGCGACCGACGTAACTCGAGGACCCCCTGTACTTCGATTATTTAAACCCCTTGTGCTTTGAAGTCCCATCAAACCAAGCTCCTCTGTCATCATACCTGGCAATACGTGACAGTAAAGATGACCAGAAGGCTATTGTTTTCCCAGGGTAGTCAGATTAAAGCTTCATGTATATGGGATGGAGGTGACCTGGCCTGAGGCTAATTATCTGCGTGCACTAGAGTCCATTTAAAGTGCAAGTTTGTGTGCGAGTTATATTGATGCAACACTGTTGTCGCTTGCATTATAAGTGCATTCCTCACACTGAGCCAGTCTGTTTTTCTCACATGGCTGCTGCGTGTGAGTATCTGTATGTAAGCACAGCATTGTGCCATAAGTTCAGTCATTACTTTCTCATGCACAGCAACTCTCTGGGACTGTCAGATGTTTGGGGAGCAGGAGGGGAGAGAAAAAGCTTAGCCTGAAGGCGAAGCCAAACCTGCCGCAGAAGAGAAGGATGGAAAAAGCCCTTTTGTACTTCTCTCGTGCTCCCAGTTGGGGAGCACACATGCACGGTGTGGATTGCATGGCGTATGGGATGAGTGATTTATCAACTTGAAAGACAGGCTGGTTGTTCTCTTTGAAGACCGGGACTCTTGGTCATGATCCAGCAGCTCCTGAGGCCAATGATGGTCTGAAGCTCATACTCAGCGAGACCTGTTCCACCGATGTGTCCCAGATGAAATTCGTCCAATTGATCACCATCGATGTTGGTGACACACATTCAGTGACATATTATTTAAATGAAACACCTCAGTCAAATCAATTCAGTGATTGATTTGATTTACTGAGAATGTGACAGTCTTGCTGTGGGATTAATACCCTTCCAGTCAGCTGTATCACAGGAATCAGATTTACTCTCCAGCAATGACAACAGGTTTTTGCTGTGAGCGTGTCATGAATGTGAGCGGATGAAATTTGAGTTGCAGCCTTAACACCTCATCTGCATAAGAAATCGTTCCTTTGTCTTTCCGAGCCTCAGCTGCGGGAATGTGATAAGAGGGCGTAAACCGGGAGAGTAATGATTTTCCTCCATCTCGTGCTTCTTGTTCCTTTATTGGTTGACCCTTAAAATGTCAGTAGCCAAGGAAACTCTCAGTCATTTCAGTCCACAGAGTATAGATTATCTTATGTGGAGACAGGTTTACTTCCACGATGCGCTCGATAACGTTCGTAAAAGGGTGGACAACCACTGGAGGAAGCGAGTGGCGCTTTAAGATAACGCATGTGCTGACTCGACACATTGCTGCATTTAATCCCATTCCCTTCCTCTGACCACACCCCTACCGGCCCCATATGTATAATGCAAATATCACATTATGTTTTTTTTTCTTTGCCCATGCTTTGCCATGCTCTAATTGATGAATGTGTACAGACAAAGAAAGACTAGTGAACAAAGAGAGAGGAGATCTGAGCAATCAGACAGACAGACAGACATATGTAACTCCTTGATAAATGGCCTGAAGGGGTGTGTGTGTGGGCTCACTTATGTTTGTCACTGCCCTTCACTTGTGTTAATTAAGATCTCTACTGGCTCTACCTGCAGGCACACCCCCTTCACTGTTTAAGTTTAAAAGCAAAATGCACTCCTGCTTAATGCAGGAAGTGACCATTTGCTGGATGGAAGCCGACTCTGTCAGTGATCGCCAAAGGCAGAAATTCTCTTTAGTTTATTATTGAAGAGAAAATGAGTCTGCATTGCTGCATCTTGTTTTGAATGCAGCAGAAAGGAGCTAGCTTTAAGAACAGCTGTACATTTAAACCCTCTGCTGCACTATGTTAATGACACTGAATCATGAATTCAAAGCAGAACCTTCAGATTGTAGAAACAGTTTATCAAACATGCATGTAAAACATGCTCTTTTTTTAAATTTATGGAAATGACAGTTACCTTAAAGTAAAATAGTGCATTTGGAGTCCTTGAACTTAGGAGATCTTATCAGCTTCGGTCTTGAGTGAATGCGAGGTTTGGAACGCAGCAGCGACAGTTACCAATTTCACTGTTGTGTGTGTGCTGTTAAACATGCTGTTTAAATGGCAAGTGCAGTAAGGGACATCAAATCTAATTAGCAGTTTTGGGTGTAAAGTTTCACAGTGGCCATGGCAGCCGTCTCACACAGTGACTTTAAAAGACATGACTTTTTGCACACTTTTTGCACATCAGCATAAATGGCAAAGGGGCAAATAACTGTGGTTAATTGGTGGTGAATGTTGACACTTACGCACCAGTGGAGCACCGGGCACAACAGCAAACATGAGCGGTCTCACATCCAGCACGGTGCAGACAAGCACTGTTTTCAAAGATCTGACACTGTGGTTTGGTGAATGATGCATGAATGAAAAACATATCAACATACATACTCACACATGCATACATGCACTAATGACTAATTACATAGATGTCTTGTGTGCATCACAGTTAGCAAGCAAATATTTGCTTGAGCTGCAGCTTTGCAGATCTCTTATCAGCAGCCTGTGGAAAACATGATTGTTTTTGACAGCTTTTGTGGGATTTGAACAAATGATGCCTTTCTCTCCCCACACGCCGCTGCCTTTTTTTCTTCATTTTTTTGACGCAGACAAAAACTTGCCATCTCGCTCTATCACCGCAACCCAAGACGTAATTTGAGAGAATATAGAAAAGCAGAGGCTGAGAGAGAAGAAGGCGAGGTAGATTGAGTTTAAATGTGGCTACACCGAGAAAGTAAATTACAACACTTCATCACAAAATAAGTCCCTGAGTGCACTGAAGATCCCGAATTGCTGATATACACCAGTGAGAGAGGTGGGCATGGGGACGGAGGAAGATTTTCTCCTATAAGAAAGGTCTCCCATGATGCTGCCAGTCCCATTTCTCTGTGGTAGAGGTCCTCACACTGGATGGACTGACTGCAGCCTGACAAAAAAGCCTTTTGATTTGCTGACACTGATTAGATGATGGTGGCAGTGGATGTCTGGAGGAAGATTTTTTACTCTGAAGAGAGGTGGTCAGCAGATTCTTACAAACATCAAAGCAATGGAGCTTTTAACACAGCAGATATTTAGGAAAGGGAAAATTTGAGGCCCAGTGTGGAGGTGATGGCTCTGTTCCATTCAGTCAACCAGCAATAGCAGGAACCTAGATGCGGTTAATCTGGATTAGAATTCAGCCCGCTGTGTTTGACAGGTTAAAGTATCTGTCCGAAAGAACAGATTTAGTTTTACGACTCACAGGCTTCTGCGCCACGGTTCTAGTCCCTTTGTCAGTTTTCTTCCATTTTTTCTGGGCACACGAACAAACATAATATACCGTTATCTGTACATCAACAAGCTGTTTCGCTTGAGTCATTGAACATCCTTGATTTTTGACTTAATTGTTCAACATTGACAAGTCAGCAGGTGCTATGATGCTCACAGTGGAACAGTGAAGGTGGAGGTTGTTGAGGCAGTTGCGCTCAGCGTGTTCTTTAGTTTGCAGAAAAATCTCTTGAAAAACAAATTATTCCCTAGTGCAGGTTTATTGAAGTCTCAAAAGCTTCTAAAGGACCTTTTCTGTTTGGACAATCACCCAGCGAACTCAGTAACCAACCGCCCAGAAAAGGATCCAGAAAAATCAGTGCATAAATGTTTTATACTCATCTAGACAAAGAACTCTAATCTCATTGGTCTAAAGTTGGAGAGGAGCCGTGGTTTAAACTTAGCTCTCTCATCGTTGGTTAATCAGCTGGTCCCAGCCCCTTCGGCGCGTTTCTTCTTCCAACCAAATTAGAGTATGTCTTCAATGAGAGCGTTGTCCTTTGGCCTTTTTTACATATTAATGTATGGCTATTTATTTTAATATCTTTTACTACTTATATAGTTTACTTAAAGTTTACTTATATAGATTGTACTATAAAGTTTATATTTTGAAATTTTAAACAAACTTAAATTAAAACTACAATTAAACCAGCTACACCAATGGTAATTTTATAAGTATTTGCCATCTACTTCTACAACAATGGTGATCCTATATAAGTATATGTATTCATTTAATGAAAATATTATATAAAAATATAGTTCATTGTATAACATTGTATAACCACGTCTGCAACTTCACCTATAACTCTGATAATGTACAAATTTATTTAAGTATGCTTTGTAAGTATGTGTATAGTTATTTGAATTTTCAATTTTATATTCCTTCTTGTTGTTTACATCCTGAAGCACAAACACCAGCATCTACTCAACCACTTGTCTCACAGCATGACTTCATTTCATCCTGTGATGAAGACAAACATCCTCTGCTAAACCTATTGCTTTCACATAATGACTGTCAGTCATCATGTGGCTAACACACATCTGCTATTTTGCTTCAAAGAAGGAATTTGTCACCTTTGTCTGCTTAGTTTGTTTTTTTCACTGAATCCAATTGAACTACATCAGTGGTTTCATAGAGCTTAATACAAAACATGGTTTTACAATGCAACATGACTAACAACAATGTTTAATATTTGAATACTACAAAAAATACTACATATTTGAACTACATATTAAACCTACTCTACTACCCACTTTCATGCACAAAAACAAAATCTTAAAAAATAAAATCCTAACAAGGTCAGGAGGTGCCATACTGCCAAATAGCAGGTGAAGTTTTTGCATGTAAAGCCAAAGTCACCTAGAAAGTAAATGTGTAAATGTGCTCTGAGTCACATTCCACACAAGGACATCGGTTTTCTGTTTGAATGCTGTGGCCTTGTGGGCACAACTTTTATCGCTATCGATCACTGCATCTACTGATAATATTGAGAATTCCTTTAAATCAAGGGCATGTTTTCCAGCTGTACTTTGGATCTTGCAAGTTCTAAAATTTCACAGATTCATTTAATATTATATCCTTCCATTAATCATTGAAATGGAAATAGCATTTGGTAAACAATATGGGGCAAACTCGCTCCATAGAGTGAGGTAGGACAATGGCCTATCAGGTGGACACATGGCTGTCAAACATGTCCTTGTCTTCGATATACACAGTAGATTCCGTACAAATAATTGTTTGTCCAGATACACAGCACAGAGGTTCCTCCATGTATTTACATACTGCAGAACAGACTCAACAGTTCTGATGGTGTGATGTTACACTGGCTGTCACATTATGTGGTCAAAGCTAATCCAATAGAGGTCAGTGGATTCTGTGTATTTCAGATTTTAACAGGAGGCTATATTTTAACACATTTAACACATAATAATTGAATTTTCTAACTGATTTTCTTCACATCAATAGTCTATATGAGGACTTTCAGTCAGGGTTCAGAGTTCATCATAGCACTGAGACAGCTTTGGCAAAAGTCTCAAACGACCTACTCATGGCTTCAGATAAAAGATTTATCTCTGTTCTGGTTCTCTTAGATCTTAGTGCAACTTTTGATACTGTTGACCACCACAGACTCGAACACTTAATTGGCATAACAGGAATTGCCCTAAATTGGTTTAGCTCCTATTTATCAAACAGACATCAATTTGTACAAATTAATAAGTTGTCACAATACGTACAAGTCAGCTATGGAGTTCCTCAAGGCTCTGTGCTTGGCCCAATGTTATTTATGTTATACATGTTGCCACGAGGAAACATCATTAGAAAACACTCTTTAAATTTCCATTTTTATGCAGATGACATGAAACTACATGGAACTAATCAACTACTTAGACTCCAAGCATGTCTCAAAGACATTAAAACCTGGATGAGCCAAAATTTTCTATTATTAAATGCAGACAGAACTGAAATTTTACTTGTTACTTGGCCCTAGACACCTTAGAGAATCATTATCTAATGATATAGCCAGTCTAGATGGCATTGTCCTTGCTCCCAGTGAAACTGCCAGGAATCTGGGAGTTATATTTGATTCTGATTTATCACTCGATTCTCACATAAAACAGACCTACGCAATATAGCAAAAATCAGACATATCCAGTCTCTTAAAGATGCCGAAAAATTAATCCACGCCTTTGTCATGTCCAGGCTTGACTACTGTAACTCATTACTATCAGGCTGCAGCAGTAAGTCCTTAAAGAGCCTGCAGCTTGTTCAAAATGCTGCTGCACGTGTATTGACCAGAACCAAGAGAAGAGAACATATCTCCCCCATATTAGCTTCACTGCACTGGCTCCCTGTGAAATTTAGAATCAAATTCAAAATCATTCTACTCACATACAAAGCTCTAAATGGTATGGCACCAACATACCTACAAAATGTAATAATCCTATATCATCCTACTAGAGCACTCCGCTCTCAGAACGCAGGTTTACTCACAATTCCAAAAATCCATAGGAGCAGACTAGGAGCCAGAGCCTTCAGCTATTAGGCTCCTCTGCTGTGGAATCATCTCCCAGCTTCAATCAAGAAGGTGGACACCCTCTCAGTATTTAAGAGCAGACTTAAAACGTTCCTTTTTGACAAAGCTTATAGTTAGGGCTGGTCGAGGTCCATCTTTGATCAGCTCTTAGTTAAGCTGCCATAGGCCTAGACTGTCGGGGGACATTTAGACCTTATCCTTCTCTTCCTCTGTCTGCTTTCCCTCCTTCCATCTACATCATATCATTATATCTGTGTCTTATTAATGCACTTTACTAATTCACCTTCTTCTCCGAAATCTTTGTGCTCCACTGTTCCAGTACCAGGTGCAGCCACTTCTATGGACCATCGACTGTGGTGGCAGCTGATCGTAGAACATGCTCTGGAGCTGCAGGACCTGGATTCAGCACCGCACGCAATGCACCACTACCACTACCACTACCATTATTATATTATATTATATTATATTATATTATATGTATAATTAATAATTAATGTCATGTTGTGAATGTGTTGTGTACACGTGGCATCCATTGCACTTCTGTCCATCCCTGGGAGTGGGATCCCTCACATGAGTGTCTGCTGGAGGTTTCTGTGTTTTTCTCCTCTGTTAAAAGGGGTTTTTTTGGCAGTTTTTCCTCACCCTTGTTGAGGGTGTAGGTCAGAGGATGTCACAACCTGTACTCCTTGTTAAAGCCCTATGAGGCAAATTGCAATTTGTGAATATGGGCTATACAAATAAAATTTGATTGATTGATTGATTGATAACTTTCCCTGCCCCTGCATGTAGGATTAGCAGGCTGAGTGCTGCAGGCAGGAGAGTGAACGCAACGAACCATACACCTACAACATTCAAAATTAATTCATGTTGGTAAGGTAACGTTTTTAAATTTGTTGTAACTGTGATTTTCATAAAGATAGTCATGACAGAAAATGATGCACCGTGTTTGCCATTATATGTCACTGCTTTGTACTGTTCACTCCTCCACAGCTGTTTTTAACTCCTTACTGCTGCTGCTTCACATTCAAAATATTTCATTCTAAAGGTAATGTTTACTGTGAAAAAACAACAGTGTGTGTGTGTGTGAGAGTGTGTGTGT
>JAFBJQ010000934.1:19327-56474 GCA_016785345.1 Trinectes maculatus
TATATATATATATATATATATACACATATATATACTCAGCTCTATTCAGCATATTTACATAATCCTCTATATGGTATGAATGCATGAACAATGCAATAAACAAATCCATCCAACATCGTCCCTTATTAATGTCGGCATCATGTTTATTCTGTTTGTTGAAACATGTTTGAACTTTACTTGCCGCTGTTTGTGGGTCTATTATTCTGTCTTGTTGGAATACCTATGGGAATCTGTTCACTCAAACTGTTATCACTCAGCTCTGGCTGATGGTTAGTGCTGGCAACATAAATTGATAGAGCTCTTGATCAAGAAGATTCACTAGGCTGCAGACAACGTCATGCCCTGAATGCTAAACAGGGATAATTATAATGGCTAGTGGGTGAGACTCACAAGAACAAGTCAAACAGCCTTAATACGCACTTTGTTCATCCCTGTTCAAATGGAAATTAAAATGGTGGACAAGTGCTTTCTGTGGGAGATGGAGGACACGTAAAGATCGAGTGTTTCCTTACACACTCCTGACAGCTTAAAGAGATAGGGGAGAAAAGTGGGGTCAACAGGTTTTTCAGGTGATTGACACTTTGTTTTTGTTTTTTTCCAGGAAGCCACAGCACCATCAGGTTCTGGGGATATTGGTACTTGAAAGAATTAGCCCAGGATGCCATCAGTTCATATCCAATTCCAAGTTGCGACCATGCCTCTTATATGTGAGCTCTTGCTGGCTGCACACCACCAGCACCATTGTTCATCAGGCATTTGTCGAGGAGTGTGATTGATCAAGATATTAAACAATGGAAGGAAACAGGAAACAGGAGCTGTCGCTGCTGCCAAAACCTGTATTGCCCCCAGTTTGTTCCTGAAATTTGATAAAAAGACAACAGCGTCAGTATGTCATTGTTCTTTCACTGACTTCATGTCAACTGACAGTTGCTGAGAGTGACATTAGCTGACAGTCACTGATTAAGTTGGACTCTTGAGTCATGTTACTCGGTTTATTATTATTGGTATCGTCAAACTGATCCATTCTTTTTTTTCCTCTCCAAACACAGCACATTAACAAGTGTCCTCTTTTAGTAAATGTTGAACTCTTGTTGTTTCGTTAATCAGCGTCTGCAGTCTTTCCACAACGTGACTGACATTATTGAGGCAAAGCCTTGCACTAGCCTGCACCTTTTACGCTTCTTCACTCTGAAACATGGGCCAGAGAGCAGTCCCAGATGCTGACTGGGAACTTGGCTGCAGCTTTCGCAAGCCTGGTGTTAATTCTACACAGTTTGCTAAGATAAATTGAATGTCTGTAAATCTGGTGCTGAATATTTATCATATGCAGGTAAAGTAATCAGACTGGATCAGAACCAGACATGTGGGACTGTACGCCATGATATCTGCAGCAAGTAATCTAGGCTTATGTGGAAAGAACAAGCATGAGGTGCACGTGAGAGGAGTCGGTGTGTGATGAAAGGCAACATGAGACCTTTCAACAAAGTAAGAAGTGAGTCAGGATGTGACTTTTTTATGCAAATGGAGAAGTATTTGCATTTGAGGCACCCAAATATGCATTTATAGTGTGTCACTGACCTTGTTTAGCTGTGTTTAATCAGCGGGGATGTTTTGTGGAAAGACGAGGTTCATTAAGTTCTCGTAAAGTCCTATATCAGTACTGCTGACTTTTATCGAGGCAAACAAGGAGGAGAAAACATCTCCAGATTCAAAGTTTCTACTGAAGATAAGTTCACTCAGCTCTTTAACATACCCAAACTGGAGAGTGTCTGGAATTTGCAAAATTTATGACAGTAATTTGGCCGGTACAACTGTGGACACACTGGATGTAAATAACAGCTGGAATGAGTCATTTGCCTCAAAAAAAAAAATGACACAGTGAGTGGAGTGTGTGCAGAATGACAAGCAGGGCGGTGAATATGTGGAGTCACATTTCATTATCAGTGGAATGAATGAATGTGATAAAGACCAGCCACAAGGTTGCTCAACTTATCCTCTGCTCTTGTGCCCCACCATACTTTGCAATCAGATGGGCCTTTGCACTGTGTGTAGCTTATGTGAGTAAAACAAAAATGACAACAGCAGCATATTAGTTTTTTTTCGTCTTGACATTGTTTGGGTTTTTCACCAAACTACAAATTTTATTAAGATAATGAATATGTTTGTAAATCATTTTCCCCCAGTGGCTTTATACCGAGTCCTGGCAGAGCTGCATGCAAACTACAGTCACAAAAGTATTTTAATTAGGGATGCCTTTCATGCAGTGTATAGTGGAATCCAGTAGAGCATTTTTTTTCTTCCAATGCTGAAGGCCTGTGTGCATATCACAGTTGTCAACCAAAAACATCAATACAGTCAAGGGGATATGTGGCTGTGTCCGAAATCACTCCCTAACCACTATATACTGTAAAGCAGTTCACAGTTGTTCCCCCTTTACTCCCAGGACCAAATAAGTTTGCTTGTTGCCAAACGTCCATTGGCTAGTGAATGTGACGTCATCACGCAGGATAGATGTAGCGAGATTGTGTGAGAGCCGTAGTTAGTAATGGTTGAACAGTGCTCGTGAATGGCTCATCGTATGGACAGCGCTAGCTTGTTGTTCTGTGCCCGAGCTAGAGCCCTCCAACCAACATCCCTGAAAGCAGTGACAACTATATGCGCTGTACTCACCTGTTGTTCAGTAAAGTCCATAAACTGAAGATCCCTTGTTGTGTGAAGTGATTGCCCACGCACATCCAGGACCAAACACAACAATACTGTACTATATAGTGGTTAGGGAGTGATTTCAGACATAGCCATGGTGTCTTATTCAGACTCTGCAGGAAGTTATCTTGGATGCAAGACAAATTCTACACTGTTAAATTTTTTCCTGTAAAATAACAGTAAAGAACAAGCTGCAGAGTTGCCAATATGTTGCTGTAAAATTAACATGTTTTTACTGTCACTAAAATTTACAGTTTTGTACTGTTATTGAAAAATACAGTGGAGGGCTGTTTTTTTTAAATTAATAAATAATTTCACCATTTTAAATGAAGTCCCACTGAAAGTCCATGAGTCTTCTCAGCAGAGTGGATACCTGTGGGTTGACTATTTTTTTTGCTGGTGGCTTTCTTTTCTACTTTTCTATTATTCCCTGGTGTGTGGTTTTCTAAAGTTGTTTTCTGTGCACAAATTTTTTTTTTATTTTAGCTGAAGTTTGGTTATTAGTGAAGATCAGAAAGTGGGAACAGAATCATCCCTGCACAGACACTGGTGATGGTGACGTATCTTAAGTTTTCTCAACTTCTCAGTTCTTTTCATTATGATAATGCATCTAAGCCTGCTGAAGGACTTTAACTTCACCTTCACTTTAATGGGTTCAATGGTGCAGTGCGGTACAGTATCATATAGACAGTGACTATTCAAGCTTTAATGTGGGCCCGTCTTCCTTCCTCACACACAAGTTGTTCGTTAACCATCAAGAATTGCTGCAGGATGACTGACACTTAAATCATGTACAAATGAAATGAAACACAGAGGGTGGACTCATCTTCAAGGGCACATAAACACAACAGGGATTTGTTTATTTGAGGGATTTGAGATAGGAAAAAGTAACTCGGAGAGGGATTAAATAACAAATACTTCCATAATTATTATAGTTATGCTGATTAAAAATCCTTTGTGAGTCTGTCAGGCCTACATTCCTTGCTTATTCCCCAGGACCAGTTGCAGCAGAGGCTTTCTCCAGACTTGGCCGCCGAAAAGGAGCGAACTGCAAAACTCTGAATTCCTTCATCCTCTCCCTAAGCCCAGGCCACAGTCTGCAACTTGCCGGAGGAGAACACAGACTGTTGTTTTTGTTTCGTTTTGGAGCCGACGCCAATCCCTAATCGAAGACACCATAAGGACGAACAAACCCGACCAGGTACCTGTTCCTCATCTGTGATCTTTCCCGCTGCCCCAAGGAAACATCACACTGCTGCCACCAGAGCGAGTTAACAGACCACCAGACACCCAGCCACGGACGCTGTGGACACTCAGAGCGGATGTTCTATGCCACGTTCCAAACTCCGACAGAGGAGCTTGGAACTGTTTGCGTTTGAAGCATATTGATGTGCTGTAGTTAATCTTTGGCAGATGGCCACCAAGACGCGCTGGATGCAAAACTAATGCACACCTGTGGGAATAAATCAATGTTGGCAATGACAGATGCTTATTTGTTACGAGATTGAATTGTTGGAAAATGTTTCTGTGGTCGCTGAATCCATAGATGCATTTCATTAAGTGCTGTCATCTTTCAGAATGTCTTTAGCTGGGCCATAAATGATCCAACGGTCCTCATGCATTTTCTGTTTTAACGCTGAACTACTATGATGGCTCTGTGTTCTGACGGATAGCTGCTTTGATGCTCTGTGAAAGAACAATATTCTGCTTAAACAGAGAGGAACCGTTAATCAGTGACATGACTTCTATGAATGAAATGCACACTTGTATAAAAACAAATGAGGAGGCTTTGATAAGCCCATCTGTAGTTCATGTGCTTGCTGTGATTTGGGTCTGTGCTTTCTGCTGTTCCTTAACTCCCCTCTTTCAGCCACGCTATGATGTACAGCCGATCACCTGCAGTGTCTCCTCTCATGTTACTAACCTGATCTGGAAGCCACTCATCTCCTGATCAACAGCCACAACAGGTGAGATCAGGGCTGCTAATACACTGTTGTGGTATGTGGATGAGAGAGGCAACACTGCGGACCATAGAGCAATTGTGACTGTGTTGTTACCTTGGACGGTCAAATTAGCGTTTGTCCATCTGTATTCCAGAAGAAAACCGGTAAGAAGAGGGATCAAACAAGTGATGCAATGAAGGTGAAATACCCAGAACTGCCCAGAGGAATATATGATAGGAGCATGTACTATTATTTTCTAAGAATAAAGACAAACTGAGATTCATAAATGATAACAACAGCCCTTGAATGATTCATGACTTTGCTTTAGTTTGAGAGAGCCACCGTGCATAAGCATCAGAAATGAGTTGTTTTTGTGTGTTGCTGTTTGGGAGGTGATTTGAATACCACACGTAAGTGTTGATTTTCTGTTTGGAGAGTTATTTCATTCGGCAAGTAAAATGAATCTTCGGGTTCTAATGTATAATGGATGGGAAACCATCATGCAACGGCCTCTCTTTTTCATATTATTTTTGTATAAACGCATTTTTTAAAAAAAAAATCCAGTTTGAAAATGTTTGACCTTCACTGTGCTGAGCAAGATTAGTGCACAGACAAAAAGGGAGGATTTTGTGACGTCATGACAAATTCAGATTTATTTGTTCATTCAATATTGGCAAACGTTCTGGGGAAAACCTGGTCTCATCAGGAGAGACGGCCTACATCCCACTTTGGATGGAGCATCACTCCTTTATCATAGTATTAGAGATTTTATTAGCTTCCCATGACGGATCAGAGGTGGGATCAGGAGGCAGAGTTGTAGTCTTACACACTTCTCTATGCTGACATTGGACCTGTCACTCTCCAACAATCCCACAGAGACTGTGTCGCCCCCCGCCCCACTAGATTATTCAACAGAAAATAAACTGAGGAAACAAACAGGAAAATCTTACAATCTGTGTAAACATAACACATGAAAAAACACAACAGAACAAAAGAATAAGATGTGGACTATTAAATATAAGATCACTGTCATCCAAGGCTGCTTTAGTGAATGAATTTATCTCAGATCATAACATTGATCTCCTATCTTTAACTGAAACCTGGCTGCATCCTGATGAATATGTCAGCCTAAATGAATCCACTCCTCCCAGTCATATAAATACTCACATCCCCCGGGGCTCTGGCCGTGGAGGTGGTGTTGCAGCCATGTATAACTCTAATTTATCAATTACTCCCAAATCCAAACTTAACTTTAACTCATTTGAAAGCCTTGTTCTCAGTTTATCCCAGCCAACATGGAAAACATTACAGCCAGTTCTACTTGTTGTAGTTTATCGTGCTTCTGGGCCTTATTCTTAAGTTCTTAACAGAATTCTCTGTTGCGACCACTGGTGCTGGCAAAAGAGAACCCTAAAGCACAACAACGAGGCAGGCGAGTTGAAAGGGAAATCAGTTTACTTAGTCCAAAAAAACAGGCAGAGTCAAAACCAGGAGATCAAAAAACAGGCAAACAAATCAGACAAGGGGCAGGCAGGAATCAGAAGTCCAAGAGGGGCAAAAACAAGATCAGAACACAAAGGCAGAACTGGAAAAATGCTGGATAGCTTGGCAACGAACAACACAAGACAATCTGGCAGGGATCAAGTGGAAATGGACTAGAATATATACTGAGGAACAAATGAGCAGATGAGCTGCAGGTGAGGAGATGGGTGGGGAAAACCAGGTGAGGGGAATGAGTTGATTGCATGGCAGGGAAGAAGGGCAGGATCTGAAATGACAGGAGAGTTAGTGAAGTGACAAAAAATAAAAACAAACTAAGAGTAAGTGTAACTACGTTACATTCTCAGAGTTTTTATCTAATTTAGTCCTTAAAACAGACAAAGTCATTATAGTAGGTGACATTAATATTCACATGGACACTGAAAGTGACAGCCTAACTGCTGCTGGTTTTAGTCAATGTGTAAACCAGGGGTCGGGAACCTTTTTGACTCAGAGAGCCATGAAAGCAAAATATTTGGAAATTTATTTCAGTGAGACCATATAATATATTTTAAGACTGAATTCAACTAAATGTGAGTATAATAAGCCACTGAATTTATTCAGAATTTATATAATGCTGTTATAATACTCACCATTAATGCGACTTCTGGTGCTGCATGGATTTGCTGATGGCTTTGTAGTCTGGTTGGTACTTGGTGAGGTTAAGCTTCATGCAGGCGTTGAGGCTTTCATCCGTTAAACGTGATCGTAGGTTGGACTTGATGTTTTTAAGATGTGAAAATGACTGCTCACATGAATACGTAGATCCAAACATGGTGAATACAGCAATACTCACACGCTTCAGTGTGTCGTATGTGACAGGAAGCGCGTTCCAAGTTTTGATAATCAGCTGGTCTTCGGGTTGAAGTTTTTTAATTTCTGTCCACATGTGCTTGCTCGCCAACTCTGCTTTCTGTCGTGCGATTCTTTCCAAATCTTCATTCAGGGACTTGAACTTATTCACCCACATCTCTGAGGCCTTCAGGTCAGCCACTTCTGCTTCAAAATCTCTGAGGGAGACATCAGGAATGTAACTCAGGTCGGCTGGGTTCAGTGAACACTCGTTTGGATGGGTGATGAACTTAAAAAGATGAGTGTGCTCACGAAATTCTCCAAAGCATGCTTTGAACAACTGTAGGAGACTGGATGTGAAGCCAGCTAGCTGGTGGAGATCAAAGTTTTGAGTGGGCTCACTTGCTGTGCATGCATCTTTAAATTGTCTCGTTTTTCAAAATGTAGTAAACGACCTGTTTCAAGATCCATGATAAAGAGCTCCAGCTTGCTTTCAAAAGCAAACACGGCGTGTTGAAGGGATAACACTGTATTTCCAGTGCCTTGCATTTTCACGTTGAGCTGGTTCAGATGTTCAGTCATATCCACGAGATAGTAAAACTTGAGGAGCCACTCAGTTTCGGCTAGCTCAGGATGCTCGATGCCTTTCATTTCAAGGAAAGTCCGGATTTCGTTCAGGCAAGCAGCAAAACGGCTGAGCACCTTCCCTCTTGACAACCAACGCACATTGCTGTGCAAAAGCAGACCGTGAAAGTTATTTCCAACTTCATCCAGCAGTGTTTTAAACTGGCGATCATTTAAGGCTCGGGCAACAATAAAGTTGATCACACGAATGAGACATCACTTCGCCAAGCTGCCCGTCACACATTTGAGCACAAAGTGCCTCCTGTTGTAGAATGCAATGGAAACTTAGGATGGGTCTATTTTCATGTTCACTGAGAATGCCACAAATCCTTTGTTTTTCCCCACCATACACAGAGCACCATCAGTACACACTGAGAGAAGTTTATCCATAGGTAAATTTTTTTCATGAGCGAACTCCATGAAAGACTTGAATAAATCTTTGCCTCTTGTGGACCCTTTTATTGGCAGAACAGCAAGACTTTCTTCGTGCAGTGTGTCACCAGCAGCATATCTTGCAATCACACTGAACTGCGACAAATGACTTACATCTGTTGACTCATCCAAAGCCTGGGAAAAGAACAGCGCTGCATTTATGTCCTTCACTTGCGTTTCCTCAACTTGGTTTGCCATCATGATGGTACGATCATGAACAGTTCTTGCCGACAGAGGCATGTCTTGTATCCGTTTGATTATCTTGTCTTTGTTCGGAAGATCATCAAAAAGTTCATTGGCTACATCCAGCATGAACGTTTTAGCATACTCGCCATCTGTGAATGGTTTTCCGTTCCTCACTACTACTAAGGATCCAGCAAAACTAGTGGAATTATAGTCACCTTGCCGGGTCCATACGCGGAGTTGCTGCTGGCTAGCTTGCACCCTGCTCAGTAGCTCTTGGCACGCTTTCTTCCGGCTGTCTCCCGCAGGGTATTTTGATGCAAAGGTAGCATGGTGTGTGTCGAAGTGCCGCTTTACATTCGACCGTTTCATCAATGCAATTTTGTCATTGCAAATTAGGCACACCGCAGAACCTGCTCTCTCCACAAAGGCGAATTCTTCAGTCCATTCGTCCTGAAATCCTCATCATCTTTTTTTCTTTTCGCCATCTTCTTCGTGGAAGGGTTAGCTTTGAGCTAATGACCAAGCAGACTGATTCAAAAGGGGGTGTTTACCTGTTTACCCAGCAACGGCCAACGTAGGCTATTATCATCCAATTAAAATAATGGACAATTGCTCCTGCACCCAACTGCAGCCCTGAACAGGACATGAGCAGTGCAAAATCGATGGATGGATTAAAACAAGTGATAATATTTTATGTTTTATCTGAAAAGCCGAAATCTGCGAGCCAGATGCAATCATCAAAAGAGCCACACCTGGCTCGCGAGCCATAGGTTCCCGACCCCTAGTGTAAACCAACCAACCCACTGCTTTAACCACACCCTTGACTTAGTTCTTACATATGGCATCAATATTGAACAATTGTTAGTACTTCCACAAAATCCCCTTTTATCAGATCATAGGTTATTAACCTTTGAGATTCTATTATTGGACTATAGGCCTTTAATCAAAAGCTCTCTCTCTAGTTTTAAACAGTTTTAAAGTTTATAAGAAGGCACTCCGCAATGCCAGAGCAGCCTATTACTCATCGTTAATTGAAGATAACAAACACAATCCAAGGATTCTTTTCAGCACTGTAGCCAGGCTTACTGGGAGCCACAGCTCTATTGATCAGAGCATCCCACACTCCCTTACAAGTGATGATTTTGTAAATTTTTTTAATGATAAAATTATAACTATTAGGGTTCAGAGTTCATCATAGCACTGAGACAGCTTTGGCAAAAGTCTCAAACGACCTACTCATGGCTTCAGATAAAGGATATATCTCTGTCCTGGTTCTCCTAGATCTTAGTGCAGCTTTTGATACTGTTGACCACCACATCCTTCTTTATAGGCTCGAACACTTGATTGGCATAAAAGGAATTGCCCTAAATTGGTCTAACTCCTATTAATTGAACATACATCAATTTGTACAAATTAATGATAAGTTGTCACAATACACACAGGTCAGCTATGGAGTTCCTCAAAGCTCAGTGCTTGACCCAATGTTATTTATGTTATACATGCTGCCATTAGGAAACATTATTAAAAAACACTCTTTAAATTTCCATTTTTATGCAGATGACACTCAGTTGTATATTTCAATGAAACCACTTGAAACTAATCAACTACTTTGACTCCAAGCATGTTTCAAAGACATTAAAACCTGGATGAGCCAAAATTTTCTATTATTAAATGTGGATTATAATACTCGGCCCTAGACACCTTAGAGAGTCGTTATCTAATGATATAGCCAATCTAGATGGCATTGTCCTTGCTCCCAGTGAAACTGCCAGGAATCTGGGAGTTATGTTTGATTCTCATTTATCACTCAATTCACTCATAAAACAGACTTCAATAACTGCTTTTTTTCACCTCCGCAATATAGCAAAAAGCAGACATATCATGTTTCTTAAAGATGCCGAAAAATTAATTCACGTCTTTGTCACGTCCAGGCTTGACTACTGTAACTCATTACTATCAGGCTGCACCAGTGAGTCCTTAAAGACCCTGCAGCTTGTTCAAAATGCTGCTGCACATGTATTGACCAGAACCAATAGAGGCGATCATATCTTTCCCATACTAGCTTCACTGCACTGCCTCCCTGTGAAATTTAGGATTGCGTTGCAGAGGGTGTGGGTCAGAGGATATCACACCCTGTACTCTTTGTTAAAGCCCTATGAGACAAAGTGCAATTTGTGAATATGGGCTATACAAATAACATTTGATTGATTGATTGATTGAATATGAAAGGTTATAAAAAATGTGCTTGTCTTTTTTCTCCCCTTGTCATATTCATTTTTGAGCACCACGTTTACCTTATGCATGCATTTGTGTACAATTTAAGACCTATTCACAATTACACACACACATAAGCATTAGATTTTCTATCTGAATTTGGGTTTAAATGTCAAATTACTTGTTTATGATTAAATTGACACAATTTTTGAACTATATTGTTTTCTCTCATCTTTTGTTCAGGTGCACGCATGCACACATACATACACACAACTTATACACAGTTTATACTTTATAAATGAGTGAAGCACTTGAAATAAAACTTTGTCCATGCAGTGAACTAATAGTTTTGACCTGTTCTCAGACTAAAAACTCTGATTTCAGATTTAAACACAGAGGTTGTTCAGCTACTTCCTGATCATCATTCATCAAACACTAAATATGGAATAAATTAGTCGATCACATTAATGTGCTGTAATCAGCAATATGTATCATAAGCAGTAAAATGTTGGAATTCACAGTGATAGATATTTGACAGCTTCATCACCTGTTTCTACACAGGACTGGTTTTAAAGTTAAGTGGGGTTTAAAGGAAACTTTGTTTGTTCTCTCTGGATCCCACATTAAATAAATCATCATCATCATTTCTCCAGGGTGATTCTGCAGGGAGTGTGTGTGTGATCACTGATTGATTGATTGATTGAACAGCAGCACAAACACCTGACCAGGTGTTTTCAATCAGCTGATGACAGAGGCTGTGTCCGAAATCGCCCCCTAACCCCTATATAGTGCACTATATAGTGACCACGCCATTTTGTAGTGGTGTCCGAAAGCTTAGGGATCATAGCATGTCCACTATATAGTGCACGAGGACTGAAGACGGCGGGTCGCGACCTGGTCCAGATTCCTGACTCGTCCAGACGGGTGAGTGTGTCCGGTACCGGTATGTCATTTCTGTAAAGTCACAGCTGAATAAAATAAAAGTGTTAATGACGTTGTGGAAATAAATTTATAAAGTAACGTCCAGACTTTTATTTGTTAGACTGACAGGAACATCCGCTTCCTGTTCGGAGACCAGGGGCCTGTTCCATAAAGCGGGATTACCAAATAAGCCAGGCTTATTTCGTTAGTCTGGTTTATTTTCCAGTGGATTTGGTTCCATAAAGCAAGCTTAGCATAGTTCAAACTAAGTTACCACGGCAACTTATGCCGGCAAACTAGCCTGGTCCGGACCAGGCTAAATGTCAGGCTTAGCCGCTTACCAGTGACACTTATCTGAAAGAAAATATATGATTATATTATATGACTTCATTACTCAACTCAACTCACTTTTATTTATATGGCACTTTAAAACAACAGAGTACCAAAGTGCTATAATCAGTTTAAAAACATAGATAAAACCAACAAATCGACAATAAATGATGATAAAAGTTACACAATAAGAGGTGCTTCTCACACGGGTTAAAAAGCCAAAGAAAAGAAGTGGGTTTTTAAGCGGTTTTTAAAAACAGGAAGATGACCATCAATAAAATCTTAAATAAAATATATCATGAAACACTGTTTTAAAGACTATGTATTAGTTACATTTAAAATATTAAAAATATTAAAATAATAACCCCAATCCATGCCATTTGTCTGGGAGCGCACCTTCAGAGACAGGGCTGATCCATAGACAATCCAGACAATCATTTATATGAGAGATACAGATTCTCTAGAGATCTAGAGATCTGCCAGTGCATAATCACGCACTAACAGTCCCACACACTGTGCGCGTGGCACTTTTATGAATTCAGCTGGTGGTGCCCCCCACCCCACCCCCGTGCCCGTCATATCGTTTTTTTTCACTACTGTAAAAAAAAAACACCATTGGATTGGAATTAGTGCAGATGATATCCAAGTGTAAATATAGCTTGTGGACATACATAACACTCTGAACAATGTTTTTATATATGTATATTTTAATTTATTAACTTGCTGCCACGTCCGCCCCCCCGCCCCCCGCACACCCCCACCCCACAGGTTGGCACTGTTTAATAGTAAAAAGTTTAATGTTACAGCCTGTATGTTTTGTTATATATTATATGTATATATATTGTGTATTATGTCCAAGCTTTAACTCTGGTATTTATTTAAGGGCAACTTAACTTGGGTTGTACTTACGCATTTAATCGATCGGCATTTCCTGCCGGTCTTTCTCTCTGAGCTTATGTATTGCTGCCGTGTTGCCTCTGTTCGGTATTCCGCCGCTCGCTCTTTCCTAGTGCATTTTGCCATTGTGAATCCGCTTGATCTGTGTTAGACCGCATGGGCTGCTTAGGAATGGGTGCACACGCAATCAGCCTAACTAGCTGGACCTGGCTTGAATTAGTGTGACTGCGTAAACGTGGCTTATCCTTTATGGAACCGAGTTAGCGTAAACTCATTTGTTTTGGTTAAGTGTAGCCAGGCTATCTACATTAAGCGTTGCTTTTCTCAGCCTGGTTTATAGAATGGACCCCCGGAGGGCGAGGGCGGTGGCCAGGAAAGGGAGGGTGAGGACAGCGACCAGTGAAAAAGTGTTAGTTGTGAAACTCCAGCTTTATTTATAGCACTGTAGGCTACAAATAATTTTCCTTGTTTTTTGTTTATGTATTTATATTACAGTATATTATGTGTTTAAATTACATTTTCTTTTTACTCTGATGTATCGAAGTTACTTTATGTGTGTGAATAATGGTTACAATTTCCTTGGCAGTATGAGTGCAATGTGTGATGTCAAACCATGGTCCTCTGCTACAGTGACAAAACATTTAAACGTTTTGACTTGCAGAGCTTACACAATGCCAAAGGGACGATGCATTTTGGGGGCACTGACTATTTGTGTGGGAAAGAAATTTAGTTTTGAAGCATGAGTGAACAGTTTTGGGAGAGATATGAGCTTTTGCAAGTGAGTTATGGTGTTGCGCTGAACTGTATGACTGTTTTGCCAAATGATCCTAGAGTTTTGAGAAAGTAATTTCTCTTTCCTGAAATGAGCCAAACCAGTGGAAAAAACTGTAAATGCTGCATGAAGAGAGAAAGGAGCGTGAAGACTACTGTGGATTGTTTTCATGTGTCTAAATGAGGGTTTCAGCAGAGGGATGAATTTGGGTTGAGGCTACAGAATCAGGGGCAGAAGAACTTTGCAAGACAGCTGGGAGATCTGTTCCTAATGCAACTAGTGACTCAGTCATTGTCCCAAATATGTCACGAAGGTCAGCTGAGGTGATAAATTGGTGTTAGCTGTCAGATTGATACAGAACCTTGGTTTAAAAACTGAGGTATAGAGGTCGGATAGTTTGTTGCTATCGCAATACTTCCAATGTGGTGTATAGAGCTTGTTTTTTGTGAGAAAACAGAAGGTAGACAGAAATTTACTTGTAACCACTGGATTATTTGAAGGGTTGATTTACTGTTGGTTAACTGTTGCTCTTAGGTCCTGAACTCGTCTTGATTAAACAAAGGGGTCTTTTATAGGCAGTGTGACTCAGATAGTGGACTTTAGAAAGTTTCCGCTGGCATTATCAAAGAAGCCCCCAAATTAAATGTATTACAGACGGCAATTGACTGATGACATTATATTAAGCTTAACTACTACTAACGTACTAAAAAGGTTGGTTCAGAAATTGATTTTTATTTTTTTCATTTCATTATTTAACTTTATTTAACTTTTGCAGACAATAGTCTATTATTGAAAGGGCAACATAGAACTAGGGAAGGTAGAGGGAAATGCAGAGGATGACGTATAGCGGTGGGCCTGGATTTGGTGTCACACACTGAAAAAAGGTAAGCTACTAAAGATTTGATAAGTTATAAGAAAAATAAAAAGAATACATTTAATTTGTGTACTTTGTGGATGAACAGGAGATGGAGCCATGTGGTGAAGATGGCAGCTGTACCAGACCCTCTTTGATGATGCCTCTGTGCCACAGTTAGGATTTTATTTTTTAAGATTTTGTATTTTGTGCATGAAAGTGGGTAGTAGAGTAGGTTTAATATGTATTTCAAATATGAAGTATTTTTTGTAGTATTCAAATATTAAACATTGTTGTTAGTCATATTGCATTGTAAAACCATGTTTTGTATTAAGCTCTATGAAACCACTGAAGTAGTTCAATTGGATTCAATGAAAAAACAAACTAAGCAGACAAAGGTGACAAATTCCTTCTTTGAAGCAAAATAGCAGATGTGTGTTAGCCACAGGATGAATGACAGTCCTTATGTGAAAGCAACAGGTTTAGCAGAGGATGTTTGTTTTCATCACAGGATGAAATGAAGTCATGCTGTGAGACAAATGGTATAGCAGATGCTGCTGTTTGTGCTTTAGGATGTAAACAACAAGAAGGAATATAAAATTGAAAATTCAGATAACCATACACATACTTACAAAACATACTTAAATAAATTTGTACATTATCAGAGTTATAGGTGAAGTTGCAGACGTGGTTATACAATGTTATACAATGAACTATATTTTTATATTATATTTTTATTAAGTGAATACATATACTTATATAAGATCACCATAGTTGTAGAAGTAGATGGCAAATACCATTGGTGTAGCTGGTTTAATTGTAGTTTTAATTTAAGTTTGTTTAAAATATCAAAATATAAACTTTATAGTATAATCTATATAAGTAAACTTTAAGTAAACTATATAAGTAGTAAAAGATATTAAAATAAATAGCCATACATTAATATGTAAAAAAGGCCAAAGGACAACGCCCTCATTGGAGACATACTCTAATTTGGTTGGAAGAAGAAACGCGCCGAAGGGGCTGGGACCAGCTGATTGACCAACGATGAGAGAGCTAAGTTTAAACCACGGCTCCTCTCCAACTTTAGACCAATGAGATTAGAGTTCTTTGTCTAGATGAGTATAAAACAATTATGCACTGATTTTTCTGGATCCTTTTCTGGGCGGTTGATACTGAGTTCGCTAGGTGATTGTCCAAACAGAAAAGGTCCTTATACAAGCTTTTGAGACTTCAATAAACCTGCACTAAGGAATAATTTGTTTTTCAAGAGATGTTTCTGCAAACTAAAGAACACGCTGTGAGCAACTGCCTCAACACCACCGGCGTCTGATTGGGAGGCCTCCCAGCAGGGGATTTATTTTTCTTCCCCCGGCTGCGTCGTGATGTAGGGATATTCTGGACAGTTTCATACACCTGGGACTGTCCACGTTCAGGAGACAGGGTAAAGGATGGAGTGCTTTTGGGTTCTTCAGGAGGAAGCAAACATGGCAGAGACAAACCGAACTTAGACGGTCATAGTGCTCTCTGGTGGTAGCTGTAAGCAGCTGCACTGTAAGGGACATTTATTTTCATTACCTCAACATCACAAACCCATAAACACACAATACACCTCTACGACTAGATGATGGACTCTGGATATTTAACTGTTTTGTTATGTATACGTGGCATCCATTGCACTTCTGTCCATCACTGGGAGTGGGATCCCTCACATGAGACTCGCCTGGAGGCTTCTGCTTTTTTTTCCTTGTTAAAGGGATTTATTTGGCAGTTTTTCCTCACCCTTGTTGAGCGGGGATCCCTTGTGTTGGTTCTAGTTTGATAGTAGAGTCTAGACATTTGTTTGTTCTACACAACACAACACTACACAAAGAGTTTGATCTTCACAGGGAAAGTGAAATTTGACTAAAAGCAGTAAAATTACTTGGTGATGTAGGGATGGTGTCTTTAGCTTTGCTGGTCAGTACTGTGTATATGCAGTAGGTAGCAGAGATCATGTTGAATGGACTGAGTGAGCGATTATGTTTGCCTGTTATCACCTTAGAACAGTTTAGTCATTTAAACATGTCACTGTATAAATGTTAAAATTCAGTTGCTTGCTACAGGAAAACATGCAACAGATATATTTGTCTCTGTTTTGAAGGTACTATGAGGTGACTAGGGGATGGACCTTTAACTTTTCTTAGTGTCCTTAATGCCACTGTCCTCCTGAACCCTGAGGTCAAATGTATCAGCCAGTCAATCAGGTGTCAATATATCATACCAGACAGGTGTAGAGTAGAAATTGGATGGATGTTGTAGCGGATGTGGTCATAGCTGAGGCAGCTCTTTACATAGACTTCACCTCTCAACTAATTTTATTTGTTACCGTATTCGACAAAGCAACTGATATTTCAAATGTCTGATGCTTCAAGTGTTTGACATTTATCCAAAAAAGCAATTAATCAAATACCAAAATAATGGCAGGTGCATTTTCTTTAGATTGACAGATCGGCCTAATTTTGTGGCTCTAATATCCAGTTTCAGATGTCAGGATGCAAACAGAACACAATGACATTTCCAAAAAACAGTCTTGCTGGAGCATGTTGTTTACTTGCTGCTGCAGTGGAAACAGAGCAGTCTTCTGGATCTGTGTAGAAACATCAGAGGCAGCAGGAAGGTGGTGAGAAAACCACATTGCAGATATCAGCTCCAAACACTCGTCTTTAAAACTCAGGAGGGGTGAAACAAGAAAGCCTGCAAAGAAGAGCTACAGTGTCCCTGTGATGGCAGCCATGGTGTTTGCTTTGATTGGTCAACACACTTCCTGTTCCCACCTATATCCTCGGTCCTGGACGAATCAGCACACAAGACACAAATGCACCAGAAAGAGACAATGACCATGGACGCAGCCAACAAGGAAAAAAGTGGAATATAAGGAGAATCAGGTAAGACTCTCTCAAAGGGGCAGCACACTCATCCACCACAAACACAGCAGCCAGATACAGCCAATGCTGATATTCCTGATCCTGACCCTCAGATTAGTTGACTGACATATCAGGTCGCAGGGCATCTGGTGTTTCTTTAGTGAAGAAAAGGGGAAAAAAAGTAATGTCTGAAGCTGTTCATCAATAATCTACATAAGCAGAATGTTGGTCTTATTGTTTTCTACGTAAATGTAAAGGAATTTATTTTCCCACTAAAGCACAATAGGATAAACATGTCAAAAATATACAATAAAAGTTACATAGTAACACACTGAATTGTACATTGATCACTTTTTTTATTTACTGGCACATGTTGAAAAAACAAAAAAAAAACTGCAGAGGTCAACAAATGTATTTCATACAGTTCAGTTTTATGTCATGAAACACTTCACAGAAGTGTTTGCAGAAGCAGCGACTTGTTGAAGCCCACTGCAAAAACAAACAGGCTTTTATTCTGTGTGGTGGTGAGTGATGCGGATGCAGTAAAGGTGAAAAGTGGGATGTGATTAAATGACACCCACCTCATTTGCTGGGTTTGCTTCTGAGCTTCTCTCTCTTGCATCTTAAAATCACTGATGCTGCTCAGGAGCATCTGCTCCTCGTATGTACCAATGCTTTTATTAGGTATGTGAATGTCAGTCAGCGGGCTTAACAAAGGCAGGACTGTTTTATTTTTGCATGTTGTCAAACAAATTAAAGGTTTGGCAAATTTTCTTCACGTTGTTTTCAGCTTAACTGAATTCAGGTGACCTGCAAAGAGATTGTGTCTAATGACACAGAGTGTCTGTGTGTTTTGCAGACAGTGTGTTTAACAGGATGATTTAAAATTTGAAAAAGCAACTCTTAGAAATAGACACCATTTGTATATTGGTATCTTATTTTTGGTCAATTTATGATACAATTATGTCAGGTTATGTTGAAGAAAAATACAGCCATATTGTTGAAAAAACGTTGTGTTGAAAAAACATACAGCCATAATGTTTTATGTGTAAAATTCAAAATGCCCAAAAAAGCTATGTGATGTCATTGCTATTCCTATACAGAGCTCATGTAGCTCTGTTTATTGTCTGCACTGTTCAATCAGCTCAAAATCAGCCTTTGTTTGCTGTTACATGTTGTAATTGAATATATAAGACCTGTTGTTTACACTTGTCAGCTTTTGTTTTCTGTAGGTAGTAGTGACACAGAGCCAAGTAAACACTGTTATTCCCCACACTGGGCTCCTCTGTTAGCAGCTTTGTTGATGGCCACTCTGAGCAGATGAATATGACACTATATTTTAATATTTTTTTATTCTTTATCATACTAATTTTTATTTAGAAAAAATCAGTCTTCATCAGTGATCAAATTTCTACATGGTATTTCAAGTCTTGGAGCTTTCTCAAAAAATGTTTTCGTCTTCCTGTGGGACTGAGAGCAGAAAACAACACTCCACATGAACAATTTCATCCCTTAGGACAGATGGGATATGCCAGGAAAAATACAAATAACCATCCAAGACACTGGATAGGGCACCCACAACAATGAAATAGCCACGATTGTGGTGATTTATATGGAAATCAGGACAATTTGTGGACATAAAATGAAAAATGGAATCTTGCTGCCAATATAAGGTTTCAATTACTTTTGTTTTGATTTAGTGAGGCTGAATCACACTTACATACCGTCTCCCCTCCCTGAGCAGCAGGAAAACAATAATAAAAGGTAAGATCATGCCCCACCATGTTTCTATACTTTTAAATACATATATTGTTTCAATTCATTTCTATCTAAATGTATTTCACTAGGCTGTTCTAAGTAAAAAAAAGGGAGATTAATGGCATTCTGCTTAACTTAGCCATGGTGGGTTCAACAAGTTAATTCATTTAATCTGCAGAACAAAAGATAATAAAATAAGAGTCAACCAAATTATCTCATGCAATCTTGTGGATGTACTTTCAAGGCCAATGTGAACCCTTCCAGACATAATGCATCATTCCCACAGGACTTGACTCATTAGATCATTAAGGGATTTCATAAATGCTTGCAGCAAGGATGTTTACAGACCGTAGGATTCTGGATGAAAGTTTGTGTCACTTAAAGTAATGTCTTATCCACTGTCATATTTTGTACAGAAATATGCCAGCAGAGTTAATGGAGTAAGCAATGTACTGTGTAAATTGATATTAAACTGAAACATAAGAGTGTCATGATTTGGTTTGTAGGTTGGACCCCACAGCAGAGACTGAGTCAGGAAGGTTGATGTGAAGCAGTAGTTTAATGGCAAAAACAAGATACAGAGCAGGGAGGTATAGAGTTGGCTGGCCTGGAGACTTTTCAGTGGAGAAACACAAAAACACAGGTGGGTAAGAAAAGGCAGGAACTGAGAAAAACCAACCATGATGCAGCAGCAAGGCAGAAGGTTGTTTCAAAAGACAAAAACTTAAATCCAAAAAACCACGAGGAGAAAACAAGGTGGTAGAGGTGAACTACTCAACACACGGAATCATCTGGCAACCAAGTAGAGAAAAGACCAGGCTTATATAGAGCAGGAGATGAGCACATTTGTGTAATACATATCCTGTAAAACTTGATCACAGTTACTTCATGTTTTCTGAAAATATATCTGCAAAGTTGGGAACAAATATAATTATATATTAATTTATAATATAAAAGGACAGTTGTTTCTGTGACCTTATGGCTGCAGCATAAGTGCCCAACACAAACTTCCTTATCCCGAATCTTTACACAAAACACGGGAATCGTAAATTGCCGTGTTTGATTTGGAGGGCTTGACGTGGCAACAGTAATTAATAACTTGTCCACTAAGGTGGTATAATTCAGTGAACGTCATGTGTGTTGCTAACGAGATCAGTGTGTTTACTGATCCATGTATGACTCGGTCCATCAGATGAACTCATCATTCTTAATTATGTACATGATAAGTAGTCGTGAAAGCTATGTCTAGACTGCAGTCTATGAAAAATATTCTTTCTTTATGATGAAACATGTCACAATAGGAGACATAACTTTTACTTTCCGATCAACAATGCTGAGGGTCCTTTCTTCCTCCTTTCTTCCTCTTTTTTGTTTTTCTTTCTTTTTCTTGAGATTTAGTCTGAGAGGATTGGCAGCCATCCCCGCACCCTGAGGAGCCGAATTCGGGGAAACCACACAGAAAACAAAGTTAATGCTATGACTTCTGAGTCGAAGTAGAAGTTTTATGGTGAATTCAAGAGAGAACTCTCAAGGTACCTGGGTTTGTAATCCAGAATGAGATGAATTTGAAATTAATTATGAGCTTTGCAGGATTATTGACAGATACCACCGAGTCATTACCGCATGTGAACAAAACAGGAACTTTCATTAATTCAGGTGAAATGAAACAGTGTGCAGCAGCCCTGCAGGGCCACCACTGGATCAATGAAAAGGGACTACAGAAAAATCCCCAACCGATCCTCTCTGCTAAACTGCACAAGACAGCAGCATTACAGTGCAGAAGGTGTTCGATTAGGATTAACTGTGCGGTCACTGTGATGAACTGTATATTTTGGAGAAAACAATGCCTCAGAAACTGTGAGAACAAAGTCTTATAATAGAAATGGTCTTGTATATATAAAATTGTTCACAACGCATGTTGTTGCTATGTGTGTTGCATCCTTTTATGGTGTGTGTAAACAGGTGTTTGTGATGAGAAGTGCAATGTCCTTTTCAGCCTCTCTGGTTTAATAGGAATTAGGAGATCACATAATAAGTAAGTCACCTCATATTTGCCCTTTTTTAAAAAGTGATGGCAGCGCATTTCAACGACTAGACAGGTCACCAGACCATTACAGGGAAAACACCCAGTCGAACTCACATTCACATCTATAATTAAAGTCTCCAATTGTTTCGCACTTTGTTATATACAAAGGGGAAACATGCAAACTCCACACAGATGACCCCTGCTTGAACCAAGAGACCTCTTCGCTGTGATGCACCAATCACCACACTGCTTTGCTGATTTTTATGTGGCCCACGTCATCTTAGCCTGCTAGGTTACATTGCTTTTGTTATTAATGGTAATGTCTCGATTGCCCAAGATTTAATAATTGTTTCTTGGCTCCTGTTGCCATCATCTGATCGAATGTGGTGGGTTTAGGGTTGCGGACATGGCAGCTGCAGCCCTGGCCACATACAGTATTTGTGTTTCAGGCTGTGACCCTAAAAGAATCCAAATGCATGTTATCAAAAATACATCACAGGTCATTCCAACAGGCTGGTGTCAATGGAGAGCTGCTCTGAGTCTGATATAGCAGCAATTGGAGCGTGTCCAGCCGGTGTTGTGAATCCTGTGGCTGAGCACAGAATAAGATGTGTGTGGTGAAACATGCAGGCTTTCATCTGATGCTCCTGCTGTATGCATAATCAGCCAACCATCTAGTCAGCGATGTGCTGTGTACACGGATGAGGAGTGGGAAGATCAATCCTAATTGAGTTCTCTGCATGAGCCATTTCTTGATTTAATTAAGACCCGCTGACGGGAAGTTTTATTTTCCTTTTTGCTGTTGCTGTTAGAGGTTGGTGGAGTTACTGTAGAGAGGCGCGTGATTCCCAGATACGCAGTTGATACGAGGAGATGGCAATGAGAGCTATTATAAACCCAATCTATGTGTGTGTGTGTGTGCATATTGAATAACGTACCTGTATTTTCCACCCACAGATATTTTGTGATTCTTTACTGTCTCATATTCCAGCTGCAGAAGCTGAAATACTTCCTTGGATAATTAAAAGAAAAAAATATTTTTCATTGCTGCTTTGGTTAGCGAACATCAAACTACCTGGTTTGTTTAAATGAAAGGGCACTAAAGGTTATATCAGAGTTTCCTGTGAGCGCTGTTGGTGTTTGGGGAATACCTGTTCTGTGTTTTTATTTGTTTTGGTGTAAACACAAATGTTCTGTCCCTGAGACATGTTTCATTACATGTCGAATGAAGATGTCACGTTACATTGTAACACGTTGGAAACTCAAATGTCAGGATACAGACAGGTTGGTTGGGAAAAATAAATATAGAGAAAAAGGTTATTATGTATATTCATGTTGTTGTTAGCCCTGGGACTCCTTGTAAGAATTATGGGTAATACTTTTGTGCATTTCCTGACTCATGAGAGTGTTTTTCTAAAGTAAACACAACAAAAACTCACCTCTACTTTTTAGTACCAAGGGGAGTATGACCTAATACTTGCTTATTTTCACACTAATAAGTTTTGTATACAGATAAAGAGCCTAGTTTGATCTTTTAAATTTGCCTTTTTTTAAAAGTTGAAGTTAAAAGTTTTAAAATTATCACTGCAGTCACTGCAGCACAATTCACATCAAATTTGTACCAGATACAAACAGAATATCTTTTGAGTTAACATTACATTCAGCCACAGACACGTAACATGTCCCTATATTCCGTTGTACTGTAGCAAAAACTACTTAGTTTGATACGGCTGTCTGAGGACACGTCTTTAGATGTCCTCTGATTCCTGTGAGTAAGAATTGATCACGTGGTGCAATTTAAAGTGTGAAAAGTTTTGTTCCACATCATTTATTTCCTACTTAGAGTTCACAGCTCACTCTTGCCAGTACAAATTAAATAAAATCAATAACCCATAATTCATGAGGTGTATCACCAGGTGGCGAATAACATGAATATTGTATGTACTGCTGTCTTCCCGCTTTGTACGATTTTATTCTATTAACAAGTTGAATGGCACTCAATGGAGCACAAACGAAGAATTATTTAAGAAAAGGGAAGTGGACTGATAGCTTAAATAATTTATCGTAAAACATGGTTTAAAGGACTGAAAAGAACAATTCTTTTGAATCCACTTCTTAAATGAAGTTATTGTGTAATTCTGCAAACAAATAAAACAACTGACTTGAGTGGCAGATGTAAAATAAAACCAAAAAAAGAGACATTTATGCATCAGTAATGTTTCATTACTTCTGAACGATGATTATTTCTCTACCAGACCATGATAACTTTACCAGCCGAAGCCATTTTAATGAAATGATCAATATTTTTATTCAATGAAAATGCACAGATCGTCTATGTTTGTGTTTTTATAAAAAATACAAATGTTTCTCTTCCACAGAGACAAACATACAAGCAATATTTTACAGGTCCATCTTTAAAAAGACTGCAGACTACATTTTAGAATCAGCGAGCTTTACTGGGTACCAAATATGTAGGAGAGGTTGCCCTAAAGATTTAAACACTTTTAAATAGACAAAAATGCAAAACACTGTTCGCAAAAACAGATCTGAAACAAAAAAAAACACAACTATTTTACAGGAAATCACTGTAGATAAAATGGGATCATGCTACACTACAACAGTCTCTGGCTGGCAGACCTGACACAGCAAATAGGGCAAAACAGTCTGAGCAGCAGCAAATGAGAACGTGGAACAAAAATGTGTTGCGGGTCACCGTGTCAATGCTCATTTCAGCCCAGCCACAAATCAATGACACCGTATTTCAGTCTGACAAAAGAAAACATTGCAGACGATCCTTGTATCGCACATGATGGTGTGTGAGCTGTGGTTGGGAAAAGTAACATGATGTCTATGAGTCATCATCGGTTTTTATGACATGAAAGAGGGTGACGTTGAATATAACCTGGTGTCCATTATTCCAAGCGTACAGTGCTCTCTCTCTGGCGTTGTAGTCAAGCATGGAGATGTGGAAATACTGGTTGTGGAAGGGAATGTCTATGTACTCGTAGGTTGACGTCTTGGTGGAATAAGCATAATAAACCTTCGCTCCTGACAGGTGGGAGTTGGTGATATACAGCGTCCCACAGATCATGAACGATTCCCCCGCGTTCCTTTTGGAGTATTCGGTGTTCCAGGTGCTCAGGACCTGCAGGGTGTCAGGGTCGATCTGGGAAATGACGACATTCCCAGCATTTTGATTGGTCGCGTAAACCACCCACATGCCGAGTTCGTCTGCCATGACATCGATGTCAGAGTATCCTCCCCACGTATACGGGTACATGTTGTGGAAGCCTGCGAATTCCAAGGCTCGCTGGGCCAGCACGCTGCCCATCTCGAAGCTGTACTTGACAATGATGTTGCTCTGGTACTTGTTGTAGTAAAGCGAGCCATTGTAGACAATGTGATTGGTTCCCTCCCACTTGAAAGGGAGGCTGTAGGTTCGAGAAACCACTCCTGCTACAAAGTCCTCCATTGACTTGAACTCGCGCACTATCTTGCTGTTGGTGTAACTGTCCATATACCAAACCTGCACCGGAGAGAGTAAATAAAGCTCATATCTAATACACAAATAATTTTTTAAATATTTATAAATTTTTATCATTCTTACTATATATTATAATATTAATATAATCAAATATGTAAATGCCCCCAGAAAAAAAAACACATTAACAATAACAGTCAGCTTCCTCCTATGAAAACACAACAGAGACATTGAATACTGTGCACAGCTCCTCTGCTGCTTTTAATAACTCACCCTGTTGTTTCTGGTCGTTGCTAAAGGATCAGTCATCCATGCCCCAAACCGGGTTCCAGATGTCTTTATTGTTACAGGTCCAGTGATTTTCATTAATTTCCCACATGCTGTTGATTAAGAAATCCAGCGATAAGATGCACTGTGATGGTTTTTGTCTCTAACTAGTTTTCTAAAGCCAATTTCATGCCTGTGCCACGAGAGAGTCTGCCCTCTGTGCATACTAACATGGTGCAACCACTGTTTGTGGCTGCAGGCAACACTGACACATGTTTACAGCATCATACATGCACAGGCCTCCATCCAAATCTGGGGTCATTTTTGGTAAACCGCAACAGATTTGGTTTGAACGCAATTAGCAAATTAGCAGTTAGTCCCCAATTACAATAAAATGAAAACATGGTCCAGCAGCAGTGTTCATTAATCCGTGTAAAACAATGAGCTGAAATATACTAACCCTGCCAGAGCTACTTTTTCCAGGTACAGGTACATAAAACATAGCAATGTTTTTCTGGGGGGAAGGGGAGTCTCTAATTTAACACCTGCTTTCTGTGGGAGACGCACATAATGAATAACCTCATGACTTCTGGTGCTGCAGAAGATATTAAGGCCTCCTTTCCTGCCCTTTACGATATCATGCAATTCAGTGCAGCGTGTAATATTCAGGAGCTTTTTTCGCCAAAAAGATTTTGGCATGTTTACCCTGTTTGAGCAGAGAGAGGCTGTCGATACACCAAACACCCACACAAGAAAAGAAACTTTTGTCCACCTGCAGATGAAGTCAGTTTTTACTGTGCATATTTTGATTCCTTTTTGCTTGCTTTGTTGAGTGTTTAAAGGGGGGTGGCGGGGTGGGGGGTGGGGGGGTAGTCTGTATCTACTCTGTAATCAACATCTGTGTAACACTGGAATGACTGTAAATCCCTGTTGTTGTAACTGTTGCTGTTGTAAATGATGTTACTGTTGCAGTTGCTACTGTTGTTGTTATCTTTCTGTCTCCCACCCTCCCCTCTCTCTAGGTACCAAATCCTGCTATAAGACTGTCATCATAACTATGGTTGTAGTTACTGTTGTTCTTGTGATGTTTCTGTTGTTATTGTCTCTTCTCCCGCCCTAACCCCCCCCCCCCCCCCTCACGCCCTCTCTCGGTCCTTCCAAACTGTCAGTTCGGTAGCTTTTGCCAATAAAAGTCAACAAAATGCAACAGGAAGAGTGAACCACATCTTTCCCTTGCAGAACAGATTAAAGTTTCTGGGTGCACAACAAGGCACCCAGAAACTTTCATACTGCGTACCTAAGCTGCTAAACAGGACATGTTTAGCAAAAAAGAAAAAAAATGCTAGTACTGTTGGTTAGACTCCTGGTTTTTTAACCCTGCTCACCCAGATTTTAATTAAGAACCTGTGTTTTTTTTTTTTAGAGTCCTAGGCTCTCAAACCTAGGTGGCTTTGTCGGTTTTACTATATCTTTAATATTTGTTATTTTAACTGTAGATTCTTTTAGCCTCACCACACTTATATGCTCCACACTGGGGAAACGCTGTCAAGCTGTACAATGTAATTCTTTTGATTTACATTTCTCCCATGCAGCAAAAGAGCAGTATACAATGTGGATGAAAGACTGTTCCTATGGCAACAATATGGCTGTGTCAACCATTATGCGTGTGCTCCTTAGCCAGTGCAATGATTGCAAGTGCATTAATTCATGACCAGAATATTCCAGTTTACTCGGATAAGTGTGATCTTATCTAGCACTGAGCTGTGTGTGGTGTTTAATACTCACTTAGTTTGCCCATGCAGCTGCGCAGCCTGTTGTCCAATCGCAGGACTCGCTGATAGAGCTCGTCATAGTCATAGGCCCCAAGTTCCTCCTGGATGCCCGTCAGCACTCCCGACAGGTTCCTGATCTCCTCCTTGAACTGGGAGATGAGCGCAGCATCCATCTTGTACTGCTCCAGCACGGGGATCAAGGGCTTCAGCTCGTCCATCTTGTCCTGAAGCTCCTGCCATGCGACAGTGACAGCAGTAGCAGCCACAGCAGGCATGGTAAACAGACAGAGGTGAAAGACAGTGGGGAGGTGTGGTGTTGCAATGATAAACCGCTCATGCAATATTCAGATTTGCTGTTGTGGTCAACCAGGATTTTATTTAATTGAAAATCATAATAGAAAAGGTCCTCTTAGTATTTGAATGAACCAGGCTATGATAAAGAATATCTGTACAGTACCTGGAAGTTCCTGGCCATGATGGATTTCCTGTCATCCTCAATCTGCCTGAACTTGGTCCTTAGGCCCTTCATCTGGTTCTCCATCTTCATGACATATTGAAAATCCCTCTGAGTCCGCAGGTTCAGCACCTCAATGGACTGAGACATGTTCTGCACCTGGAATGATAGAAGCCAAAATGACAAATCAGAAATGTTATTGGTTAAGACTGCAAGTGAGTCGCTGATGTTTTTACATCTCCCCTTCCTTTCACTGCAGCTAATTGAAATGCACTTTGATGGGTTTTCCCTGTTGAATCTGTATTTGTGCCTAAATGTGTGACGAGCTATTGTTGAAAAAAGACCAAGCATGACAAATCCTACCAACGCTGCACCTTTGTTAAATTGTAATGATAAAACATCTAGTATTCCGGGGAGCATTACCCTCCTAAAAAGAACAATAAATCCTTATTGTTTTATCTTTTCTATCTGGCAGTGTGTGTATGTGAGAGACTGTTTGTGTGTGCGCATGCTGCATTCAGGAAGTAAATATTCCCTTTACCTTCTCCAGTAGCTGGCGGAGCTGTCTGCTCTTGGCATCTCTGGAGCACAGGCTCTGTTCTGGCGCCACTACAGTGCAGATACAGCGCCCGTCAGCATCCTGAGCTGAGCTGTAAACCTGCCAGCCCTCCTTTGGCCCAATAGTCTACATGTGCAATCAAACACACACTGAGATCAGGCAGTTGTATAACATTAGTATTATATGTTTTATATTATATGCTCTTGTTTTCTCATATTTATTCGATACTGTTGTGGCAAATGAGGAGAGACTCTGAGGTGAGGTGAATCAACAGCTTTACTCAGGTAACAGAACAGAATAACAACATGGCGGGAGGCGCCAAAACTATGTAGAAAACCACGCCCCTTTACCCATAACCCTCCTGGGTGAGAGATATACTCCCAAGTGTCCGCCACACTGTCTGTTTTGATAGACTGAAAAAAGCTACACTTAAAAAGGTCTCTGCTACATTTGTAACATTTCAGTTATTAATTATATAGTTAATGTATCTATGATCCAAATTCTGATATGGATATTAAAACCATGCAATATTACTTTGGTTGTAATGTTTCAGCTGAAAACTGTTAACTGAGATAATACTCAGATTATAAACATGTGGGTGATTTCTGCTTCTGCGCACATAGCAATATATCTGATTTGCACAATGCAGACAAAGAACAAGAAGTTGGACTTGACCGGAAGGGAAGGAGATCGAGGTATAGCAGGCAGATATATGGCTGCAGAAAATTAGGGCGAGTGATGGCAAACAGACAATGAGGTTAAAAATCAGGGTAAGATTCACACACATACACAGTTTTGACGGCAATGACTATCTTAATGATGCTAATTGTCAGCCTAGTCCCAGCCTAGTCAGCGAGCATGAACTGATGAAGCCTCTTGGATGAGAGGTGAAACGTCTTCAAAAAAGGCAAAAACCAAAAATCCAGTTGCATTTCAATTCAATCTCCATGAGATATTTGAGAAAGTATTTTATTTCTAAGAGTCTGCTTGTTAATGAGGTGAAGAGAAATGTTTCAATAGTCCATCCCTCACTGTTAAAACAGAGGAAGATCGAGCTCCAAGGCTACAGCGGTTTCACAGAGCCGCGCGCCAAAGTCTGGTCATTAATCATCCCCACAAAACAGCGTCTAGCTACTCAAAGCTCTCCCAGCCACCCAGCAGAGTTCTGCTCACTCCACAGGCATCGCATGCACAAGAACACGCACACAAACAGTGGCTGCATAAAGTATGCACTGCACATTGTACACACAAACACAGTCAGTTGCCAAGAACACATTCCTGTGTCTTACGCTCATTCTTGATTTCCTGGCTTCTGTTTGCCAAAGTTTGACTCATGGCTTTCTGAAGGCTGATATGGAGAGCTCATCAATATTTTTGTGGAGTGAAGTTGCCTACAAACAATATTTTGTGCCAGTGCTCAATATGTTTACAGTCCAAACCAGACAAGAAAGGCAAAATGTTGCATCCGAAAGGATGTGTAGGCTGTGTCTCCTTGTGTCTCCCCTAACCATCTATTTGCCTTACAATCATAATGTCACTTAGTTTGAAAATGCTTTATTGAAAATATCAGGCCACCTGTTATTCCTTTTTATCATTTTTATGTTCTATTTTTATACACTGTTGGATAATTTGTAGTCAGCCCCAACTCTTACTCATTGACTGGGGATTTTTCCTCTTTAGTAATATACAGGAAAAGGCTTTTCATGCTACTGTAGCAAACAAATGCAGATTCAGTGTGCACTTATCATTTATTGTAAATGTGCCGAAAGAGGTACTTGAGACTTTTAGCACCAGAGGTGGTTGTGGCATACAAAGAATATTGAATTAGGCTGGTTAAAGATAAATAAACAAATAAAAACATCTATGCACTCATGCCAGTGTTTCTTGTGGTACTTTATCTTTCCTAACTTAATTTCTTCATCATCTTTTGAACTCATGAGCACTCTGAAATGACAAGCCCTCTTTTGATGGAAAAAAAAACAGTCAGTAATAGAAATACCTACATTATGTCACAGTATAATACAAAAACATCAAAAATTATGGACTGTTGGACACATTATAAAATTATCTATAAAATCCACAGACAGGTGAATATTAAAGCCTCAAGAGGCAGTGACATTTTTGTTTTGCCAAAAATGACAGTACAGAACTTTCATGACTTTCTGAAAAAAAACAAACTTTCAATTGCCAGGGCCATTTTAACAAGTTATAATTTTGTATGTCAGTGAAGTTACATTTTTCAAGTTATTATGTTATGAGTTATTTTCATCTGCGTTATGACTCTCCCTCCCTTTCACTCCACTTTCTCTCTTTCCATCTGTCTCCTTCCCTGTCGTCACCCCTCTGTGGAAGATGCAACCATAGGCAACCATAGTTTAAAGTCAGTCACAACAACCCAGAGAGACAGTCAGGCTCCTCACAATAATAAGCAAATCCAAATACAAAAATAGTGTCTAAATGTGGTATTATCATTGTCTTTCACATGGATGAATGCAACATCCAACACAGTTATCTAACACTGACTAGTTATTTAAAAATACAGGGGGTCCTCGAGTTACGACGGTCGCGAATTACGTTGTTTTCGTGGTTACGACACATCTCCCGTGAACTTCCTTGTTTCGGCTTAAGCGGTTTGCCCCGTAATTATGTACAGACTTCGCACGGGAACTAGTTGGTGAGCGCTCTCTCTGGCTGTGTCCGAAATCGCCCCCTAACCTGTATATAGTGCACTATATAGTGAGCACGCCATTTTGTAGTGGTGTCCGAAAGCTTAGGGATCATAGCATGTCCACTATATAGTGCACTCAATGTATCCCACAATTCACCGCGAAATGTAGTGTACAATCGATGGTCACTAACCGGACCAAGATATCCCATCATGCATTGCCAGATATTCTCTGGGCTGCGCGGAAGTGAAAATGGCGGACGGACATTATTGGTCCCTGGTGACAGGGTGGTGCCCCGTCTTTACTATTTATAGTAAATATTTCTAAATTTTACTGATTGTCTCTGACAATTATTAATATAATTAGCTAATAACCAAATTGACCCTCCATGGTCCAACCTAGTTGGTATCCACGCGAGGTTCTGTTTAATACATGTTGTGGCCTTCCCCAACACCGAGCGTACCATGGACTTTGTTTTTTTTTTTTGTAGAATTGCTGAGGAGGTATTATTTCAGATTTAACCTACACTAGCTTCATCATCATAATCTCTTCATCATCTCTCTGTTAACTGTACAATGTGCTAACATGCTGCGGACTTGACTTTCCTGATCAACTAATGCTGAATCACATCATATTATATGCATGGTCAACGGAGTACGCTACAAAGCTACCATAACAATATTACAATAATCGTGAAAAATGACTTAATCAATACATATTTTTCCATTGGTATCACACACTCACCTTCACCTGTGTCTTCGTCAAACCTTTACCGAAAGACACTGGGGATTCACCCATGACTTTGAGTAATTTACTTTTACTTTTTCGTAAACACTGTTGAAGAGGGTGGTGATGGGAGTATTTCTTCATGTACGACATTCAGTGTCAGTTTGTTTGGTTCCTTTATGTTTTGAATCAATATTTTCGCAAATTCAATAAGATGGTTTGATTCTGAGGATGCTCTGGATGAGTTCCAAAGAAAACTTTCCACATCAGTAGTTTTGGCTAAATGTGAATTACATTTCTGTGAAATTACATGAGTTTTAATTTGAAAGGGGACATTTTTGATGCTCTTTGCACAGGGTAGTTGGAGTCTGGCACAGGACAGATGCAGCTTAGCACTGAAGGGATCTGTTTTTAGCACTGATGCCGTAAACTCATCTCCACCCTGTTGTGTGTATAGCCTCGATCTTTGGATCTAATTTCATTGGCCGGTCTCATTATGGCTGATTCCATTATCGACAGTGCAGCAGACTGAGTCTGGCGATGTCAGCAGCTCCCCTGAGGGAAAACCACAGGTGAAAAGCTGCAACTAAAAATTAAAAGACTGTCAGTTGCAGTGGCAGAAATCAATCTGTTATAAATACAGCATGGATAAATAGCATGAGCAATAAGCAACCCCTTTAACAGCATAGTCTGGAGCTGCTGTGTGGCCACAAAACACAATTTAATGTATCTGTACAATGTGGAAATAAGAATCAGTCACACAGGCCTTCCACTGGGTATCTGTGTCTCTTATATTATAGAACATAAAACCTGGTGATCAAGTCATTTACATCAAGTTTTGTCTAGAACCTGCTATTTAATCCTTCTTAGTAAATTTCAGACGTGCTTCAGACATGAGTCATGAATGAATCCTGTATCTACTTCAGTCTGGATGAATTGAATTTTGGGACGTTAGAGAAAAAAAACCATTTAGAAACAAAGTGCCAGTGGTGCCGACAAAGCTAAATCTCATATCACAATAATTCTGCCATCCTGCCTGCCACTGACAAAGACCTAAACAGATGCTATCTATACAGTCATCTATCAACCTGTCCAAACAAAAAGCCACCAGGGTATTGGAGGCAAGTGAAGTGGAATGCGCATGTCACTACTGTAACTGATGATCACATGGCTTAAACGAGTTTACATTTTAGCTCTAATGGCAGGGGAAGATGAACTTGCATGTGCAGCCGGCTCTGTAAGCAGACTGATGCAGGCATCTACAACAGTGACAAATGGCGACACTCCCATAACACAGCAGCAAGAGCAGTCTGGGGAACAGTATTCCTCAGACCCAGAAGGTCCCAGACGGAGAGATGCTGCATGCTCTGTGAGGACAGAGGGAAGAGGGGGGGAGGGTACACACAGCAGAAGACAAAGCCATCTTTTCTCTCAAGATGTGACTGTGATGAAAGGCCTGCAGGGAGATTAATTTCCTCGAGGCTTGCCACCGTCTCAGCTCTTTTGACCCCAGCACAGTGAAGATGGAATAGATAATTGTGCCGGAGCTCAGCACACTCTGCCCCGGACACTCCCTGAATGAGCTACAACGTTATCTCGTCCCCACCCCTGTGCTCCTTCTTTAGGGTGTGCCTCAGTGAGCCTTCTGACTGAACAAGACAAAACGTCAGTCACAAGCACCAGGGAAGGTGACAATGAAACAGTCATCAAACATTATGGGTGGAGGAAAGCCAGCGGACAGCTCCCGGCCACACTGACTGGAACACGCAGACACAAGCAGAATACAAAGCAGCTGGAACAGTGAGGCTATAAAGACATTTCCCAGTATGCCAAGATAAAGCCTGACTCAGTGATGTCTAACACCTCGATTATCATGTTTATCTCGTTTCCGTGCTGTTAGGGAAACGTCCATGCTCAACACCAAACTCTGACAATATAATTCACAGTCTTTAAGATGCCCACCATCTGCTTTTTTAATGACTCAAAGAGATTGTGATGGTTCATGACATTTACACCTACCGCACATAGATACATAGATAATTATGTCACGTGTGTCTCCTATAGGATCTTTCATATGTAATGTGTTCATAAAGCTGGTGAGCATCTCCACATCAGGAGTGTGAAAGTAGCTCTGATCCATGCAGTCAGATATTTTATATGTACAAGCTAAGATTTTCGCCTATATATATTTTGATCTAAAGAGGCTGTTAAGGTAATTTAACTTTTTTATTCTCACAACATTATTTTAGTACTGTAGTGGAGCAGTTCACAGGTATACGCCCCCTTCATTAATTAATGCTCAGCTGAAATCAGTCATCAATGTGCACACGTCTTGGCAGCTTCTTGGGACGTGTCTGTAAAGTCAGAACACACTCATTTGTACAGTACAGGAAACTCAGTTTTCAAAAAAGACGCTGCTGCCATGTTAATGTCCCCGAATCTGCAAATCCCGACAAGGTCATGTGTTCGAAAATGTTGCAGTGGATGCAGTTCACCTGATTATTTCTTGCCCGTCACCAACCTTAAAGTTCAACCTTCTAATTTTGTTCAGCAGTGTTGTCAGCATGCCCCGATGAAATCTGCAGCAGAGTGTGTCCACTATTGCCTCCATTGGTGCAACAATTGCAATTATAACAGTCTACTTGGAAAAACCTTACAGCATGAGCATTTGGCTTGAAACCCTTGGACACTGTCACATTAGCTTGGTCAATGCATTCTAGGTTCTTTGAAGTAAGACTGCAATTTATTTGCTGTAACTAATTTGCTTTATACTTTTACTCCAGTTAATGACTTGCCTCTCAGCAACTTCCAGAGAATGGGCTTAAATGTGTGGCTTCAAATAAAGGCAGGATAATTGGGCACGTGTTGTAAATATATCGCAGTTACCTGACTAACTACTGCAGTTTGTGGGGTTTTCTGAGGTTGCTGCTATAAGGGTCACTGGTTCTGATCTGTATGGTACAATAGAGTAACAAGAAAATTACAGCTGACTGTGTGTTAGACTCTTCCCTTGAACAAAGATGCTACAGTATCTTGGCACAGCACTTTCTGTCTTTCTGTTTCTATGTGTTAGATTTCCCAGCATGCTGAATCACAAGGCTGTTGTGTGGCTGCGAGTTGCATTTAGCCTTGCTGATTTTGTGGTATTGCAGATGGATGGATGGATGGATGGATGGATAAACGTGAATGGCGTCCCACAATGCTAAACAACAGCAACAGATGATTCAGTAAAGCACAGACGTCCACATTAACGTGAGCACAGAATTTTGACAATGTCCCTGGCTTTGTTCCTCCCCTCCTTTGTGCTGCTCTCTTTTAAATATACTGTACATGATGTGACTGTTTTTTTCCCCTGTCAGAGCCATAACATTAAATTCCGGCAGTAACTTATTTTATGCGTTTGGTAAAAATCCCACCTTTTCGTTGTATTGGCTGTCCATTTTTTTTCTTTACTGGCAGTGGAGACAGAGAGGATATGTGGGAGAAATCGCAGGGGAATGACATGCAGTAAAAGGTCCATCCTGAACTCTTATCTTTACAACCTGCCTTTTTACCTCCAGAATTCAGATTCAGATCAAACAGGGTGTTTTGGATGCAATGACTTGCCACACCTGAGAACAGCCAGCAGAAACATCCAAGTGGACCAGCACCATGAATCATCCAGTATTAAATTATTTCAAAACCATAACTGATGATATAGTATAACAATAGTGTTTTCACTTCCTTTACCTTTTTTGTGGTCCTTTGAATGCCATGTTGTCTCAATACAAACAGGAATCGTGTGGACTGACTTAATTTGTGGTGCTCAAGTAATGACTTAACGCTCTAAATTCTCCTGTTCAGTTATTCCATATTCATCATTATTATGTTGTGTTCACTGAAAAACAACCAGTCATCAACCAGCTGGTATAAAGTAGACATACCCTAAAACTAATAGTTTAGTTGCTTAGTTACTCAAACTAAGAAAACCTAACTTATCCAAACAATTGCCAGTTGGACAAACAACAAAACTACCTAAAATTACATTAGTCATCTTTGGAGAAAGTGGATTGATTTGCACTTGTTCCATATCCCAGCTGTTACTAAGGAGAAGGTGATTTAGTCAACAACCAGTTAGACAGTCCTGAAAAGAAATGTATTTTGTGGTTTACCTGTTCTTTAATTGAAATTTTATGTTTGTGGAAACAAATCAAACTAATTCATCTTTGGTTTAATCTGCCTTTCTATTCTAACTGCTCAATAAGTAATATATTTTTATCTTTTCTCATTAGAAAATAACAAACACAGTTCATACTCATCCCTCAGGTTGACTGAGTACAGTATAAATTTATTGAGACTGCAAATGTCCTTTGTTCCTCTAAGGTCCAACCTTTCAGTTCTCATTCAATGATATGTGTCTGCTTTGGAGAATGCCTGGGCTGTAATTACAGTAATCATGAGGGAAACAGAGAGAGGGCCGTAACTATGCCCCCGGTGGTTTTAACATCATGTCTCAACTCCTGTAATTATGCTTCGACTATTATTAACTGAGCTGCATTCAGCAACAGGAAAAAAAAAGAGCCTAGAAAAAGGAAAGTCATTTTAAAGTCATGATAATGACATATAAGACACATAAGACACATAAAAGCAACAGCAATTTTAAACATTTCATAATTACATATAACATTTAATGTCTGTGTTAATGTGTATGTTTTTGGAACAAAGTGTACGAACTATGAGCCAGAAGAGGGGAAACGGCTCCATGTAAAAGAAGATAATTGTTCACGCACATATAATTTTCTATGAACAGGATGAAACATAATCACAACTGTACGACTCCCTGTAGCACATACACTTCACACACCAAAGACCACAAACTCAATGGAAGTCACAGTAATCTCATCACAGCCTCACACAGACCGATGGCAGCATATGTTCGCCCTTTACTCGACTTTTTACAGCTGCGATCAGATTTTCCGCGTTTCCGAGTTTTCTCGTGTGCGATCACAGTCCGACTATAAGATATAAAACCACAGCTGCGGCCCAAAACTGTAACTCAGTGCCGGGCAAAAGATGATTGGACTGAGTGCAGGTATGAGTGCACGTACGTGGGAGTGTGCCTGCCTGCCACCGACTTACATTACAACACAAAGGCCATGTGCCCACACATAGCTCCAGCCCACTGGTCTTGTAACCAAAGACCAGTGGGCTGGCAGAAAAAAAAAATGCATGAACATTCAAATTATTCACAACGATGGATCAACTCAGTAAAGCTCATGATGTGCATGAGCTTCAGTTGTTGTGGGGCCAAAAAATTCAAACCTGTTTTTTTAACAAAGGTGTTTATTGATATTTCAAGCTTTACACACTTTAACACATTCCCAAAATTTTTCTTATTAAGAAAGAAAGCTATTAAATTCTTTTGCCATTGATCTGAAGGGAAAAAACCCCCAAAAAATCCAAAACAGAAACGGAAAAAACAAAAGAAACAAAAACAAAAATATAACATGAACAGAGAACCTGTTGACACGGCCTGGCTCAAAAGCCATATCAAACTGAATGTGCAACAAAGGAATAACTGTGGGGTGTGTATGTCAGTTATCAGTGGTGTAGTGACGTTGTAGATGGTAAATGTGCTGTGAGGGTGTTGTATATTGCTTAACATAAAGACAGTGCTACAAAACCAAAATGTGCTGCTGTCCTCAGGAAGCAAGAGACAGAGTGAGAGGAAGGCAGGGCTTAAATAAGCACTCCACAAGACAATAGCCAGGTGTCTTGAGTTGCACCAATCGAACCCAGGCTGCTCAGCTCAGGATCTAATGAGAAAAGAGAGAAAGACACCAAAACCCCACCCAGGCCCTAAAAGACAGCCAAAAGGGCTGTGACACCTTCCCCCTAAAAAGAGGTTCCATACAGTATAGGGAACCGAATTAAGTGTACAACTACAATATACAACCAGCACTAGATATAAAAAAAAAAAAAAAAAAACTTACAAAACAACTTGGCCCCCCAGAAATATCCAGTCCAACTCACCATCTGCCCCAGCACACCAAATTCTCGCTCCTCAGCCACAGAGATTTACCTAGGATTTCTGTGAGCACCTAAAGAGGAGGAAGACAGGGCACAGGAACAGACAAAAAGCAGAACAGGAAGGGACATAAACAAGGTCAATTGTGTCAAACACACTCGACTCCTTTCCCCACTCTGACCTAATGAACCCTAGAAAGAGCATCCGCCACCACATTCTCTGATCCCTTTATGTATCTGATGTCCAACCAGTAGGACTGCAACATCATAGACCACCGCACCAGTCTCTGGTTTGGACACTGCAGGGAGTTGAGAAAGGT
>JAFBJQ010000935.1:0-169801 GCA_016785345.1 Trinectes maculatus
GTGGAAAAAACGCACTAGAATGGCAGGAAATAGTGTGCAATCACCCCCCAGAATGATATTTTGGTGATAAGATACCAGAAACCTAATTTTCTCATAGGTCAAAAATCTGAAAAAAACGTAAGGGGTTAGTATGTCGAAAATGTCCAAAAACGGCCAAGAATTAAAATTGGAAATAAGGCACTAGAATGGCAGGAAAAAGTGTTTTTTTTTCTTTTGAAAAAAATTTTTTCGTTGTTTTTCAGTTTTTGTCGTTTTGGACTTTTTGATTTTTTTGTTGTTGTTTTTTGAAAAATGGTTGGTTTTGGTTTTAATATTTTTTTAAATAACACTTTATATGATTTTCCATTCTTGATGTTTTGTCCCAAAAGGTTTTACTTGTCTTTTAAAAGAAAAATATGCTTTTTTCATAATTTGTAAATATACACACTGTACTATGGTGTTTTTTCATCATTTCTGACCACATACTCTACAATTACTTTTTTCATGTTTTTTATGACATACTATATAATTTTTTTTTTTGTTTAAATTTTATTAAAAGACTTAAGTGCACTCTTGCTCTCCCCGTAGACTGAACCAGAAGAGGATGTACCTGCAGCAGCATTCGCAAGGCATTGGGCTGCAGGCGTACTTCAACCAGATGCAGATAGCTGAAGGATCATTCCCACCAGGGAGCCCTGCTCTGGACCAGGCGGCATCTCAAAGTTCCCTTCAGGGCCAAGCCATCACGGCCGTCCATCAACCCCAGCCCCAGCAGCAGGGCAGTCCTCAGGCCTCACCTCCTTTTAGCCACCCGCATGGCTTGACCCCCTTGATGGAACCAGGTGAGGGCCTGGTCTATGATACCTACATGAGCCACCACCACTACACACAGCACGTGCCACCTGCATCTCAGCTCCACCACCAGCTCCACCATCCCCAGCCTCATGACGCCTCTGACATCAGCTTGGGCTTCGGCTACACTACAGGCTGTGAGCAGCAGGCCCTGGGCCCGTCCACTGAAGCGCTTCACCTAGAGCAGTATGAGTACCCGCTGGACCCCACCTCACTGGTCCCACCTGCTCCAGGAGAGGCTGCGGCTGGAGGTGTGGCTGGGGTTCTGGCTGGTCAGGGCCAGTCAGACAGCCTGAACATGCCTGAGCTGCAGAGCTCCCTCCTGGACAGTGAGATGATGGAGACTGTGGACTCCCAGCATGGCTTCGTACTGGTGAACTAGAGCCAGCTGAGGGGTTCATACACATGGGTATGAAGCAGTGAGATCCTACCGAGCATTAAAAGCAGAGAGAATGGAGATGGAAGGGGAGGTGTAGCAACAGGGAAGGAAGAGTGTTCATTTTGTATGACTCATACAAACATCATTTCTTAGTTGTGATGACTCTCAACAACATTTCTACCAAAATCCTCCCTCAGCCTGCCTCCCTCCTTCTCTGTTCACGTTCTCGTCAGTGGCGTGTGACAAGAACGGGTCCGGTGCGTGGCACGCCGTTAGGCTTCACAGTGCCGTCTTAGTAAAGCTGCTCTTGTCATAGGCGTTGTGACACTTGTAAGGACGGTGCCATGCAGCCCAGGAAAGGGAGGGGGCGCTGCACAATCTGGAGGAGCGTTTCTTCTGCAGATGGTATGAAAGTGAACTTATTTTGGGCCGACTGACTGGCAAGCAGAAGCACAATGGCTGGCAGTGCTTTTTGCATTTGAAGTAGGACACCCATCTCGAAATAAAACTTTTGTGCATTTTCTTTATTCATTAGATAAGAAAAAGAAGTGAACTGCAGAAAATGGCCCTCATTTATCACGGTACCATGGATATCGCCGCACATTCAAGTGTTACAGGTGTCACTTTTTAGGAATTGTTTGACAGTAGTGGAGAGTTTAAAGGCTAACGTGATGATCAACACTAACATTTAGAATATTCCTCTGGGGGAACAACAGGAAACGTTGTCATTGTCTCGTCAACGTGCAGATTAAAGCAGCAGGTTGGTGAGTGATGCACCATTTGTCGAGCTTTTGCTACATTTGTGCTTTAAACAGTGATAATATCCCCAAGCTATTTTTAGTTAACTGAATAATGAAAATAAGCGATAGAGCTGCAGGTATTTGTGAAGGCTGTGTGACATGAAAAATACAGTTTTGTTTTGTTTTTAGGGTTTTTTTGTGGTTTATGTAACTTGTAACTACTGATCCAGATTGATTTCTTACACTACTGAACTGCTTTCCCCCCTTTTTCACCCGACTGCAGATGCTCACCAGCTTTCATTCTACTCAGTGCGATGAGGACAACTGCCTGTTTTTTGGAGGCAACGTGACCTCGCCGCTGTTTAACAGTTGAATTGTGGATCATGCGCCCGCCTGATAAATGAGGGCTGACGTAATTAACGACGTGTGTTTTGTTTCAATATTATTCTATTTTTGTGGCAATACTGAAGCAATATTAATCCTTAATGTTCGGGGATTGTGAATGGAAGCCTCACCTGTACAGCCAGCTCTGATTGGTTCATGGGGACCGTTGAGTCATCAGCAGTGACATAACTTGGGCTGATGATGTAACCAGGAGATAATCTCTCACTGATATTCCCTGGAATTGCAGGGATGAGTGTGGAGACAGTTGTGTGTGTGTGTGAGTGGGCGTTTGTGTGTGTGTGTGTGTTTGTGTGTGTCTGTGTTCGTTATTGTTTGTTTGCACAATTCAGACACAGTTTTTCTGCATCATTCACATCATTTGTAGTGGTAACTGAACAAGACAAACACTGTATGGACATCTCCTCTCCAGTCAACACAAACTGTGTCTTTTCCCTCAGTGCACAGTTGGAGCTTTCCTTCTGTTTCTGGTTCACTCAATGCTCCAGTCACGCTTCTGTCTTGTTTTTAAAATGAACCGTGTTTATCATAATGGAATGACCCCTTGAAGATTCCCTGCATTAGATTTAGTGAAAGAATGTTTTCTGTCTGATGCCGGGGCTGCTGTGAGACAGCCATCATCGTCATCAGTCACCTGACACTGGAATGTGACGATTGGCTCACCCCCACTATTTGACTGACAGCAAGCCACAAGATGAGAGGTGTTTTATTTTTAAGTCTGTGCCCAATCTACTTGATATCTTCTCTGATGGATGATATTGATTACAAAAAAAACAACAACTGTTCATTGGAACAACAGGAGGAGGATGTCAGTGTGTGGAGATGAGCTTTATGGACAGTGACCATCTGCTAGAGTGTGCGATCTTCAGTGTTTGTGGGTTAAACAGTAGATGTGTTTGTAGTCATATTGGCCTCCTGACGAGGCAGGCACTCAGCCCATAGACTTGACTGAGCAGACTTCACCATTAGACCTTCAGTACTGATGTGGTTTGACCAGGTCTCCTAATAGTCTTTTATGATGGTTAGAAAATAATGGACCAACTGTGGTTGCAGTCCTGTGCAAGACTATAAGGCAAAATCCACCCTGAGATGCTCTCAACACCGTTTCACAACAGATCAGTGAAGCAGTTAATGATCAGTGATACTAATGAGTTCAACTACTGCAGCCTAACAGGTGCCATGGCTGCACTGAATGTTACAAACTAGTTGGCTAGTTATGTATATAAGCTCACACAGGACTGACGGGAATGTGTTCATACTGAGTTTGTGGGTCATATTGAAAACATCTTTTTGAAAAGAGAAGAAACTGCAGTATAGAAGTGTGAGGCGGGGCCAACATGAAATGGAATGACATAATGTAAATACAAGACGGCGTAAGAGAATTAAAGGGTGGGTTTTGCCTTCAAGTGAATCTTACTGATGATTGTTTTCTTTCGTTTTGTCATCGGTCGGGTGCAGGATGATCGGTGGAAGTTGAACACTGGAGCACTTTGACAACGAGGGGAAGAAGAGATGCAGCGAGAGAGGAGGGGACTGTGGTGGAGGTGGGGTAAAGGTTTGTGTTGCTCTGCTGTTTCCCGGCAGATGCAGCAAACCACAATCTGAAGGAAACACCTTTCTCCTCTCTCTTCCCCCAACAATAATGGACACAAAACAAGTTTCTTTCAAAGAAAGACCAGGCGCACTAATGCTTCATTTGATTGTTGGTTTTTATCCAAGAAAGAGTCACGCTGGTCAGCTGACGATAAGTGTTTGTACAAATTAGGGAGGTAGTAATTCTTCGGTGCGTGTTCAGGTTGCACCGAGGGACGTTTTGTGTTGAACGTGAATAGTGTTCAGTGTGCCTTTTACTTTTTGTATTTGCAATCCAAACCAAGATTTTGAATCGAACCATGATTTCCGATTGGACCGTTTTATCATTTATTTCCCGATGATTACTTCTTTCTTTTCTGTAGTTTTGTGTTTTTTTTTCTGTAAGTAGAGTCAGGTTTTACAAAGGTACAAAACCAAAGTCCCTCAGAAGTTTCCCTGTACAACCCACCGTGTGGAGTTTTTGGAGCTTCTTTGTCAGCTTCTCTACTGTGCTTTTTCTTGTGGGTCAATCAGTGTATGCCATTTAAAAGTATTATAGCAATATTCCTCTAGCTGAAGACTAAAAGTCATGAAGAATCTAGTTGATGTGTTTCCAAGTATCATAATTTCACCTCCTGCTGACAAAACAAAAACATCGATCTATCAATAGAAATCCAGTTTTATATTTACCCTCATTGATGTTGACCACACATAAGCTAACTTGCTGTTGAGATTAAAAAAAGGTTTATTCAACAGAACACTGTGGGCGTTTTATTTTGGGATATCTGCTGATGAGTCACAGATTTGGTCAGTGTGTTTTGACGGCACTGAAAATGTGGCCACTGACACTTTATATATAATAATAATAACAACAACAACAACAACAACAATAATAATCATATATAAATGATGTAATATTTTCTATAACACACGTCTCTTCATAATCCGCTTGTGCTGTAACATCGTACCGCAGCTGTCTGATTGCGCCCCGTGGTTGCATTGTGAAGGCGTGAGTTAAAGACCTGGAAAAATGAATCACACCGAGTGCTTCATATAAACCGTTGAGTCATAACTGAACCTGCAACCGAGAAGCACAGCCCGGCGGGCGCTACACGATATTTCACTCATCATCAGCTGATACTGGGCAAAAGACAGGGTACACGCTGGACAGGTCGCAAACCAATCGCAGGGCCAAAATATATGAATACAATCAAATATTCACACGCACATTCACACTTATAGTCCACTGGCGTGAAAACAAACCACTTCTGCTCCTCTTGCTCAAACAGCTGTTTTATCACGACTCAAAAACTGAAGCCTTGACCAGTGGGTAAGATCACTGATCGAACATCCCGTTTAGCCCATCTCCATGGCAACAACCTGTCAGCTTTAAACTCGAGACACGTTTTCCTGATAGCAAAATGAGGCAGTGGTCAAAGGGGGCGTGTCCTGAACTGAGCTCTGATTGGCTCGCCTCAGCAACCCATCTGAAGCGTATATGCAACTTGTACTGTGTAAACACAAACAGCAAAACAGGTGCTCATGGAAAATAAGAAGAAGAAGAAAGGTTTTTTCTTACTGTCACCTTGCAACTAAATGATGTTTCTGCTTTTGACCCGTCACACACATGTGGAGCAGTGGGCAGCCATGCAAGGCGTCAAGCTTCAAGCTCATCTCAGAGCTGAGGTGTGTCCCTGTGGTGTGCAAATGATCATGTAGAGAAGATGCCAATCCAGTCAACCCACTCAGACTGAGACCAGCTAATCCTGCTAATACACCACCAGCGGCAGGTGAGAGGAGGAGGAGGGGGAGGTGTCAGTCACTGTTCATGGAAACAAGGGTCTCATTTCTTTTCCTGGGATCCGACCATGTGCACGACACACTGTCGAGAACCTGATCTGACTACAACGCCATGACACTCTCCCTCATGCCGATCGGATTTCACACATCGCAGCCTTTAGCGTTTTGCATCTGTTGGCGTTATTGCAGCTTTGATGTGACGCTGCACAGGCTGAAGCTTTAAATGGGATCCACCCATCAGCGCTGCTTGGAAAAATAAATAAGTATAAACCTCCTTCCTGCTCTAAGCCCTCTGTTCAGGCAGAAGAAAAAAAAACACACCAGCAGAGACCATGTAAAGGCTGTTTTACATCGAGTTATTTATAGCACGGATTCTTAACCTTTTTGACCTTTGGGGACCAACTTCAATAACAACTATAAATCCAATAGGCCATATATATATATACACACACACACACACATATATATATATGATTTACAGTATAGAATGTATTCAATGGGTGAGACCTCCAGCAGTCTGCCTGTCTGTCTGTCACTGACACTCCTGTCACCACACCACACAGAGAACAGAGATACTAACGCAAAGACAGACAGCGACAATCTTCTTTCCTTTCTTTCAGCAAAATATCACAACATCAGAGGCCTGTTCACTCATCAGGCCGAAGCATACTGTAATGACATCAATGGTTTCCATGACAACGGGGGGAGGGTGGATGACAACATCCTACTGCGTCTTTTAGAGCAGGAGATCGCAGCACTGTTCAGACTGAGAGCTGAGGGAAAGAGAGACCCAGAGCGCCAAATGTAAAGAAAAAAAAACTTTCTTGACAAGCTGCACCTTCTCTGTGATGTTAACTATGCAACACACACAAACACACACAGCTCACACAGCGGTGCAGGCTTTGAAGCCTGTGTGACGTAAATGCTGGAGCGTTGCATGGTGTGACTGAGGATTGCCAGTGTTCTTATATGAAACCAGCTCCACACTGAAGGTCGCACTGCACTGATATGCATGTGCCCCCCCCCCCCTCCATGATTCAGCCCCAGTCCCTCGTCTCTGAAATACACGCTCAAACACATGCTGGCCAGCAGATGGCCGGAGTCAGAAACCCCAGTACAGATGACCCAATAGTGTCTGGAAAAAAATCAGCTCCTGCAGGAACATGCAGCCCAGAGTCTGCAGGAGCTGGATTTATCCAAGAGGTCACACACGCTGCTCCAGTAATCTGCAAGTCGGCTCATTGTGCCGTTTAGAAACCAACACAGTATCACGGTGGAAGGCACGATAAGAGAGAGGGGGGTGGGTGGGTGGGTGGGTGGGGGGATGCAGCAAGGTGATTTAAGGGGAACGAGTGAGATAATGCTCTTCTTCTCCCTGACTGATGTTTGTCACTTGTCACCCAGAGAGAATCTGACCTCACTGCGCGCACGCGTGTGTGCGTGCAGCATGCTGTGCGGGGGCTTTGCTTGACTCCTTTCATTATAAATGACACAGTCCTGGGAGGCAGCTGCATTGACGTCAGGGCCCTCAGTGCCGTCGAGAGCGCTGCCTGCTGAAAATCCCTGCAAACAACACGATCTAAACAGAGAGAAAACAGTTTCTGCCGTTTTCCTTCCCACCGCGTGACCTCAGACGTTTTGAGGGTGCAGAGCCTCAAGTAATCAAGTAACCGGTTCAAAGCCTGGCATGGTACTGTGTCAGGACCACTCAGCTTTAGATCGAAAGAAAATCAGCCCTCCTGCTTCACACTTTCTCTTAAAAGACGCGTCTTCCCATGAAGCGGCTGTGCGTCTGAATCACTCTCAAGATGGTCTCACACTATTCGAATATGCTGACACGCAGCAGCACACACCATCCTGTGCATTTCAGGATATGTGCATAATGTGCTGTGGTGATGAGGTAAACTAGTCAAAGGGCTGGGTGGAGGATTGGGAGGGCGCGCGGCTCCGAGGAGGGCTGAAGGGAGATTTGAGGAGATTAAAAAAAGGAAGGTTGAGATTCTCATAAAGATTCCTGCCAACGTGATTTACGGCTCTAATCCTCCCTGTTGACTGCTCAGCTGGGAATCAGCTAAAAACGCCGGTGCTTCTCAGACCTGCTGCATATTGCAAAAAACAAAGTACAGCAGCGTTCAGTGTTCTGACCTTGAAAACTCGGGTCAAAGGGGGAAAAAAAAAGTAAACGTGTTTTTTTTTTTCGCACATTCAAACTACACTTGATTAGGAGACAAATATTTGTTCATGACCGAGCCCTTATTTCTGCAGCGTTCTTCTCTCTGGCAGTAGGTGTTGTGTTGTGTTGTGTTGTGAGTCAGGGTGCAGGGAGGCAGGTGTCAGCTGCAGATTCAGCCCTGTTCTGCACAGAAACAACCAAAGCCAGCTAAAACAACCAGCGGGACCTCCACTTTCATCTCCACAACAGCTACGCACCGGGTCAGATATGAGACCAGGAACGTGTTCGAATCAAACATCCACAGACCTGTGGTTCAGCATCACTCAGTCACAGAGGACTTCATTAGTCCCTCTCTGATACTCTACAGCTCTGACAATCAATAGTCCAGTGAGAGCAAAGTCATTCTAAGAAACAGTGTTTTCTGAAAACACATCGTCTCCACCATGGAGCCTCAGGGTGGCATCGTCCCGGTCGGGGACCGTGCAGCTGCAGCAGGCCCTGGACTGCCTGTGAGAACATCAGTGCAGTTGACAGACAGAGAGAAATCCTCAACGAGACCTGCTGCAGTCTGCAACACAACTGTGACTATGCTGAAAACAACAGCAGACATTAAGCAAAGGCTACACAGCACTGGATTCAAAAAAGTGTCAAGTCTCACAGTTGTCAACTCCAGACCTCAAACCAGAGTTTGATGCTTTGGCAGGAACGGCACTGTCTCTTTTCTGAGCCACAGCTTAAGACAGAAGAAAAATTAGTCTTAACAACACTTACACAAACAAACTGCAAATATTTGCAAAGGAAATGTTATGGGTGGCAAAATGTAAAAACAAACAAAAAAAGACTAAATAATGATGAAAGCACCTGCCTCTCCTTTCATCATTATGTTTTTCAGTACCCCTCTGTTTTCACTGATCACACCTACTGTCCTTTGAGCTTGTACACATAATCATAATCATTATTCAGTTCACTGACAAACATCAGTGTGTCACCGTTGCTTTTCCAGAGCAGCACCAAACAACCAACTTGCAGCAAACACCAGAAAAGCGAGAGAAAACGGCAGCAGACGACTCAGGGACTGTAAAAGTAACCGAGGTTCTTACACAGAACATTGCCCTTGATATTCTTGGTACTCGGTATCGGTGAAGGTGCTCAGACTCTGTCTGGAAAAGGTATCAGGACAGCCATTAGTGCATACTGGTTGAGGGAAGTGTATATTTTAATGAGTCAACTTAATTACATAGATTCAAATTAAGTGAATGCTTTGATTGGATCCCTTCCCATTGTAGCTAATTAGCAATTAGTGTCACAAGGCCTTCATGTACTTAAACTGTAAATAATAACATTAGCAGAAAACATTCCTTTGAGTTACTTTATTCAGATCAAGATACAGTAGTACAGCATCCCAATTGTGGAGAGAATTCAAAATAAAAATAAAAGCACAGTCTTTGAGATACAGGACAATCTACAATCAAGGTTTATTCAAGAGAACAAAATGAGAAGTCATGAGAGGACAAGAGGGGAACAGTGGGAGGAAGCTCAGGGAAAGACAAGAGTTTCTTTAAATCAACACACATTAATTCAACCCACCCATAACCACACCAGTTCCCACCCCATTGTAAAACATTATGCAGCCTTACGTACACATCCCACAAATCCCTCTGTCTTTCTAAGCATGCATTTGTTCTCCATTGTATAGTGATCTGTCAGCAAAGGCCTTAATATTTGCCAATCTTATGGTTTGAAATGTCACATACGCTCTGGAACAAAAAGGGTGCCACAGTTTTGTTATCCAAAGGCCCTAACAGTTGTTGTTGGCCCTATCAATTTAGTTTTACCATTTCAGTAACATCCAAGGAATAGTGTCCCCTGCGGAACATCTTTTTACAGTTTGTGTTTTAGTATCAATAAAGATATTAAAACACCAACGATCATCAAAGTCATTGGCACAAAGATTACAAACATTGCTGAAAACATGTTGCAGAAAAATCATGACTGACTACTACTTTCCACCCGTGCACATCAACAAAATCACTATGGATCTGGAGGAGGGGTAATTATGAGAAACCCTTTATGACTGAGCTGGTTCCGACTGCACTGGGGCCAAGTAATTTATTTGATTCACCAATTGAATCAGTGTTGTGGTGGGAAGAGACACTATTTGAGACTGACTTGTACTAACAATTATTTGAGTGTTCATCAAATTTCTTGCAGTAACAGGCACCCCCACTATTTTTTGTCCAAGAAATACAGCAAGGCTTGAGGAGAATAAATGTTTGGTCTGGTGGAAAAAATAGCCTAGACCTGCATAAACCTTTCAACCAGTGTCTCAGAGAGATGCTATCAGAGGGCTGATTCGGGAGGACGCTCACTAAAATCAACAGCCGGCTGTTCCATCTGCTTTTCAACGTTTGTGTCTGGCACTAGGGGGAAAGTGTAGCAGCACAGACATCTAGCAAGGCCAAGGTGCAAGCTAGCGAACATGGACATGTGTATACTGCAAGGACTGTGGCTTAAGCTCAACAGTGGCCATGGATGTAAAAAGGGAGGAATGTGAGAGGGGCTCTGGTTAGCGATGCCTAGCTAGTACAGTAGCACATTGGTCAGCATGCACCACTTAACTCAATTTTATCATACTCTGTCTTTGTTAAAGCACCAATTTACAGCAAAGGAAAGGTTAACAAATAAGCCTGTGGTATGACTGGACATGGGCTACTTTTGGACAATAGAAAAAAGGATAAAACAATTGTTAACAGCTTTCTCTATACATTAACCAGTTGTTCCTGAACATCAATAAATATCTTGTAAAAGTGTTTGTGTTGTTGTTTCGGGTGGTTGTCTGGTTTAGTCATGCTGAGTTGGTTATGCTAGGGCCAGAACTGTGTGCAAAAGAGAAAACAACAAGAGGTTTTAAAAATACATGTCAGAAGTGATTCATGGCATTCAAAGTGTGTATACAGTGATGATGAAACAAATGCCTACCACTGATAGCCTCCTGGGCAAAGTACTTGACGTCCATGTCTGTGTCTGAGGCCAGCTTCTCCAGCACTGGCTTCACCTCTGACTGAAGGGCACTTTAGGACAAAGCAGAGAAGAATTAGAAATTGTCTATGCAGGTTCCTCATTTTAATGTAACACAGAGCTGTAGAAGAAAAATATAAAATCCACACAAATACATGCAGCGTCTCTCAATAAGCTTGCTGGCTATTATTTTATGTGATTCATGAAATGAGTGACCAGTAATCATCAACATCAGTACCACAGTCAATAATAATCCTTTAACTGCAGAAAGCCATTCTGTCACTGAGGAAAACTCTAGAGGCAACATACTTGTTGTCAAGGATGGGGCCAATCTTTTGAAGGGACTTGGCCACGTTGAAGCGTACGTTGGCCACCTGGTCATTGGACATCTTGAGGACCACTGGTAGCATCTGTTTAGTGGTGATCTCTTGGCCGCATGCCTCTGACAAAGCCTGAGATAATGGACGTGCGAGTTTTAAATAGGGAACTCATACAGTTTTAGACCAACTACAGTATCAGCAACACATAAAAAAACAGCGGCACATTATCGGAAAATGTAACACTTAAAAATAACTTTGAGGAACTAACAATCACAGCAAATGCAGGAAATGATGCTGTTGACTCACATTGATGCAGAACAGAGTGGTCATCCTGTGGAGGTAATTGGGGTCATTGGCCATTCCCAGCACTTTGGGTACAATGGTGTTCTGAGCCCACTCAGCTCCAAACTTCTCCACCAGCTTCATTAGATTGCAGGTGGCCGCCTCACGGATGGCATACACTGGAAAATTATAGTGACATTTACAATTTGAAAAATGCAAGGGAACCTGTGACTGTGATAAACATGTGTTAAAGGAAATGTAACTTAATAAAATAATTAGCCATATAAAGTTGAGATGTCTTCTCACAATGTTTTTTTTAATTTAAAAAAATGTCTGTATGAATACTGCCATAATAGCAAAAAGCAAAACATCTTAATAAGGTTAGTAATTTTACTGGGTGAATACTATGAGTTAAACCTGTAGTTCCAGCATGAGGAAAAAAAAAGAACTCTAATCAAAATTGAAATTTAAAAGAAGAGTTTGTGCCAGAAAGAGTCTGGGCTGATTTCTCTTGGCCTGTCTTCCTCTGATAGGCTTATGTAAGGGTTTCACAAGTTTACCCCTGCCACACACACCCATTCTACCAGAAACTCACACCAGCAGCATTCCAATGATGTAACCCAGCTGGCCCTTTGTCCTCAATAGTGAGTGTGTTTCCACAATTGGAAAACATTATGTCAAGAGAGCAAGAGCACTATACACACACTAGATAAAAATTGTATTTAACAGACAATGTTCAAAATTACAAAATAGAGCAGGGTGTGTTGTGCTGCTCAACTAGAAACACAACTCTGCCTGCATTTGAATATGGGTGACCTCACAAAACAGTGCTGAGCAAAGACAGAAGCTCAAGGCTTCCACAAAAACAAACGCGGGTGTTGCCTTCAAGAACGGTGTTAAAGTAAGTAAAATAGCTAAACTACCCCACTGTCACACAAATTCCAACAATTTGTCAAAACCTTTGCTACAGGATGTAATTGTTCACACTGCAGTCCCTACTCCAGCTGCACTATGCCGCACGAGGCCTGTTATTCACGTTCACTCTCTTCTACAGAACAGTCTCTACCCTTCTAGCCCATGTTCACTCGTTTCTGGTCATAATACAGTGTCGCAGAATAGACCCCTCTGTTGACTGGTTGGTCTCCTGTGAGTAGGAATTGTGTTGTTATGGTTCAGCGTTGCTTTAATGTCTTATAGAAATGAAGAGATGTAACAGGAGATATGGATAAAAACAAACAGTGTGATGGCATAACATAGTACACTGTGCGCTATTTTTTATTTTGACAGACTGAACTAACTTTAATAAGAGTGGCTTACCATGGTCAATAAGCCAGGCCATACAAAGGGTGTTAAGCTTCTCATCAAAGAATTCCACTCCCTAAGGAAACAAGGACAATGTCAGCAGAGCAATTTTATCAATGTCTGGAGATAGATCTAGCCGAATAAAGTGATTTTGTCTGTACATAATTCAATTTCTGGATGTATGCATGTTATCAATTAGAAAGACCATTAAAACATTTTATATTACATTCAGCCATTACTCTCAATTTACTGTCTCACCAGTTGTCCTGCCAACAGGGGCATGTACTCTATGATGGCAAGGCGGACCCGCCACTTTGCATCCTCTGCAAGCTCCACAATGGCAGGCAGCAGTGACTGGGAAAGCTGACGGATGCCAATGACTTCATTCACACAGTCTAGATTAGAGATGATGTTGAGACGCACCTCAGGGCACTGCAACATAAAAATAACACTGAAAAGGTTATGGTTTGCATCTAAGAGCCTTAAATGGAGAGATAACTCCTTCGAATTTGGATGAGTTATTAAAAACTAGACTGGCTAAACAAAAATATTCATCCGCATAATATTCATATTACAAAAAACCAAAGGGGGCAGCCCTAAGCTGATTTAATACCAAATCGTGCTTGTTGAACCGGGGAAGACTGTAGCACCTAAAAAACAGCAGCGTGACAATTTCAAGTAATTTATCTCATTTGACTGCCATGTCTGAGGAATGTTCAACGTCCAGCTCCTGCAGAAATTGTCCTCAGATAAATGCACCGTAAAATAACCAAAATTTGCAATTCAAAGCTGTCAATTTGAACTGTAATATCATTAGACACTTCTGGTCTTGTGTTGCTGCTGTTAGGAAATTGGGCCATCTTTAAATAGGACTATAGAAGAACTGACAACCTCAAGCCTTCCAAAACATTTATATACTGTCGCCTCTAACCTGCTCGTGCCTAGTGTCAATGTCTAGTGATTCATTATCATTGAAACATTCTCAATAGACAAGATGTGACGTGGCCACCTTGTTTTAGATCAGTGGTTCCCAAAGTTTCTTTGCTGGGCCACCCTTTGGTCGATAAGAAAATGTTTGCCCCCCCCATGCACACTACACCTCAACAGCTCCACAGACAAATTATGTCTTTTATAAACAAAAATTATGTCTAATACTGACAGCGAGAAAAAGTGAAACTCAAAGCAGTTCGTCTAATTAAAGAAAATTGGGTCCGTGATAACAAGTTTGGTTTCCTTTACCTCATCCTTGAGCTGAGCCAGGAAGAGAGGCAGTAGGTGCTCTATTGTGTTGTCTTTGCCCAGTATGGTCGAAAGGCCCATAATGACAGAGGCCAGGGCTGACTTCACATGCTGGTTGGTGTCTGAAACAAGTTCCTAGTCAGAAACAAGACACACACCAAAACAGATCAGCACAAACAAATAGTTAAGACAGAAAATAGCTAAACATCATAACTACTGCTATGGTTCAGTACAGTATTTACAACACATGACAGGGGATGTAATTGACCTTGGGGTAAATACAAAGCAAAGAAGACTTAATGCTAGTGCAGAACTGTCATTGCAGGTAATGACTGTAGGAGAAATTGCTTCATACTTGACAATGCAAGAAACTGAAATTATGTTATCGCAAGTCATGAATATTCTTGACTTTCTATACTATCTTTAAACCTATCTAACATTCTGTTGCTACCAGCAGTCCTTTGCTCCACTATTGACAGTATAAGCACTATAACGCTTTGTGACACTGATCTGAACATTTCACATACTAGTCAGCATAAAGATCGAGCACACTGTATCCCTACAATCATTGGTGAGTTTAATAAATTGAGGGGCAATGATCAAATAGTATAAATCTGTTAAATCACTATCACTTTAACTGAACTTATAGATCAAAATACAACAGAGCCATCTGCTGTTCAAAATCTGAACAACACAAGCACATTAAAGCCAATCTTTTGCAAAAAAAACAAAAAAAAAACCCAACACGTGCTCCTTTAATAGCCATTCATCGAAAAGGAGACATTTGGGGGGTATTTCTGAGCATGTAATAACATACTATCTCGCCAGACCTTTACTGTTGGAAAGCAGCCACAATGACACCAGTATCAATGAGCTAAAGTATACAGTAACTCTACTTCTGCCAATCTTGTTTTATCCAAGACATTTGGTAAAGGATTTTCATTTAAAACAATGCTGAGGTTATTCTCACAGGATGTTGAACATGTTAACTTTAATTGCTGAGGTTTACTAGATTATGGGAGGGTCTGTCTAGCTTGTTAGTTTACAAGCAATATGCAGCTTGTAAACTAACTTCTTAGCTCAAAAGGTAAAAACGGAATGCTTACATAATCAAAACTGCTGTGAATGTCTATACAATTTTCACATCCCATAGTTATTCAAGTCCCATAGTTATATGATAACCTACTGTACTTCCTTGCTTGAGCAGTGTTTTTCTATGCAACTGGCAATTTTTAAATATACATTCTTGAACAAACTTTCAGTCTTCAATCCAGGATCCAAAATATTTTGGTCTACATGCCAAGTCTGGTTAAAAAAACATGTATTGGCCACAATATTTTTCAACAGGTCATAAAACTGCTAGTCAGTGTTTCCTGTAGATTGAGCAGCTGTGACACAGTCCTAAATGATCCAAAAAAGGTATACATTTTAAAATTATTTGAAATATAGAACACCTCATTCCAGCTTTCTGTGCTTGGAGTTTTCTTAGAACCAATTTTTTACCTTTCTATTCTGCTCTCCTTTCCTCCACTTTTCGCTCTCATGCTCATATCTACAAAAGGTCATTCACACCAAGGCTATTTGACAGTGACATTGCTAAAAACAAACACGAAAATTTCTGTTGACTGTCCTACTCGGCTTACTACCACACTTGAGATATGATGTAACCATATAATGTAATCGGGTTTCAATAGCCAGTGAAAATTCGGACCTAGACTGCAAAACCCAATTTTCATATAAGTGGATGTCACACTCAATGATTTGGGGGAGACAATAAAAACTGTCTCATGCTTGTTTCCATGCGCAGTAATTCGCAGCAAATTAAAGCATTTTTGTTCAACTGAGAAACGGTGGGGCAGACAGAGAAGCAAATTTTACCTTAACACAGGGCAGAATGTGAGACATTATGATTTGCTCGCGATTGTCCTCTGGGAGGTTCTCACAGAACTCTAACAAAAAAGAAGAGCAGGACATTGTCAATAAAATATGGATCCGATTGCACTAGAAACAAAATCAGGTTATTCAAATTAAGTCAAGCAATTCAACTCCTTCCAACATTAAGTCTTTAATAATTAAGGTTTACTCATCTATCTACCTTTGACTTTGTTTGCTGCAGCGGCACGGACCTCCGCTTCACAGTCCTTCAGAAGATTCTGGAAGGCCGGGACCAAATCGTTCTTGGTGATCTCCGGCCCAACTGCCTTCTGGAGCTACACACAGAAATCAAATCAGACACACATTATGGATTATACTGTAGGTCAGAATAATAAATATACAGGTGATAATGAACTATAAAGCAAGTAGCACAACCTGTTTTTAAACTATCTTAAATTGAACTTCTTGATGTGTTTTTGAAGTTTTTAAACCACAATTAAGTGCTGCTGTGTCTATAAGCCCTGCTCAGTCAGCAAAAATTACTATATGATGGTCTCCACTAAATACCTGCCTCAAGTGTAATGTCATAGTGTCAAGTGAAAAATGCCAGCTGCTTACTTCAGAGAACTTGTCAGCCACCATATAGCGAACCCTCCAGGACTTGTCCTCTGCAGCCTGGCGAAGGGTTGGCATCACCAGGGTTTCCAGGTCCTCCTGGGGCAGCAGCGTGGCAATGCTTACACAAGCTTCCACAGCCAGCAGTCGCACTGAGTCCTAACAAAGAAAAATATCGGGATCAGTTTAATCTTCTCTGGGTTTAAAACCGAAAGACTTAAGTGGGACAACATGTCAAATAGTACAGCTGCTAACAGTTAAATAAAATAAAAATAATTTTTAAAAAAAGGAGTACCCGTACCTGTTCATCCGAAGCCAGAGCAGTAAAGAGGGAAATAATGTCACTTTTTACATAATCAAGCTCCAGGACTTTGGCAAACTCCCCCAGTTTTGATGCCGCAGCCCGGCGCACCATAGGAGTATCGTCTGAACACAAGGTGCGAAAATGTCTAGAAGAGTAACACAGACATTTGATTATGACAACAAAACTTGCTTAACAAAAAAGTAAAATGACCAAAGCCAAAAGAACACTCAACAAAAATGTTCTCTTATTTAAGAAGCCACTTACTGGCGGATCTCAGCCTTGACAGTGCTGGATACACGAGGATAACACACACTAAACAGACCACAAGCAGATGTGCGAGAAGTGAACCAGTCACCACTGGCCAGCCGCTTGACCAAGGGCTCAAAATGGACCTCCAGGTCAACTGGAGAGTGCTCCTGAGAGATCTTCCGCAGTGACTCAACAGCTTTGTCTCTGACTACTGTTTCTTCCACTGTAGCTAGGCTCTCCAGAGGAGGCTGCATGTTAAGAAATGATAAGGTTTACACAAGGATTTGGTTACTGAAGCATTTCAACATACAAGAGAAGATGATGATATTCGAACAGATTTGGATCCTTCCTTGTAATTTAACAGATAGATCCAATGCTGAGAACTTTCACAGAGATTAATGACATGTCATTCACCATTACTTGGTTCATAGTCAATGCAATCAATGCGAGCATATATTTACATCAACTCTCCTGTGGCTTAGTTGTCAAAAAAAACATACCAGAAGACAGTGGACATACTCCGGCCCTCCCACCAACATAGTGAAATTGCCAAGCTGCTCAGCCAGGGCCAACAGTACTTCATCTTCATCATAGATAGTGTCTAAAGGATGGCAGAAAGACATTAGACAGCTGTATGAATTGCAGTCCGTTTCTGAGAATGCAGCATTGTGACAAACAACACTGTGACAACCTCTATGAAAATCCAACAGGTCAAAGATGCTTGTGTCACATGTCATTTTAAAAGGGTAGGATTATTAACTTTATTACCTGTGAGGAAGGGAAGGAGTTCGGTGCGGGTCCTCTCAACTCCAAGAGCCAGAGCAATTGTGGACAGTTTCTTAATGCTATTCAGACGTAGCTGTAAATGCAAAACCGTCACAACATTAGACAGATCTAGGCATATTAAAACGGCGAAAGACCTGCTAACCCCGGTAGAAATTATCCCTGTTCCTTTCTTGGCAACGACCTGCGTCTCCGCTTAAAGCAGCTAGCAAACATTAATAGCATTTCAAATGACGACTTAACATGGTGCCGGACCCGAAATGCTAGCTATGTGCTATCAGGGTTCAAATAGGTTAACAACAGTGAGATCTACCAATTGAGGCCTTGAACCTGGCCTTGTTGTTGTGATGACCAACTTTAATGTTAGCACATCAGCTAGCCCGTGACTGCTTGCGATGCGGTAAACGCTAGCGTCTAAACCAATGACCCGGTCGGTTTGTTTTTCTCACGTAATTCGTTTTACTGCATTTCCGTTAGACATATTTAAGATCAGAATAAAATCGATTTAAAACAACACTCTACAGTGACAATCGAAGTGCCTAATTCCGACAAACCAAGGTAGATTGGCAAAGTAGGGTGCGCCCGGCAGAAAATCTCTGATAGGCCTTTGGCTGGGGACGTTTGCTAGCTGTGTAAGCTAGCTGTCAAAAAATCCTCTAAAATGATTCTTTTTCATTGAAAAATATAAATAACAGAAAACTTCGAATCGGGGTTACTACCTGAACATCCTCATTTCGCAATTCATCAATGAGAACGGCGATAGGGTAGAGAGAGTCATCTCCATCGGCTCCTGCCATTTTGGATACTGTTTCAGATACCGAATGGCGCTGCTGTTGTGAACTACGGGGTTTCTGCCAGAGATCAGCGGCTGCAGGGCCCGCCCTCCTGCGCTGCCTTCACGGACTGCTCAACTAAAAAGGAAACAACACAATTGAAAAAGATAAATGAAATGAATGAAAACAATATTTATTTATGTATACAGAGTTTATATACGCAGCATATATATGTCTTCTTTTTGTTGTGGTGTCCGTGTCACGTAGATTCAACTTTATTTTAATTTACAAACAACAAACATTTGCACATTGAACTTGATTTATACGGAGAACACGCGTATAAGATAATGACGACGAAGTCTGGATATTTAAAATACAAACAGTAAAATGCTGGAAATGCATCGAATCTCTGCTGAATTAGCTTAAACAGATAAGTTGAAGAGTTGAATGTCATTTGAATTGACGTAAAAGTAGTTGAGGAGCAGATTTTAAGCACGAGTGGGTTTTAAACAGCATTCACACTAATATAAGTCTTTATAGGCTATTGCTAAAAAATACGTAAAACCGTGTAGAGTTGGGACACACACTCAAAGACACACTCATTAATCTGTACATACGACGACCAATTACTTTTTGCAAAAATAATAGTTTTAGTAATAAAATGGAAAAAGTGTACAGCTTTTTCTATTTTATTGCTAACTGTAAAAATAAAGTCTTTCGAAAAATAAAGGTTTTCGGAATAAATGTTTTTCGAAAACCTTTATTTTGAAAAACAAAGCACCGACGTTTTAATCTTCTTCCGGCGTGTGTGCCCGTGCTGGTCAAGATGGCTTCTCAACAGCAACAACCCGGCGGAGCGATGCCTCAACCTGGACTACAACAGACCGCTGCGATGCAACAACAGCAGCTGAGTCAACAGCAAGACTTCGATCCGGTTCATAGATTCAAGATGCTTATTCCACAGCTGAAGGAGAGTCTGCAGGTCACTGAGCCGCATCACGTCAACAATGCCCGCAATAATCATAGACGTTGGCAGTGCCACTGTTCAGACGCGGGACTAGTTGAACAAACCAATTAAATATTTGCTCTTTCATTTACAGAATTTAATGAAGATAGCATCTCTGAATTTGTCCCACAACACAGCGATTGACAACGGCATGTGAGTAGTCTTGTTGTTGACGACGCACCGTCGGTGTAGCGGCAATGTTTCTTCCACCAAATGTTATTTGTCCAGGTTTCATCCTCTTTGGAGGCACTGACGTACATGAGGTCATCACGACCCCTAACGAAAGTGGCATGACGTCATACGACGATACTAAACATTGTAGCTACATTACAGGGACATTTGTCATCTTCAAAGGAAACTTATCAGCAATAACTAACTAACAACTAATCACAATATGGCTGCTACAGTTGCTTTTTAAGGGCCCTGAGTCATCTAGCGGCTTTAGTGAGGTTTCCTGTTTAACATTTATACATAATATTATCTCAGATTCCTGAGACTGTTGCAACTCAGCACATTATTTACCCATATAAACATTTACAGTTTTACACAGCTTTACTAACGTTGCCACTTCATTATCAATTCAGACCACTGAATAATATATTCTCATGGTGTGATCACTGTTTAAATTTGATCGCCATGTTGAAAAATGGTTATCAAATGTCTTAATATGACTTAAATACATGAGGCTTTTACAGCGTCAGACTCTGGGGTCACAGTCATAGATCTGTAAACATCGTTGTCGTCTTTGTTTTTGATTTACTGTATCATAACTTTTAGTTTAACATTACTTTTTCTTATTCTGTTGTTGAATGTTAGTTGGCAAACGACATGTCACATTACACTACTCTGATTTAAACTCTCATAGTCGTTCTCTCTTTACTGAAGAAAGCTCATTGCTGATTTTTGTCTGTTGTTTGTCCCGGTTTAGCAAAAGTAGCGACACCTCTGTTCAGCGCTTTGACAAAAGCCTTGAGGAGTTTTACGCCCTTTGCGATCAACTGGAGCTGTGTTTGGTAAGGTTTTAGATAAACGTGCTGAATTTCGGCAGGAAATCGCAATGTTACACAACCACTTGCCACTTATCACATAAAATACATTGTGAAAAAATATTGTCATTTGAATAAACAGTGGCCTTTGTTTTCATCCTTAGCCGTTGTAAACCTATTTCCCTCCCCGTCTCTCCTCTGCAGCGGCTGGCTTACGAGTGCCTTTCCCAGAGCATCGACAGCGCCAAACATTCACCCAACCTGGTCCCAACAGCCACAAAGCCAGACACAGTGCAGACAGAGTCCATGTCCTACGCCCAGTACCTCTGCATGATCAAGTCTCAGATCTCCTGCGCCAAAGATATCCACAATGCTTTGCTGGAGTGTTCCAAGAAGATTGCAGGGAAGGGACAGCCTCAGGGAATCATGTAAACTTGGACTGACTATTTCAACTCTTCCTGCACATGGTGACTTTTTGGGCTCCATATTTGGGGCTGTTCCATTTACAGATCTCAGTTTTTACATTGCTCAAAAGACTCAATTTCTCAAGAATTTGTTTTGCTTTGTTTTTGTTTTCTTTTCTTTTTTTTCCATAATTTATTTTTCTTTGCTAAGTGCAGTGTAAGTGCATTCCTGACAGACATGTCCTTAAATGACCAGCAGGTGGTAGCAGTGTCAAATTTGCCACTTAACGTTGATATAAATTCACTTACTGTAAATATTAATGAATCTGGTTCCGGGATGGTTAAAAACAAAACACTTAATAAATCTTCATATTTTCACATTTTTATTTTCAGATAATAGAACTGTCATCTTAAAACCTTGAAAATAATATACAAGAACAAGGCCCAACCTTTTCAAAAATAATCCAGATGTTGTCAAAGAGTTATGTGCCATACTACACAGCATCGGTGACAGACCAAAAAAATAAAGTAACAATATAAAAAGGGAGGAGACTTATTTTTCTTTTTACAAAGTTTACAGCAGAAAAAATACCTGTATCTAGAACATCAGGTACTAGATGACATAATAACATAAAGGCAATTTAGACATTTTCTAAGTGCATTTGTGGGATTGAGAATGTGAATAAATCACTATCTTGTATTAAAAAATGACTGAGTGAATGAGATTTGACTCAGCCACTGAAGCTGGTTTGGGGTGTCTGATAAGAACTTAACCTGAGGCATTAACCATAGATTGATATGACTTTATTGTCCCATCTAAAGAGCATCAAACATGGTTACAGATACCCACAGTGGGCCATAACCTGTCTCTCTTTCTCTAAAAGAGGTGAAAATCCCATGAACACTAAACTATATACTATGTAACCCCACTAAATAAATTCTCCCAGTGCTCCCATGCAGATGTGCGTTGATGCACGTCTTCCTTTTTGGTGGTTGCTTCCAGGTGCACCACCAACAAATCATCCCACATTACATTATTTATATGCCTAACTATTGCATATAGCCCATTATCCCACTAAATTATTATTATCCCCTTCACACCCCGTTGCTGATCAGAGGAGGTATCAAATGGGGTGTAATGTAATGTGTTGTAATGTAGTATACTTGGGGATAATGCACCTATAAATTATTTGGCAGCTGCTATTAAATAAAAAAAGAAGAAAAAGGCTTTAATAAGCTCACAAACAGTTGGTTTTACTTCTTTGAGGATCCCAAGCCTTTCAGGATGCTTTTAGGCTCAGCCTTGCCCTTTGACTGGTTTCTGAGGATGATCAAAAACAGAGTACAATCACAGTTCAAAAAGCTAAGTTAACTGCAACATTATATAACATGAGAGCAATGTACTTATACTGTACCGTATGTGTTTGCCACTTGTTTGTCATGTAATCCTGATCAGCAGATGCTGGCCTGTCCTCAACAACAAATGTGGTACAATCGTATCAGACTGACCTGTGGTCCTGCTCAGGAGCAGTCATGGCTGCTGTCCTGTCAACAGCACAGGGTCTGTTTTCCTGCACACAACACATGGAGCCAGGTGTTTGCAACCTGGACAGCTCCTGCTGCCACTCCTTGTCGAAAGACTGTGCTTCAGCTGTGGATGAGGCAGGATTGCGTTAGGCAAAATTCTAGTGGTGACTAATGGTCTAGAAACAAATATCTAGAAACTACCTTACACGTAAATACTAATGTGGTCAACTAGCGTATATAATGTTTATATCATGTATGGTATGATCAGTATGAGTCAGTCTTAGACTGCCCTTACACTGACTGAGTAGTACACAAATATCGATTTTCAATTACTGGTGTCTTAGCTTTGAAATATTGTAAACAATATATTCTGTAATTTGCTTGTTAGATTGAGATTCATATCTGAAATACCTCTTTCGTACATTCATATTTTTGAATAAATAAAAAAAATATACATTCTGAATGAACCATGAACATTTGTGGGTCAACTGTGCATTGCTGCTGAAATGACTCAATGCATTCAATCAGTTCAACTTACATTCATCCATGTTCTGAAAGTCTTGGTTGAACTCCCTCTCCCCGGTTTTGTTGTTGTGTTTCTTTTCGAGAATATGACCCCGGTCCCGGATGTGGTGTCCGATTGACATCTTCTCCACACCACTCTCAGAGTCTTGAAGTGTTCGCCGGGTCTCTTTGATCTGGTGATTGAAACATTATTCATTATTTTCGCATCACTAACATTATTAGACACATTATTATTTACATTATTTAACAGTAAACCTTGATGGAAAAGGCCCAATATGAAAAAGGTTTACTTAAGGTAATCTTCCCAAAACCATTATCACAATATCAGGCGATAGAGTGGAAATATATCCCAGGGGCTACCTACCCCTCCAGGGGCACAGCGTGTTGATGAGCTTGCTTGGATGACCTTGGGAGGATCATTTCCAACCTTTGAATATGACATGAATGATGACTGGCGGAATGTGTGGTTGTTTGAACCTGTTGCAGCGTTCTCCTAGAACACAACACACACACATTGTTAAGAAACGACAGTTTACGCAGTCTGAGAAAACAGCAAAGGAAAAGGAAAAGAACACAAAATCATGATATGAGGGAGCTTACAAAGTTTCGGTGCATCTCATGCATCCTGTTTCTCATGTTGGTCATCATGTCAAACATGCTGAAAGGATGCCTCATTACGTCCTGCAAAAACACAAAAAGAATAGTAAAGTGTCATTGGAGATGATCGCTTGGGCTCATGGGTCCCCTGCACCCTGTTTCAAAAATCAAGTTGAGTGAAAACTGTTAAATCTAGGTGAGGGCATCCGAATCATAGTTATATACAGATATAACTAATAATATATATTGCAGATGAAGTGTTATTTTTGAATGAGCATCACTAAAGTGCAAGCTGTATATAGTCAGAGGATGTTAAAACAGTGTTTCAATTCGAGTATGAACATTTATTGTGAAGTGTTTGCTGCCATACTGCATCTAAGACCCAATACTGTACTGTACAGTATTTGGTGGAGACTCATACATGGTTAGAACATGCACATGGTTGTTGCATGAAGGGCAATGATGACTGGTTCATGTCTTGAGCATTCAAACAATTTCATTTTAGCAACACACATACAGTATTTTTACAGCACGCTACTCAAGCAAACAAACACTGACACAAGTTTGTTCAGGTCCTTGCTGGGAAGTTGTTGGGTTGTCTGACATCTGTCACTAAGGCCGTGACACAGATACAATAGCTCTCCATGTGACCTTAAGCATTACACTTCAAGGCTATGAACCCCAAAAAGCACAGGCTTGAGGGAGTGACAGGCCAGTGAGGAGGGAGCGGCCTGTGGCCTTTAGTCAGACTGTGTTCTCTGGGCCAAAACCGCAGGTGTTTATGACCCCACGGCCCTGGATAAGCACCTCAGCAGCCAGTGCTATGTTTGCATGTGTATTTTCAAGGGGTGTGATTTGTGTGGGTATTGTACATAATCAGCGGGGTGTTGAATGACTTGTGTTCCATGCATAATTGGGTCGCATTGCCAGAGATTAGTGTGGGTTTAACACTGACACTGAGCCTCATTCTAGGAAGGCTGCAGCGGGTGCTATGACGGGTGGGTCGAGGGGTGGGGGGTTATGGAGTTCAAGGCTGCTCTGTCAGCTCTTTTCAAAGGTCAACCTGATGTAAAACACTCCTGACCAGCATCTTTGGCGTCACACGGCCAATTTTATCCCAGAGTGGCATGTATGAACAAATAAATGCCAGTTACATATCTGATACCATGGCATTTAGACTGGGGGTGTGTATAGACATGATTAAGGCTGCAAAATAAGAAACAAACACATTATTTTCATTGTAGGGACTACTTCAGTATTGTTATTCTTTTTTTTTTAACCTCTTTCAGTTGAGGGCTTGAGAAACTTCCTCATGCTCTACCCGGACCTATCAGTCTTGCTCAGCACATTGAATAAAACAAACAAACAAAAAACCTTCTAATGACTGTCATTTGACAGTGCTGATATAAACAAGAGCCCACATAAATAAGTGTGCTGAAAGATGATATGAACTGGGTTGTGGATACTGGCAAGAGATTGGGAAATGTGAGCACTGGCAGAGGGCTGGTAAGGTAAGACAGGGCTTATTTCCTACTGGGAATCTAATTCTGAGCAAGCTATAAGAAGTACGAGCCTTTCAGTATTATGTGACCAATGTATGTGTGCCTGCCAGTTTGTCGGAGTTATTTTGTATGCTGTGTGTGGGCATAATTGTTCTGGCGAGTATGTTTTTGCAGTGCGTTTTTTGGTATGTATCTCTGTGAGCATTTGTGCCCGTGATATTGGAGAACAGTATGGGAGTGAGCTGTCTGTCATCTTGCTGCTAATGCACCAGCACTGCCAAGGCACATTCTGCCAGACAGATGGACCAAGAGAGCAACAATGACAAAACAGAGTGTCCATGACATCCGCACACAAGCCTTTACAAGGCCGGTAACATAGCAACACACATTCAGCCTTCTGTAGACCAGTCCCTATCTTGACACAACACACTACAGAACTTTGCTCCTAATATTAAATTAAATGATTTGTCTGGATGGAAATTTTACAGTGTTGTTCCATTTCACCCACTGTCACTGAGGTCATTAGTCAAGTGCACAGAACACACTCCTCAGTGGTATTAGCTCGTTAGTGGCACGATGCTAATAAAGGGAAAGCAGGTTGTAGGCTATTGAGGCTAAGCTTCTGATGAAAGCCATTATTAAGGATGAATATACAGGGCTTCATGAGGCAGTGGGATTAAAGCAGGTGACCGGGACTAAGTTTGATTTAGTCGGGATAAATAAGCTGTGGAGGGGGGTGATCTGGGTTTAACAGAACATGGAAATGTCCCAGAGCAAACAATAGGTCCAGGAGACCATGATACCGTGAACAAACACTGCACTGCCGGATACTTTTAGAGCATAACTCTCACCTACAATTACCCAAATGTATCCTGTGATCCAAGACGAATGTGGAATAAGTTATATTTGAAGACAAGTCGAAAAGCACAGCACAACTCTCTTGGGTCCCATTGGTTTGAGCGTTAAAGAAGTCTGTACGTGTATTTGCAAGAAAACAGTGTGTCAGTGGAACAATGTACTATAAATAGGGCTCCTCAGGGCCAGATATAACTGTCCAGAGAGGCCAAGGGGGTTACCCTTCCTCTAAACCAGAGAATCACATGGGCCCATACCTAAGTGAGTGGCGCTCCAGTTACGCTGCCATTTGGCTGAAACTTTAATATAACCATGAGCAAAACTGCATGTTACTCATTAATGTGTATATACTAATATGAATCCTGTAACCCACTTTGTGGAGTTTAATTTATGTCATGTGAGTCCATAAGTAGGCAAACAACAAGAAACAATGAGGACTCAAAATACAGGTTCTTACCCTGTGCTCGTCTCTTGGCGGCAGGGATGAGCTAGGTTGCGCTGCCATTTCATGACCCTGGCCTCTCCTGTCCGTGATACTGGGCATGAAGTGGCCACCAAATGGCTCAGAGAAGCCTCGCATCATCTGCTGCATATGCTCCCTATGAGTCCGCATCGGATCCCTGTTGAAGAGTAAAGACTAAGTAACGCCAGCATTTACTCATGATCTTTATGTGAGTCTGCACGATGGTGCAGATGGCTGCCAAGCATGACAACAAATTAAATAAATATAAACTAAAGTTTCTTTAATGAACACAACACACTGAAATAAGAAGTATCCCTAAAATAATTTCTGCCACCCATACATACACTCTCCTTAGAGGTCAAGGGGTCACACTAACTCAGCAGGCATTCACTCATGCAGTGAGCCAAACTGTGTTTAGCAAAGGTCTTATTCAGAGAGGAGTCATTCACTGACTTGATTTTTCTTTAAATTTAATGGGAATTTTTTTCTAAAAAACCTGCATCAATATTTTTAGTTCAAGCTCATGAATGGACACAAAATTATACATTTTTTAAAATCTCAAAAGCTTTGTTTTTTTTTTAACGTGAGGCTGCATAAAATACAAGTTATTGATAAAGTTTTATTGAACCGTAACTGCAGTGAGTTGAATCACATCAGTTCAGTGAAACATCAGTGTGTCGGTTACATTCATGGCTAATCACAACAACACGAAACAAGCTAGCTTAAATGTCGGTCAACATTTCGTTTTAACGAAAATAATAATTTAATAACTACATTTCTGCAGTCACTTGCTAGTTTATATTCTAATTTATTTTTTTTTACTGGCGCTAAATTACAATGAGAGTTGTATCGCTTACGTAAAAAACGGATCGTCTTCGAGCTCTCTGAAGTGACTGTTGAACATGTTGACGGCCGCAGCAGAAACAGATGTGAGCTGGTGTGGAAGTGTCCGGCGTCCTGCTCCGCTCAGCCTCGGCGACGTTACTATGAAAAGGGACGAGGTCCACGTCATTCAGGGCGACTCCGACACGAGCCACGTCATAAGAACCCGACCCCCTGGTTGGCTGGCTCGCGCAGGCCTTTGAACTGGACCTGTCCACACACTATTTGTGCATGGCTGCCATGGCAACGTCACCCTGGGAGAGTTGCTACCTTTATGCGGCCACTACCGATTCATAACAGCATAAATATCCGAAATAACAAATCTACAAAGCTAGCCTGTAACAGCACGAGACTGTTGATACTGTCTGGTTTATTTTGTATAAAAAGATTAGCTTTATTTGTCAGCCCCATACTATCCTCAGGTAAACTTTGGACTATATATTTAGGACTGTGGTATTTGCACCTTGTCGTCATATACATTGAAGGCCTAATGACTGACCTTTTTATAGCAGGTGAGAAATAGGAGGAACGATCGCAGCAAGGAAATAAACAGATTCATATGGATGAACTGTACGTGGGCATCACACGAAGCAGCTCTCAGCTGACTTTGTCTTGATGTGATCAGTAATTCTAGGGTGTAAAGACATTAGGGACAAATTTCTGCCAATCTGATTCATTATTTCATTACAACAGTGACTATTACGAGGATATGGGAGTCACACAGTGTCCCAGACCCGGGATAGATTTACCATCTGGCTGTTCCACAAATAGGACTGTGTGAGTGTGTACACCACAGTGCCTTGAAGGCCAGCTCAACTGTGACACAACACTGAATAAATAAACATCAATAAATAGTATGTAGCGAAAGGGAGTCTGTCTCTGTGCTGAGAGGTAAAGTTACCTCAAAATGAGTCAGACTACTTTTAGTGAGTTACTGAATGACAGGCTGACTCATTAATCTCCATCTGTTTAAGGATACTAATGATATCTAATTTTTAGAACAGAACATGTGCTACAAGTGTATCTCCATAATGTCCCAACAAAAACACAAGACAGGTCTCACAAAAAAAACTCACAATCAACTTTATTTAGTGGCTTGCAAAAGACAAAAAAATGTACCAAATGCTGTATCTACACAGTAAAACAGAATTTTATCTGACTTTAAGATGTGGATTGAAAATAAACTGAGCCAAGTGAAGAACAGCAGATTGTTAAATTGAACTACATTGAAATGATTAAACTAATAAACACACATAATTAAAATGAGATGTAGAGCTAGAATGAAAGTGTACAGGAAACAGAAGGGAGCTTGTGGGTTCCTGGTGTGTGTTAGGTCACAGGACTTCCCATGAGCCTCTCCTGTCGTAATGCGACCAGTCTTTTAAGCCACAGCTCCTCTGCCTTCTCCTTGTCCATAAACAACTGCAGGACAGTGTAAAGAAGATTCGTTACTAAGGAGATAGTCAAAGGTAATGATCAGAACAATAACCACAGGGCACCATCACCATTGATGGGTGTGTGTATGGGTAAATGAGAAGCAACTTTGTAAATTGTTTTATAATCACTAACATAAAAAGATTAGAGTGAGGTTAAAATAGTGGTCTTCGGGTTTTATTGTGGTACAGACTATTATTCAACATCAAAGTTGTGTTTCTTAAGTCCATGAACCTGGTACAGGATTGTCAGCACTATCCATTGACACTTATGTGCCTTCAATGTGGCGCTGTAGCAATGGCACAAGTGAAGTCTGTGGTATCCTGCATGTCATCTTAGTCTTTTCAATAATTCAAATCTGTTTATTTCAAAATGCACTTAAGCAAAGTATTTTAAACATGCAACTCCACAGCTGTGGGCCTAGAAGTGTCACCCTGGTGAAAGAAAAGTCTTACACATGTGACTTGTACTCATAGCAGTACATCACCAGCAGTAATGATACTGATTGTAACAGGGCTATAAAACAGCTGCAGCAAGTGTCTGATAAATGAAGGCATCTGTTTATTGCGAAGTAACATAATGACTATAAGACTAAGAGGCAAGGCACAGAGAAATAGGGGGGAATTGGAAGATCATTTCTGTATTCACAGTGTGCGTTTGTGTGAGGATGAGAGATAATGTTGATATGCCGGCTACGTGTATATATTGTACATCTGTGTCGATACGTGTCTATTACTATGCAGATTGTAAAGCATCCCTGGCAACGTCAATCCTTCATTCCGAACCTGTGCTGCTACAGCTGCACTGCGTGTTATCTGCGTGTTAGATTCAACACCAGTGAGTTTCTGTCTGTTGGCCGTGCACTGGTGTCATGGTGCTAATGAGGCTGTGTGTGTGGGATGACAGTATCTGGGCTAGGCTAATGGGTCTCATCTGTTCTAATTGGAAGTTTAGCTGGAGCTGGAGCTGGTGCTGGGGCCCGCCTGGGGCATATTGCTGCCATACATCAGCCTGTCTGCGGTTGTGTATGAGTGCAGATTTGTGCTGCGTGTGTGTGAGGGGGGTGGGGTTGGGGGGCTGGTTATCTGCATACGTCAGGTCATAACTTAGTTTCCCCAGTGGAGACAGATGACTGGGAAGCCCCAGGGAGCGTTATTAGAATTTAAAGTTTTCCTTCTCGTTTTTCATCATTGGTCTGCAGGCACAGGAGGAGGTGATGTTAGAAGGCTATAATCTGCCATACTGCAGTGTCCTTTGCGACACGATGCACAGTATCAGAATATGAGGGAGCGGTGCAAATAGTGGTGTTGGTGTCAGTGGATGTAGTGCCATTTTAAAAAGAAAAAGTTTACAAAGTTTGTCCACCAATCAAAACAGGCAAGCACCATACTCATAAAAACAAGATGGTACCAAAAGATAAAATGATGAGAAGCAAGATTGACTTCAGCTACAGCTGAGGTTTGGAGTGCGCTCATTGGCTCAGGGGGTTGTAAAAAGTTCCCGTTACAGAATGTCAGGACAGCTTGGTGTGATGTTGATGCAAACAGAAAACTGTATAACTTACAATAAACAGTTTGTTCGGCTGAAAACTTACACAGGGATGGGCGAGTGAGTCACTGTCGTTATAGATTATGGACATGGGAAGAGTGATGTCCTGAAGATTTGCCCTCTCCGGCTCCTGTTTCACCTCAACTGGCTCAGTCTAAACTCACAAAGTAAAAAAAAAAAAAAAGGAAAACAGTCAGAAATGAAAATGAGTACATTCAAGTACTTAAAAATGATTAAGTCATAAAATTAGTTTTAAAGCACCAAACATATACAGAAACATGGATGTTCTGTTTCAAACATAATCATAAATTGTAGAAATGAAGCAAATAAAAAAGTTAACCAAACAACAACAGTAACAACAGTACTAATATAAACATTATTTTGTATGTACGGTATACTTGTATTTCTATCGCTGTCGTTTCTGTGAATGCTCCTCCATGGCCCACAGCGCAGAAGAAAATGGAGATACTGCTCAGGGCTGGACATTTAAATAAATAGTTACCAGCGCTAAACAAATTTTTGTGGAACAATTGTTGCATGTTTGAAAAATATTTAATATATAATATTTAATAGTTGTCTTTCATGAATGTCCCTCTGGGCATGAATAAAGTAATTATGATTCTGATGCACGTATTCGACACTGTACAATTTGTATGCAGTGTGTAGGGGGATACAGAGGAATTTGTAAAATGCAATATGGAATTCGTCCACTGGGTGGCAGTAAAAGATTAAATTATACGATACTGTATTTCCCATTATTTGTCATCCACCTTACATTTTCTGCAAGTGAGTCTCCTTAGGCTGAAACAGCGACGGCAGTATAGTAGACCTGGCTTCAGATAAGTGAGTCTATTAGGTCTTCTTCCTGAGGCTAAAATGTGTAACTGTCAAAATATTCACACGTTTGGCAGAAGCAGCTTTGTGACAGGTTCGCTTTGTCAGCTGTGCAGCAACATCGTCCACATTTTGTTACAGTCGCAGCCAAAGGTATTTTTCTGAAACGGACTGAAAGTAAAGATAAAGGCTCTCGCGCCCCCCTCATGTCACCATCTGTAGAGCTGAGGCAGATAGCAAATAACATGAGACTTAGGATGGCTCTCCCTCCTTCCCTTGTGGTAGGACTTAAAGCTTTAATAAGCCACATGTTTGGACGGATGGCCTGCTCTCCTGGTCGTTCTTGTTGAAGAAAAAAATAACAAAATGAATGCTTTGCCAAGTCCATTCATGTTTCAAACACTACTAATACCAGCGCCGGAGTAAATGTTTACTCTGTTGGAAAGATCCATTTAAAATTCATTTGGCAGGAAGAGAAAGTGAGTGCGATACAAGACACACCAGCTAATTAAGTGTGGTGATGAGCCAAGTATCAGATAGCGTCACTGGCCATTATACTTCTTTGGAATGATATGCTGAATATGCATTTCTAACAAATGCAGCTCGCTTGAAACGGAAAGAAATGTTAAAAGATGTACAGGACAGATATGAAAGGATTCACTAGTCTCCTCAGTAACAGCTGCTTAAAAAAGGATTCAGTCACAATGCATAGTGAAATGTTACCCATGCTGAAACCAAATAAACTTTCTAATTATCTATTCTCAAGCAATACCATGTTCAGATATAGTGGGATATGCTGATAGCTAACATTAGTACTGGCCACAGATGTGTTGTAGAAGGTAAAAGGTTCTGAAAAACTTTAAAATCCTCTTAAATAAGCATTCATTGTCCTGATATCTTCACACATTACTAATGATAAGGGCAACACCCAGGAGATTAATCAGAAAACCAGAGAGCTGCTATAAAAATTGTGTAAAGTTCAAACGGTGTGTAATTAAAACTCTATCGTTGAAAGAAACTGATTAAAATACAAAAGAGAAGAAGAAAACTTTGTACTACATAATTCATGAAATAATATTTTTAGCGACGTTATGTAGAGCGTTTACAGCTGAACCTAAACTTTATATACAAGCAAACATACCTGAGAATTAATTTTTGAAACATTCAATTGGAGAAATATTGCACATGTGAACGAACTATGGAAGCTACAACCTACTGCATCAGTAAATCTCATTAGGTTGTGGGGATCAGTGTGTGTGACTCTGACAAAGGGATGCCCGAGTGTTCTGTGTGTGCAATCTCTACATTATATCCAGGCCAGGACAGGCTGGTTTAGTCCAGTCCCGGCTGCAGCCACATGGGTGTTGACCTTTGTCAGACTTAGCGTGGCATGTCCCAAAAGCCTGTAGGTTTGCTGTCACATGTTGTCTCCTGTCTTTTCAAAACAGCCATGAGCCCCAGCAAATCTAATTCCTGCTCCTTTAGAGACAGCAACATTTCAATAACGACTTCTGGGTTTTGTCTGTATCTGCACAACCAGAGGGGGGGGAGGGAGAGCGAGATTGAGACAGAGGAAGGCTGTTGCCTGCTATGGCTTTTGTGTGGGTGCTGCCGCTTTGGAGGCGGCGAACAGTGCAGCGCCTGATGAGACCGTCTCAGGTTGGAACAAACAGAGCTGAATGGCAATGTTTGATTCGGTCTGGGCTGTCTCTGGACAGACGGCAGAGCTTTGCCGAGTGGGGGAAATTCAATAAGAGACAGAGCGAAAAGACAGAGTGAGGGGCAAGGGGAGAAAGAGAGACAGAACGCACCTTTATATCATCCCTGGATGATTTGAAAGCCTGAGGAACAAAGGAATCACTCTCGATGGCCTCAATGTCCTTTATCCTTCGCACTTGCTCCTCCAGAGAAGTTCCCTCTGAAACACAAGTTACAATGAAGGGAGGATATGAACAAAAGCACGCACGCACACACACACACACACATACATGGACACAGACCCACAGCAGGTCAGCTGTCCCTGGTCATGTTCTGAAAAGCACCAGATTTCATTTGGACGAGGCTTAGCTGATTGCATGTTCTCCCTCGTCATAATGTTCTTTGACACTCACAATATGAAATATTTGATATTCCCCTATTTTAATCTTGGCCTCCATGAAAGGACACTTGTTAAGCCAAGGACAAAGATTTAATACAAAAGGTAAGTGGAAGAAATACTAACAAGATAATAGCCAGACAGTGAATTACACTGAGATAATGCATTCTAAAATAATCAAAATATGAACGCAAACTCACTGCAATGGAATTTCATTATGGGCACTAAATGTGATTAGGTTTCATACAGTTTTCATGCATCAGAAAGTATTTTGCTCTGGCTTGGGCACTCGAACAAAAAGAGAGAAAGGGTTTCCAGTAAATTACTCTTGGATATAAACACATCAGGATTCTGCATATTAGATAATAACTCATTTCAAGGATTCAAGAGCAGTCGTTGTAGCGTAGGAGGGCAAAAATAGGTGTGCCAGGAAAGTTAGCAACAAGAAAAAAAGACAGAGTCTGAATGCTCCTATTATTCTCTGGCTGTCAATCTTCCCACTGATCAGTCAATATTCATCCCTCTCTCCCCCATCCATCCGTCCTCTCCTGCACTCTCCCATCTCTCTATCTGTCAATCTAGCACAAATCCATGTTACTCTGCCTCACTGATGTAGGCTGTGTCATGAAAACAAGGACACTTACACACACGCACAGACGCACACGGAACAGCGACATTCAAGTACTTCTACATCTACAGGTTTGCAAACTTACATGCTACTCACACTGATGATTGCCACAAATCTGTAAATGCAGTCCCAGTATATATGGGAGACACACACGCACGCACACAAACTTACTCCTTGCAACTAACACTAATAGCAGAAATTAATTAAATTCATTAGCAGCTACAGAATGGGTGTCACAACAGATCTACATGGCCTTGGTGTTTAATGAATAAATGAATATTTGTTGCTGCTTTCACAGTGGAGCATGAAAGCACACATGCACACACACAGACACACACAGACACACAGGCACACAGACACACACTAAGACCCTATTATAGCTCATAATAGCACTCAAACAAACTTGGGTTTGATTTAAATGCACTGCAGAATTGGACAACTGAGTGACAAGTGGAATTAAGCCTTCACATATGACAGACTTTCAGCTTGTCATCCTGTGCAGGCGGGAAGATGTGAGCAGAGGCGCCATTGCTGAGCAGCTCCAAAAATACTCATTAACTTCACTGGGCTGTTAGATGAAGTCTGAACACTGGCCCTAATATCCTCCTGAAGACTGTGGACTGTCCTTCATACCACTATCACCCCCACTCACTGCACAGCTGCACGAGCACGCATGCATGTTTGAATGAAAAGTATTGCCTGTGACTGGTCGACAATTAATTCATCACAATTTATTCACTTTTTTCAATCACACCTTCCCTGCTGTCCTACGAGCGTGCATGTCCTACATAAGGAAGAAACACAAACTGTCACACTGACACATATCCCCACATACACACACACACACCATATCTGCTATCATCTCCTTGGCGGGCTCGGCTGTCCGTGAGCGCTGCAGGAATCCATTAAGACCTCAGACTTTTTGACAAACACATTATTGGTAGATAAAATGACTTCCATATGCTGTTTGTCAGATGTCAGCAGGAAAAGATATGTATTTCATGAGAAAATCAAAAATAATGGACTTTGAGTGCGAGCCTAGTGAGCTTAGATGCAGACAAAAATCAATAATCTAGCTGTGCGAGCGCACTCTGCAGCCCGAAGAGGTCAAAGTTGTTATTTAATATTGACACATTATCTGGCAAATTAATTTAACAGGTCGACCAAATTGTCACTGCACTTGGAACACTTCTCTGTCACTGATGAGAGTGGGATAGAGTGAAAGCCGAGATGGAAACAACAAAGGAAAAGATACAAATATAGACATCATCAAATGTTTGGTATACATGCTGCTTCAAAGCAGGTCATTTTAACCGCTGTTTGTGTCTGGATGTTGAGATGGATTACCACCATTTAAAAAACAGAATTAAACTCAATCAATTAACTCTTGTTCTGTGACAGGAATATTGGATCTCGCAATGTTCACGTTAATGTTTGTGTCCCTGCATGTTTCCACCTCTGTGCGTGCGTGTTTGTGTGTGTGCATGCGTGTGAGTGAGTGGGAGCAACGTGCCATGTCATTATTGAAATTAGTTGGACAGACAGCAGTGCTGATGAGTGGCTCGCAATCAATAGGCTATTGTTCGCTCTAAATAGCTGTTTGTCCACTTCATTGATTAAGACCAAAAGACGAGGAGAGAAAATCAAACCAGCCAATGGAAACGGAATTCAGCTCATCTTCTTCAGCCTTGATGACGAGTATTAACGCACTAGAAGTTACACCTCCCTGGCAGGAGAGGGAGCTGTTCCACAGCACATGTGAGCACAGGCTTTGGACTCAGGCAGTGTTGCCTTTGTAAACTTGACTTTGGTCTACAGTTTGTCAATCAAGAGCAGCCGAGCTGAATATATTGCTGCTGCTGATTAATTCTAGTAATTGAGAGCACTAGCGTGCCAACTAAATTACTGCAGCACTTGTGTGGAGAAAAATAAATAAAAGGAAAAGAACTGCTTACTTTATTGAGGTCTCGCAAATTTGGGCAAATCTTTGACAGCGTGATAGAATTATACTGCAAACATTTAATGAATGTATTAAAAATGAATAGCAAGAATAGGCAGGCTGTGCAGCAGAATTAATAGCCGTTAGTGTGATTCCAGCACATTAAGTACAAGAAAGCTCTCTGGAGCTCGTGTCAGAATGAAGGTGACTCCCATTTCAATCCAGTCAGTTAAATCAAAGAATATACTGCTTCCAATTTGTCAAAGAAAGAGATTCAAATTCACTAATTTAACTGTCTACAACAAACCCAAGTAACCAATGATACAAACCCCATGTGTCTAAACATCCATCAGACTTTTCTGTCCCACAACTATCTTTCATACGGTCGAGCAACAACCCGCTTTCCAAGGTTTCAATATTGTACCCTCCCCACCTCTGTCCCCGTACCCCACCTCTCTGCACCACAGTAAAGATGTGTAATTCAGTGCTCAATTTAGGCCTGTCTCTGTGGAGATTTTTTTGCCTGCTAATTGATAGAAATTAAGCCATTAATCAAGCCACTAGCCATCATTCAACCGGGGCAAGATGAATACAAACTTTCATAATAACCACCTTCCCCATTTTAGGCCTCATTAGCATTAATTTTTAATGTAATTATGCTATTCTTTTACACCGAGCTCATAAATTACTGCTCTTTTGTTGCTGGCTGGCCTTGTAAAATCCAAAGTAATGCTTTGTAGTCTGATCTTTAAGGCAATTACTGGCTTCTTCACTCTTTTATCTCCCTGCATTTCCAATAACCTGCTCTCTAATGATTTATCTCCGCTGAAACCCCCCCCCATCCTTCTACACCAGCGGCCAACTGCCCCGCTGCCAGCCTCCGCCTCCAATCCCCCATCCGCCCACATTCTCCCCATCATCTTACAGTAGCCCCAGATACATCAGGGATGCACACAAACGAAATGTTTGCCTCCACAAACGTAACTATGTTAAAAAACACGTTTGGGTGTATTCAATGTGTGTGTGCGCATGTGTGTGTGCAGTAACTTTGTTTACTATCTCCTTTGGTCATTTTCTGTTTGTTCTTCATTAGTGAATATCCAGCTCCGGCGATGGTGACAACACCTGGGGAATGCCAAGGTAAAAGACTGGCGCTCCATCTCTCTCGCTCACTGACTCTCTCTCTCTCAGCTGGTCTCCTGTGGGTCTTACCTGTAGGCTAGCTGCTCTTGTTTATGTAACCCCTTAGCTAGATTAATACACACACACATGGACGCACACAGGCACACACTCGCAGAGCTTGGCATCAAACAGCTGAGTTAAGCTTAGCAGGACTGGGTGCTAGGGGCGATAGAGGGGCTCCGGTCTGGCCCCGTTCTCAGCAGCAGCATCCTGGCTGCATCAAAGTCTCTACTGTATGATTCTCCGGGCCCAAACAACAGGCTGCTCCAACACATGCCTGGGAACTGGACTGAACAACAATGGGCAAAAATACACAACAATAGGTTACTTATTAAAACGGGACTGATGAGATTTCATTATTCGCACTAAATGACTCTGTGAGACATTTTGCTGTGCAGATGATGATTTCCATTACAACAAATAAATGAAGGAACCTAATGTCTCTGTGAATGTCGCTGTTAATGAGATATTTTACTGATATATCAGAGGAAGTTTAAGCCTGTCCAGTTGAGGCCTTGAACCTAGAGTAACTAACATTATTAAAGAGGTGTCTGCTGTAGGCCTGGGCTGGGTAATACTTTTAGAGTGTATTGATTAGGGGCTGCTGACAGGTTGTGATGTTAGCCCTGGAAATGCATCAAGTGGCTAATGAGCAGCTATTAGGCCCATCGATTTGCTGATTTCAATTGATAGCTAGCAGGCCAAAGCAGCACGTCAATATTTGCATAACTAATACCCTGCAGCTTTAGGCAGTGAAAAAATTAGACCTCAAAGAGCGAGGGAGGAAGAAAAGAGATATATAAATAGGTGATGAGGATAATGACAAGGCATAAAAGATCAGTAATCTGAAGTGTGAGAAGGAGGGAGGCAAAGAAATACCTGGACTATCAAAACCACCCAAAAGCCAAAAAACACAAAATTACTATGTGTTTCTGGTTCAGTGTGTGAATGTGTTTGCCGACTGTAAAGAAGTAAAGCTCAAAGCAGCGTTGCAACAATGACAATATGCCTTGCTGATGCTTGCCTGACGCCTGTGGCAGCCTGGGTCAACAGGTCACACAGAATGATGGTAAATTCTGACAGGCTGAGCCAGATGTCCCGGCCATGTCCCCAAGGAGTGTGTGTATATGTGTGTATGTGTTTGGAAGTTCATGTGTGAGCGGGGCGATGTCCAATGACCGAGCAGGTGGCTAAGCCCGGTTTAATGTGCATTCCCACAAGATACCACCCCCAAACACACATGCGCACACATTTATGCTACCCATCCCCCCGTAGAGAGTCTCGATTATCCATGTCTTCCAACAGAGCACCTTTTACCACAACACACAGACCAAATGATCCCTGTGGTGCTCACCTTGTTATCATAGTGTCAACTGCTCTCTGTGGAGTTTACAATCCCGTCGCTGACATCAGGGGCCTGTCACACATCACTAATGCTCAACTGTCTCACTGAAACAGTCAAGACTATAAGTTACCATATATGATCATATGCTTTGGGGAAAATATGGGCCACATAGTCTTGGGTATGATATGACTTAAGCAGATATTGTTTGTGATAGGTTTATTTTCTATCTTACAGGATATCTATTTGGCATCAGGAAATGAAGAGCAGCTGGTGCCTGAGTGTCACTCGCACACACACACTCTGTTAGTGTCTCAGGGTGATAGTGATCTCTTTCTCTCCAGTCAATAAAGGCCTGAATGATGAATTAAAGACCCAAACAACTCGCTAATGACAGGATGACATGGCAGCCACGCGCCATGCTTGGCTATCTCCTTCCCCATCTCCACTCATCCCCGCCCTGCTCACCACTTCCCTGTCTTCTGCCATTCAACCCCATCCAGCTGATCTCTCCTCAACCGACCCTGCTCCACAGAGTATTTTCTTAAATCCATGTGTTTAGCCTCTTTTAATCTCTGCTCATAGTGAAATCATGACGAGGCACTGGCCGCAGTCTGCCCTACAATCACACACACAGATTCCAAAGCCACAGACATAAGAAATGAGGATGCATGTAAATAATTAATTCTTCCGTTTAAGAGGCAATGACTGATTTGAAGGACCTACACATTATGTTTGCTCTTGTGTGAGTCTGATGCATCTATTGTGCAGTTCTTGTGTTCTTGTGATCAACATTTTTGTATCAAAAAATTCTAGCTAAAATGTGACTGCTCCTGCTGACCTGACTGCCCCATGCAAACTGCAAATTAAAACCAGGTGATTCTCTGTGTGTGTATATGTGTGTGTGATTGTCAGCGTGAAGGAGAGAAAGAGCGGCGCATGAGTGTTTGCCGATGTCCCGTGCCTGGGCAGCTTCACAGAATCTCATTAAATAGTGAAGCTTTCACAGGCTGAGTGGTGAGATCTTCAAGATCACAGCCACTTTCTCTGTCATTTGGCTTGAGAGAAAAGTTGCGGCATCTCTGAAATATCGTATTAAATTTAGTTACATTTCATTTTGTTTCACGACATTGTTTTTCTGCTTCGGTGAATCGTTCTTGGAAAATCATGCTCTCAAATACCCTTTTATGAAAAGAGAAGAACCTTCTGCATTTTGACAATTTTTACAAGAAACTCATAAATAAGAGCTTGTCTACGAGTACAACTGCATGTAGATGAAGGACCATGTACCTTGTAACTCATTTCTCATATTAACACTGTAACCTTCAGTAACATGCAGGAGTAGAATAGCATTGTCAAGGGCTTTTTATTTAACACGGTGCTGTTTTAGCATGATTAAAATATAGAGTCCTGCCCTGCCCTTTACCAGAAATAACAGGCATTTGAGAGAATTCACTTAAACTAGACTGCACGTGTGTGCTACATGTGTATGTGCATTTGAGTGTGTGCGCAGGAAAAAGTGCAGTGGTATCCATTTTTCGATCCCAGGCTGGTCAGCAGCTCTTTTATGAACAACTCTATAATGAGATAGACACCAAGCAACTAATTACTTAATTGGAGCAAGGTCTTTAAAATGAAAATGATGTAATCTGAATCCAGGAAACGGGCTTGATTTTCCACATGCACTAACACAATGAACGTCACACAAACAGGCACACACAGCAACTCACAACCTACATACTCCTTAACATGCAGCCATCAAGCAAACCTTTACTCTGCTGGCTCCTGACAGTGTGTATGTTTGTGTGTGTTGGTAAAGGGGAAAAGAGAGGGTGTCTCCAGTTTGTGTGGACTGCTACAAACTACATTAGTAAAGGTCATGGCAGTGTGTGTATGTGTGTATCTGAGTAGTAATTAATAAGTCAAATACCCACCCCACACAACTCCTCGTTTTTCTGACCTCAGTTGGAGACTAATAAGCTCGGCGCTGTGTAATATATTATCTTCCCTTTTTCTATTGCGCACTACCTTATTGGGATAAATCATGCAACAAATAACAAAACAAATGTGACATTATCATTTGCATGGAAATCCAAAACTGCTTAATGTAAATTATTTTTATTCATGGCCTAAATTACAGGAAGGCAATGCATGAGGAGCTGTGTGACTATAATGTCCAGCCAATCATGTCATGTTTTATTTTTGTTCAGCTGTACTGGTGTGTGTGTGTGTTCACAGGTATAAAACTGTCTAATGCTCTCTGTGTAGTGGCCCTTCCCCTCTATTCGCTCTGGAGCCTGTTATATTTACTCTACCCGGCTCTACATGGAACTCAAAATGTAACATTTCATGTGTGCACCTACACGTTTTTTTACACGTAAGTACTGTATTTTAATGTCACAGTATTGGGCTCCAGATGACATATACAACTCTCCCAACAAAATATATACACACATACAGTATATTAGTAACTGTTATGCATTGTGCATGTTTAAAGCATTTTAATTTGAATTTTAAAACAATTATCCCATACATTTAAAGAAGGAGACTCTTGAATGACATCTTTTGCTTAATCACAAACTATGCAGGAGCCACCACATGGCCACAGCCACCCAGAGTGCCAGAACTTTGACCTTCGACAGTCCATGAGTGTGTCTCATGACAGCAGACTGACCACCCTGTTAGACTACACCGAGCTGCAGAGTCTGATCATATCCAGACACACAGTGGGGTCCAAAAGCCTGAGACCACTTTGTTTTTAAAGTTACTTTTCCATTCAGACTTTTGGACCCCACCATATACATGTGCGATTGTGTGTGAATAACAAACAATTCTCTAAAATCATATTTTAACTTTTTGAAACAAAAAGATATGATTCTAAATTCTTCTTAATATGATTTACAAAACGTTTTTCACGTTTAACGGTAGATTTCCAATAAATCTGCCTAATCCAATCCTTAACTAAAATGGAACGGACAGGAAAATGTATCAGCCCAGCGACTCAACACAAGGTTGTTGATTGTACATCAGTCTAAAGGCAGAAGGTTAATTGATAAGGGGGACCCAAGAAACGATTACCAATCACAGAGGGTAAAAGGGGACTGTCAATCATTTGTTCGCTTGACCGGAATGAACACAGATTGAAACTGCACAGTAAATTTTTGTGTAATCTAGCCTATGGCAGAGATGTCCTAAGTGCTCTCCAGTCAAACATGTCATTTTATAGGTATCCGTATAGAATTTATTAAGCTATAGGCTCCATGGCTGCAGACTGACAGCCAAACCAGGCACCATCAGCATCCCATTACCCCGGCACAACAAAGGGTCACAAGGTTAGCAGAATTCGGCATTCGCCTCCACTTGTTCAAGGGACCAGCAAGGCTTAGGACAAGAGGTCACCTAATCACCTCGCCGAGCCATTTCCGAGGGACAAAGGGGGAAGTGAGAGGTAGGGGGATAAAAATCAACTTTAAATTTGCAGTGATGAAAAATCAATAAAGTAGTAATTGCTTGGCTTATCACCCTGCAATGAAACAAATTGGGAGGAGAGCGAAGGCAAGGGAGAGGGCTGGCGTCCATGTTGCATGCCAGGGTTTTTTTGGCTGCAGTGCGTGGAGCTGAGCAAAGCACGGGAGAGGGAGGAGAGGAGTTTGGGCTTCATTGGGCCAAGGCAAGGAAAAAAAAAAGGTCTTCTCGTGATAATTAAATCTTCTCACACTGATTTTCTGCCAAATTTATTTCCCCAGGGACCATAACTCTGATTCAGTGCTTACAAGCCTTGCATAACTAATCATTTCAACGTGGGGGGAACCACAAACCTGAATGAATAGGGAGGAGAGAGAGGAAAACTGAAAAGGAGAGAGGGCGAGACGGAATTCGCGACACTATTCATGTCTAAATCAATCAGTATTTAGGCAGGACAAAAATATGAAATAAGAATGGAGAATTTTTCTTTCCTTAAAAATAAAGGCGTCATCGTGCTCTCTTTCACACGTCCTCTGCTGTGCTTATATGGGCAGGAAAACATCCTTTAATTCTTGGAACAAATAGAACCCATGAAGCCAATGAAGTGTCGGTTCAATATTCCTCTGACTGTTCCTGGCATGATTGTGTTGAACATAATAACACAACAAATAAGGCCATTTATCTGAAGTAACGACAGGAGATGGGGCTAACTCCACTAATCAATACGGAATCAATACAAACCAGATTTTCTTACATCAAAATCACTGAGACAGATCTTCCTTCAGTGCAGAGTGCACAAGAGCAATACAGTGCCTCCCCTGGGTCCAAAGGTAGATCATATAGCCAGTGGAAAGAACACAGTTTAAAAAAAACTGTATTATGGTCTGGCCTGAGCGAAGATGCTGGGAACTATAATTATAGCTCGGTATAATTCAGACACTCTCCTTATTGAATCCTCATGTTTTAGTTAATGTGACGAGATCACGGACACCAGATCACTCGTGTTTACCAGCAGATGAATTCCACCGCTTGTCCTTCAAGCAGCAGCGTGAGCGGTGCTGATGCTGCTCGGCGAAGTAGCGTGGCACGCCACACCATGGCCTCGGTAATTAAAACATTTAAAGCAGAGCCAGCCCCCCTGTGCTCCCGGGGTGTGATATGGGGGTCACGCGCCTGTAGATTCTAATTTGCGCACCATTTGTATTCATGACAGGCACGTGCTAAATATTTAACAGCAGCCCGGCAGGAGTTTTGTATTGTTAGGCTTTCCAGGTCAAATAATTTGATTTCAAGGCAGATTACATTAAGCGTCAATGTCCAAGCCACCACTCTCACTTGCCTCTCATTTCCTGTCTTTTATTACAACCGAGATAGGCCAGAACTGAAGGGATATGGCTCTGGATTATACAAGAGCTCGTTATCCACGGATTAGTTATTATTTTCAATTAGAAAAGGGATCCCATCATTTATTACGGACGCACACACCCTCAAACGTATCGCATGCAGGCGCCCGCATGCAGAACGGACATTTTAGCTGACTGTGAAATCGTATCGCGAAAAAGCCTGTAACCACATCTAACAAGAGAAATATTATTGCAAACAAATGACGGTGCGGGCCTGTGCACCATTAATGAGAAATGATTATCACTGCCTGAGGGAAGGATGTGCGTTCTCATTGTGTTGTTTTCTATATGTTGAACAAGTTCAGCAAGAAACCACATCCAGACATTTTATTTCAGGCTGGGCCCTGTGGTGATTGACAACAGGGCTAGTTAAACGGTGATGAGGCGTTAATGGATGCTAGGTCCAGGAAGGAGGGGGGGGTGTAGGGGGCATGCGGCTGAATATTTAATGGTCATATAATTCCTGAACACAGACACACACAGACAGGTACACACCCAACCCGTGACCTGTCCTACACACTGCGTAATTAGGGAAACAGTCCTTTCGTTTAACTGCCAAAAGAGCAAACCGGTAGGTATATATTCCCCTAATGATATGGGTTAAAGAGGTATTATACGTCTCATTAAAAAATATGATCTCCCAATCTGGTGGTGGTTTGAGGTAATGGGGACAGAGCAGCACAGGGGCTAAAATACCATCTGCAGGCAATAGACAAGTGTGTAAATCATATCTGCATAATTCGTCACGTCAGGCAGTGGCACCACAGCTGAAAAGATGTTTCTGTTTGTGCTTCGTGAACAAACCATAAGACCCACAATATTGCTAATATTACTGGACAACAGTGTGTGTTTAGGGCCTTTTTAGGCAGCATGTGAGTGCGTGGGATTAGGGAGAATTTGAAATCAGTTTTCAAGCAAACGTGGTAATGAAGAAAAGTAAGGTTGGTGATCAGATTTATACAGTATTAATAAAAAAACACTACGCATTAGCGTTAATGCGTCTTTAAAAATGTAACATGATTAATTGATTACTGGATCGACAGAAAACTATTCTACGAGGATTTGAAACTTTTGCTTATCAGCCCCATATACACTCCTACCACACACTCTATGTGACTATCTGTGGCCTTCAGTAGAGTGCCAGCTGAAACTACAGTCCACACAAACAGACTGTGTTACTCTGGCAGTCAATTCTTCTTATTATAGCTGGACATGCTATGTTAGCTGAACGCCTCCTGGGCACGCAAAAAAACATCTCTCAGCTTTAATAGTCTAAACAAGGCATGCAACTGACAAAGGATTCATCCGCCCCTCTCATTCTCACACCCTTTCATATCACATTTCCTTTTTCACCACTAGCATCATCTGGCTGCCCTTAACCAGAGAGCCAAACACTCCTTTTATGTAGAGAGACTACTTTGTTAACTGATGACCATGGGGCCAGTTATTGATCCTCTCCTTTCTCTATCTCAGAGAACCCTGCTGATAAAACCCCTCTCTTCTTGCAGGGCTCTGCAGTGCGCAGCCACAGTTCGCTACAATAATAGCTTGCATATCATCGCATCGACATGAATCAGATCTCCGTGGTTTCGATTAGGGTTGAACAAACTCAAACGCGCTGCTAGGACTAGGATCGGAATCTATTTATGAACGAAGAGTGTAGGTGGTAGTGTTCTTCACTTTTCCCCTCAATTCTCTTTAAAGCTTTTCTCATTTCACTTGACTTAAAGGTTCAAGTGTAAACTTTCTACTTGCGTTGACCTATAAGAAGCCCTGCAGGGAATAAGAAGACTCCTGGTGATCTGCTGTTTAGCAGCAGCAGTGGCCCACCTCCTCCATTTTAGTTGCACTGGGAGGACGGCCAGAGGATGGAGCTGGCTGCCTTTGCTTGTGTATGTGTGCAGTTGTGTGTATTTGTGACAGTGCCAATGGCTTTTCTCACTACCAAGACAAGGGTAAGTCACCGGGGCCACTTTGCATAGCCTCTCTGATCTCACTTCATGTATCTCAGTGTAGGAAAAGGAATAAAATGACTGTCCTTGGAGGCATCGCATGCACAGCATGCAGTACTTTGCCGCTCCACTACACACATGCTCAGAGCAGAGGGGAGAAAGAGTCAACTGATTCCAAAGTGTGAATTTCACTTAAAAAGCTGTTTGACTGGGAGCTTTGCTCTGTTGCCCCAAGCCAAGCACTTAGTCACCACTTTGGCAATGCTTCCACACAGAGAGGAGGTTAGAAGAGAGGTGGAAATGGTTGATGAGGACAAATGGAGGTGGGAGGAAAGAAAGCGTGTAAGTCTGAAAGTAGGAGGAGAAAACAAAAAGGGAAGGGAAGAAGCGAATGCGCACTAGGACCAAGACAGTATAAAACATTCATATGTGAAAGACAGAGGCTAAAAACAAATAAGAAATAAAATTAAAAAACAAAACAGGGAGCAATAGTGAAGGTGAAAAAACTGCAGGACTGGAAGACGAAAGCAAAAGTGAACGGCTAATTAGTTTCTGATGGCTAGACTTTCATTTGGCTAAAAGGTCAGCTAACTTTAAAGGTCACACTGACATGCCTGCTCAACACAGACACCCAAAAAATACACAAAAGAAGAAATGCAATATAAAAACACCTACACTAGAACAAATTATGATAGTACACAAGCCTGTGCACATGCACAGTATAGTTGATAAAAGGACATTTGATAGTCTCAATTTAATTCTTCTCTGGTCAGAGCAGGGACCAATGTCATTATTCCATCCAAGCACTTTTACTACTGTCAGCATATCCACTGCAAATTACTCTTGACTTAATTTGAATGTGTATTTAGATGATTTTTGTGTGTATGGTATATGTGTGTGTCTGCATGTCTTAGGTTGACTATAGTGGAGGTGGGGGGATAAATGTACTACCTGCAAGGCTAAGCACATTTCTGCTTTACACATCTACCATGCATCTTTCTGCAGATCACTTCTGGCTTAATAAAAACTAAGGAGTGTAGTAGCATCGCGGAGTTCATGTTTTGCAAAGTGTACACACAACAGTAAAACTGCAATTGTAAACGTATTGGATGTGTTAAAATATGAATATGTGCCACTGATGTTACAGTGACCGCAGAAACAAGGAGAGTAGTGTAGATGCAATAAAACTATTTTGTGTTCTTGTGCTTTTGATTACAATTGTTGGCTCGAGTTTGTGTTGTTCAATTACACACATACCAAGTTTGCCTTCTGTTTTCAGCGGATAAACATGTTCCAGTTGATTTATGTAAGAAAATAGCAGCTGTGCAAGTTATGTCTCAAACCCTAAATGACTTCTTTGTATTTCATCCTCTCACTTCTCTATCACAATATGGCTATTCGAAGGAGAAGACAATATAAAATGGAGCAAGCCTGAATTTTTACCTCGACACTTGCCACTACTTTTAATGTGGCAAATTGTGTTCCTCTTTATGGATTATGTCTCTCTCTTCAGTTTACTTTTCGACTGTGTCAGTTTAGAAAAGCGAATATGCGTGCGTGCAGACACACAACTCACCCTCTAATTTCTTTCGGGCCTCCTCCTCTCTCTTGGCTACTTTGGCCCTCAGCACTTCATCTGTCTTGGCTGAAAAGAAAGACAGCAGACGTTAAGAGCATAGAAGAACTTCGGAAACCACTCACTCCTGTTTTCAATATAGGAATAAGAGCCTTATTACAGAAAATGATTAATGATGATATATGATTATATACGTACCAAAATGACATAAATGATACAAAATAAATACATTATTTAAAAAATAATTTGATGACACAGTTCTAAAAACAGTGTATTTGTAGTCTCGAGAAAGCACTACTGCAATTTCTGCATAGGATACTGACCTATGAAACAAATTTACACTCAAAGCAGGGCATGCGGAAATTAACCAGAGGACGTATTAAGCTATAAACACTTAGCATACATATCAATAAAAATAAAATTGAATCCCTCCTCCTTTCCCTGACAGGCAGTGCCATGCTCTGATTATCCTTATACTCCAGTGAAAGTGTTTTTCTGAAAGGTGTATATATCGTTGCAGGATAATGAAATGCTTAAGAGAAACTGAGGCAGTGGGAGTAAACACTCGTCAGGACATTTTAAGCATCGCTCATCATCAGCGGTGTTGTCTGAACTCCCTCTTCCTCCACCTTTCCCCCTGAATAATCAAGATGTTAAGCCACATTAAAAAATATAATGCCGTGTATGGCAGGACTATCAATACTGCCTCTAAATTAATTACATTTCCGTTGCGGCGCATCATTTATTTCGCAGCGTTAGGGCCTCGGTGGAGCCATTCGCCTTTATTGCTATCTCACTCGGTTGATGAGTGAGCTATGTAAAATTGAGTCTCCAATATCATTACACTTAATGAGTTTAAACTTTGAGGGAGAAAAGTAAGAGAGAAACAGAAGAAAGAGTTAGTTGACAAGTGAGACAGGGGGGTTGGCGAGAGCCCTGGACGGTTTTGGGGAAGTTAACACAATATAAGAGTGGGTGTAAGTGTCTGCGAGCACTTAGAGAATGTTTGTGTTAGGGCACAGCTGTGGGTGTCTGAATGTGGATTATCTGCACAACTTGAGATGCTTGTGTATGCTTTTGCACTATGCTTTTGCTCATAATTTCCTGTCTGATTGTGTGTTAGACCGGCACTCCAAACATGTTCCACAGAAATACAAGACATGCGTATTTGTGTGTGTGTATGTGTGTGTGTGTGTGTGTGTGTGTGTGTGAGCGTGTGTGTGCATGTGTGTTTGGATGCAGGAGGCCACGGGTTGTGGTCGTTTCTCTGTGACTGTTCTGCTGTTTTTGTTCAGTAATTGGCGTAGACAAAGAACCCGTCACACTGTTGTTACGGCTGGTTAAGTCTGGAGGTTCCGCATCTTTACTAACAATGACTCTACATGGGTGACTGAACCCTCGTCTACCTCCCTTGGCTAGGGTGTGTGCCTGTGTGCGTGTCTGTGTGCACGCAGGTGTTGTTGTGTATTGGAAAATGCCTGAACAAATTCACAATAACCAATTACTTATGATTCTGTAAAAGCGTCATTATTTTTAAGTCTGTGTGTATGAATGTGACAAACCATGGAGCAGCATCCTGCATCTCTATGCAACAACATGTGAGTGTTTGTATGAACATGTGTATGTGTGTTTGTATGTTTGTGTGCATGCATGCACACAAACACAGTGTTCTCCAGTTTTCTCTTTGCTCTGGGCTACCGAGAGGCAGGTAGGAGACAGAGCAGTATCGTGGTGTGATGGAGCGGGAGGGAGGCGGCAGTGAAAGGGAGAGAGGCAGAGACGCAGGCCATGTAAGAAAAGAGAATAACTGACAGTGAGGGGGGGGGGGGACAAAGCAGAAATAAGAGAAACATTCTTGCCAGTGCGGATACAAACATGAGCGCACAAACAACAGGAATGATTTGTCGCCTCTTTTTGTTTACATGTTTATCCTCCACCTCCATCCCTTCATCCCTCCCCCTAACAGGTCTGCTTATCCTCTCGCTCTCTCTTTCTCTCCCTCTGCTTTGCCCTCTCCCATCCCAACCCGTTTCTATGCTTTCTCTTCCTCCTCTTGCTCATCTCTCCAGTACACTGTGCCTGGGGGCAATAGCAGCAAATCAAACTGTTTATCCATCTCTCATCAGTGCGCTGCCTCACGGGGCTCCTGCCCCCTCAAAACAATGAAAGTAGGCCTGTGTGCTGAGCCAGGGATACAATTTAATTGCATCAATAAGGAGTTTTGCTTCAGAAAACGAGTAAAAAAACAACAAAATAATACAAGGCAGCTGCGCTTTGCTGTATTATCATGAAAAGCGTGTTTACGTTAAAATAAATAATAATCTTTTACTGCTGTACCTGTCTGGACATATGGGCATGTCTGTGTGCAGATGCTGTGTATTGGAGGTAGATTTCTTGGCAAGTTAGAGGCTCCAGTTCATTGTAGGATAATTCTGTGATGGACTTTTATTAAAGCGTGTAATAAATGGCTGGGTGTTGGGGAGAGGAGAGTCCTTTCACTTCATTTAGACTTCGTTCAGTCTTGGCTGCAGGGGCGGAGGGAAGAGGAGAGATGGCAGCGAGAAGGGGTGGAGAGCGTCAGTGAAATTGCATTGTGATTATGAGTATAATTGCAGCTCAGGGGCCCAGGGGCCATGTAGCTGTGATGGCGCTAGGAGATGTTTTATGCACAGCAACAGAGAGGACGAAAGTGAGAAAGAGAGAGTGGGAGGGAGAGGTAGGCTGCCAGGATGTTTTTTTTTACTTTACAGAATATCTTCTACGTCTTTCTCCTCTTGTTTTTCCTCCTTTCGTCTCCTCCTTCCCTGAGCATCCTCCCTCTCCCGTCTCTTCTCCTCTCCTCTCCTCCTCTCTTCTCTCCTGTCCTCCTCCCTTGGCAGGATTAGCCGGGTCTCGTTAGAGGGGAAATGTAATAATGCTCCTACCAGGTGGAATCGGGCCCGCTCCATTATCAGCTGGGAGATGGATGGGCCATGTAGGGCCGGCGGGGGCCACGCGCGCACGCAATTTAGATTCAATAAACTGGCAAAGCAAGCCCCCCAATCTGATTTATCTCTTACACGCCGCCAATGCTTGCTGCTACGATGCTGATTCCCTATTACCGCTCAGAGAAGGACTATTCATTGGATGTAAGGCACGGCAGTCAGAGAGGCTTGTCAGGCCCCCGGGACGGCAGCAAAACAGATACAGCAGAGGGTTAATACGTTTACACACAGATAAGCAATTAAATCTAAGGCTGAGGTGAGTTATAGAGTTATTAAGGAGGGACTGGGGTGGGGGAGAAGGGAGGGACAGAGGGTGAGAAAAAAGAGGAGAGAGATGTTATTCAGCAGAGTGCTGCAGCTTGGGCCTTAGACCGGGTTAAGTAAGAATAAGAATGAGTAAACATATAAAGTTCATGATGTAAGAAAAGAGCACTTATCCACATGGGCAGTGTGGATCTGTGTGAGCTTATGAGTGATGACATGTATGCTAGTGTCTTCATTTCTAAATCTAAGTGGGCATGTGTTGGCGTAACAGGTACATTCATATCCACTGTACAACTGACCGTGAAGATGCGGAGCATCACATCGCACTGTGAGAGACACAGTGATGTTAGCGGTGTTGGTAGTGGTGGGTGTCATTCTGTCATGCTGCCAATCACAGTGCATCTGAATGTCAGCTGGAGAGGAGGTGTGATAAATCAGCTTCACACCCCACCACAAACAAAATATTAGAGGCAGCGCGGCGCCATTGGAAAAACGTCCCCTCTAATCAGCCGAGCACTTTACAGTGAAACTCGGCAGCCAGGCCTGCACCAACGCCGTATACCAGAGAGAGAGATAAGACAATAAATAAAAGAGACGGACAGGTTACAAGACAGGCAGACATGTTGGCACACGAACATTTAAGAGTTCTGATGGACAGAAAGAAAAATAAGAACAAAATGGGGCTAGAGGACAGGTGGGAACACTAACATGAACACAGTGTAAATGTTGTTACAGCATCAATATGTACAGATTTCTAATGGGTCATTTTAAAGATAAGTATAAGATCAGTTATTATCAGTAGTAGTAGTAATTATTATTATTATTATTAATATTAATAAGATCCAATGAGATAAGATCCAATTTCCAACTGCGTGTATACTGGGAAAAAATGGCATACACTGTTCAAGACAATTTTGAGATGAAAACCCACAAAACAAGGTCTGAAAAACAAAACAAGGCAAAAGATAAAGGCTTTTTAGTTTAACATTCCCTAAACACGCTGTCACCCTCCATGCATTGTGGTGCATGGAAATTTAATTACAGATCCCATGTGAATGAGTGAAAAACTATCCAGTCATCACCATAACCTCAAAAGTGATAAATGTGCTTCAAAGGAACAGATTGTGGCAGCATTAGCTGTAGTGGTGCAGTAATTGCTGCGAAGCACCATCTTGAAACTCGTTGGTAAAAGATAAATTCATCACAAGCACTAGCAACACCTGAAGCATCCACTAGATGGCACAGGACACAGACAACACAAAGCGGGAGGCTTTAGTCAGGGCTCACTTTAGTGTGTATGAGTGTCTTTAAATGCAGGTCTGTGTGTTTGTACAGGACCCTTTGTAAAAAAACAGCTAATGTATTGCTGTTAAGTCTAATTTGACATGGGACGTATGGCAAATGTACAGCATACTGAATACACAGGCAGACACGGAGAGATAAAACAGGATGTCATTTAAATATTTAGGACTGCCATGTGTAAGATCATTCAAAGGCAAGCCTATCATATCCTACCACATGATGTAAGAGTTTCTAAAAACCTGTACAGAAGACTCAAAAAAATTATAATTTAAAATTTTTCAATTTAATCCATCCACAATAGTTTTGTATAAAACTCAGCCGTGATGTGATCGAACATGTGATCCTTCTGCTATGTGAGAAAATAGTGTTGCGTGAAAACACAAGAGCTGAACTTGAATGATCTTCAGCAGAGGATGCCCGCTGCATCTGACATCAGGCTGATTTAACGACACGCATGAAATATTTACAAACCAAACAATTAGAGAGAGATATCTTACAAAATCAATTAATTATTCATCGCCAATCGTCTCAAGAGCTTTTTTTTGTTTCACAGCTATATTCTGATGCTGGGGAGTGCATCAATTAGGGCTCATGCTCCTGTGGTGTTATGGATGCTTCAGAGGGGAATGATTGTCGAAATGAAGAAAGCCAGATGCAAGATGCTCAGTACTAAATGCTGACACTGATGAGTTTGATAAAACCTGTATAGACATGCTGATCTCTGCACTTTGGGCTACATAAAGTCAGAGGGACAATGTGGATCATTCGTACTGAGTGTGTGAATACAGCCAGTGTGTTAAACTCTGGAGCCGTGCAAATGCAACACTTGTACAATTAATTTTTAAAACAGCCTCTTGACTCGAGACACCTGGGCTCCATGTTTGTGTTTTTCTTTTCAGTGATCATGCTGAGATTGCATCTGTCAAACTCAAAGAGGTGAGGAAATAAGAAGAGATTTATCTAAAAACAAAAAACACAAGGAAACACAGTCCAGAGTTAATTTTTTTCTGCATAACTAAAACACATATTTTCATATCTGAAAAAAGTATCATAGTAACAATTCAAACTGAATATATGGAAGATCAGCACAATACACTTTAGCCCCATGTTTAAACACCCCCCACCCATCACGCTGCACTTGGCTTCAGACAACATACGGTCTACATCTCATTTCCTTTGGGCAAAACTTTGCACTAGAGGTCTGGGGTTGAGAGCAGGTTACAAATAAGCAGCTTAGCGGTGCGGCCTTTGCGATGCATGTGGATCGCTCGGGCTAAGCACCCTAACCAAGAGACCTGAGGGCAAAAAAATATCCCATGACTCTGCAGGTGCACCGCGGTGTGCTCAGAGATGCGGGTCCCGGACCCTGGGCCCTGAAAATGTGGAGAGGAGCAGAGGCCTCCAGCGGTCAGAGAGATCAGAGATAAAGGTTACTCTGAGGACCACGTATTGCCATGGGGTGCATGCACTCACATGCACAAACAACCACACCTGAGGAACACACATGGATGTCCACACAATCACATAAGGCAAGAGAGCACCACACACACCAATTTATAGCACAGAAGCCCGAGAGTAAAAATAATCTAACAACAAAGCGTCCACAATATAGCAAGCAGGTCTAACAAAGGTCAACCTTTGAAAATGAAAATACACTATGTCTTTATTGCAAATGTTGTCAACCTTTGGGGTTTACGGTTGAAGCATTGCATGAATGTGTATGTGTTTTAGTAGTAAACCTGAGGTGATTCTGGTCTGGTGGCAGGGTGGACATGCCTTTGAATAAAACTTCTGTCATGAGAACTTCACTGAGATGAGCGTGTAAGTGCATAACGGGGGTCTTGAGAGGGCAATCAGACCAAATCCATAATGCAGGGACTCCACTGTGAAATATTAAGCATCCTCGGGCCTCTGAATGACATCTCACCCTCAACTTTAACCTCATCTTGTCTCCATATGTCACTGTCTCTTTCTTATTCCTCTCCATTTTGTCCCTTTACCCCCTTCCATGTCCTCCTACATTTTCCTAACCGCATTCTCTTTGAGCACTTAGTAGATAGAAAGTAAGAAAGATTAAATATACTGTATATGTCATTGTTTTAATAAAAGTCTATTATCATGTGCTTATATTGGCTGCAAATGTTTTGGTATCAACCCGTCAAAACCTCTCATGGCCCTTCACTGGAAACTACAATTAACCATAATCGTGGGTTAAAAAAAAATTAACCAAGTCGGAGTTACAATAAAACAAGAGCAACCTTTGTTAGATTTCTGTCCAAAAAGAGCAGACTGATACCAATTAAAGGAAGAAGACATATTACAATGAAAAAACATAAGGTCTTGCAGACACCCTTCATCTGCCCTTATGCCACAACATATCTGAGCTCTCTGTGCCAGCTGTTGCTCTGCTGTATGATGCTTCACTCTCTGTTCTTGTTTCACAGGGGTCATTTGTAAAAAGAGGTACTGCCTCTTTAGTCTGTGCCAGCATGATCGCACAGTGAAGCCAGAGTTATGCTCCTCATCAAGGTGTTACAGCTGACCTGTCATGACCTGACTCCTATACAGAAAGGTCAGTGTCAGATGTTCACCATCTTGTCAGACCATTCATAACACACCAGATAACAATGAAAATATAGTTAATATAGCAGGAAATTGCACCAGAGCACTAAATTTTAAACTTTTCTTAGACAGTGTTAAACACACAGATATTACGATGATGACTGTAGCCCCAATAGTTTTGAGTAGACAGGTGTAAATAACTACTCATCATAAGGAAATCATGTATGTCATACTGATGACAGTTATTTTTTCTTTTTGTATATTCCCAATAAATGCATACTAATATATGCAAAAAAATAGTCAGAGTAATGTTATGTGTAGTATGTAATGCAATTTCAGAGCGAAAATATGCTTGCAGTGTGTGTGTGTGTGTGCGTGTGTGCGTGTGTGTGTGTGTGTGCTCATTTATTGCAGTGTGAATGCACTTGAGCGTGCTGTTGAATAGTGAAGAATAGGCTGTGGTTCCCTTGCTGAAAGCCTGTTGGATGCCATTGTGATGGCACACCACTGAGTGTGTGTCTCATGTGTGCATTGTGGGGGAGATGGAACTAAGTCCATCGGGACCCCCGCACATGAAAGGTAAACTGGAGCCGCTAATCGCAGTGCTGACACAAGGAGGTTCAGAAGGGCGCCCACTTAGAAAAGAAAAGCAGAAGAGCCGGGACCCTGGCTGTTTCAAAGGGGCTCAGCACAACTGACCACATTACAGGAACAAACACACAGTGCAGAATAGACACACAAACTTGGTGGTCTCAGCTCTTTGCTGCTTGCTCTTTGGTGTGGATGTACTGAGCTGCTTAATGTTTGTGTGCATATAATACTAATACTCAAAAAACTGTAGTCAGAAACTTATAATTGCCAACTATGTTTTCTGATAAAACTGGTTAATATAGTTTCTGTCTTGAAAATATGGATAAGCGATTATAACCCAAAATCACACACACACACTAAGGGACAAGGGGGTTAACACAAGGTTCAATAACAAGGTTCACAACAAAAATGCATGGGAGCGAGAAGAAATCTATGAAACAAAGCCTCGCAAAATTAAAGCAAGTTCAGGGACGTATTTCGCAATTAAAGTTAAAATGTCAGCTCATAAGATATGATGAAAATGAATTAAGTGAGGAGGAGAGGGCATACTGTGGCTGGCACAAGGGAGGGAGGGAGACGGTCTGGCTGCAGGAGGAGTAGAACCACAGACGAGTGAAGGAGCGAGGGAGACAGGATAAATGACAGCCCCCCTCGAAGGTAGTGTAGTGCACTCCCTTCTCTCCTTCTCATCTCCTAATACTTATTTTCATCACTTTGCTTAAAATATTGATAATCAATTAGCACTACGTCTGTTTTGCTACAGAATCTGTGTCACGGTCTATCACTCTGTCAGAGCCAATTCGCCGCTCATTCAAAGTTCATTTTTCCTTGGCGGCTCTGTGCCTTTGGAGGAGTCATTACGCGGGGAACATAGCCCGGGGTGCAATCACCTATTCTCTTTCATTACTGGCGAGATGGAGAAGGTGAGAGAGATTATTAGAACTTTGGAATGATCACAAAGCTCCACGCCGCCTGTCAGATCCCCCCTACGTGTAATTCATCTGGCCTCACTCCCTCCCCCTCCTACCCCCTCCCCTTCCTCTCGCCCTCATCCCTCCATCCAGTCTCAGCCAGGGGTTTGGCCACAGACATTATTCATGAACATCTGCAGCGTGCTGAATATTCCACAGCCGCCGCCGTGATGAAAAGGGAACTGCCCCTTTGACTCGAAAATTAACATGCCGGCACAGAGATTATGGACGTGCCGTTTTATTCCAAGCCGAGTTGGGCCACGCTGAGAACGGCGAGTCGAGGGCCCGACCTGGGCTGAGTGCGGTCGGATAAATGAAGGCAGGTGGAGAATCTGCTCTTCATAATGGCAAGGTGGATGTTTCAGATGTTTGGAAATAATCAATCCATTAAAATCACAACACAGAGCAGTGGTGCTGTGAAATGGTGGCAGCACTAGACTCACAATTACCTACAGTCACTGCATACTCTAACTGTCGTGTTAATTGTTACATCAGGCAGAAGATGATCAAGTATTTTCGTCAAGTATTTTATTCATCTGCTTACTACGACACTATCTTTAAATGCTCATGTGAATAGACAGGAACAAGAAATAAATCAATTTTACTAAAACGATCAGCAACTTATCAAAAAGTGACAAATAATTGATCGAACAGAGGACTGGTGTTACATCCGAAGCAAAGCTAAAATCTTTCCCAGTAAACATCTCATTGCACCCTCTCACCTCTGTATATCTCTTCCTTTCATTCGCTCCTGGGTGTCTCTACATGAAAGCTCAGCCAGAGACTGGAGACTCTTCCTCTCTCGCACCAGGAGCACCACTGCTGGAGAGAAGCCAAGCATCCTCAATCTCTCTATCCCTCTCTCTCACTCTCATGACTATGTATGTTGTCCCTCATCCTGAGTCTGTCCTGGTGTCTTGGTGGCAGAATTTATAATTCCTATTAAATAAGGATTTCTCATCAAAGCCCATAAACATACATACATACATTTCCCATATATGTGTATGTACAGTATGTACATACTGATTAGAAGAGAGGAAAAAAAGGGGGACTTGGAGGGAGAAGTTCTGACAAGGGCAGAAGTGGGACTTGTTGCGTCCTCTTGTTGAATGTAAATGGCAGAGCAAGTTTACTTTGGCAGTTGGAGCCAAAATGGAGTCTGACAGTGTTGTCAGGGACTGTGAGCGGCTCAGTGGCAGGGCAGGAATTGGGATGATTCCACGCCTTTTATCTCCAAATCGCCGACGTACGCTTATGAAATCTCTGGTGTAAAAAAAAAAGTGATCCTTCGAAAGTACTTGTCAAAACAGAACAGAGAAAAGAAAGACGCATAGAAATCATATCATATCATTCTGCCAATCTTTGCAACCTTTAGCATTACATGAGAACTCTATTGACTATAGAAACCCTAGCAGCAACTTAAAATGCACTCCAGGCCTGTTTATTATCTGAGAAGAGACAGTGAGAGACGTAAGCAGGAATCTGTAACATTTGTATGAGCAGAGAGATGGACTGAAAAAAGGCAGACTTACTCTAACTGCTTTGTTATGTTACTCCCCCATAGCTTTATTCCTCTGATCCCTTCTACCTCAATCTGCTTGCATCGTTTTTTTTTCTTTTTCAATTTACAGGATTTGTTTCTGTTTGTACAGCAAGGAGGATAAGGTATGAAATTCATCTTTATCCCAGTTTTGTTGCGTTTCCACCCTCTTAACAATGCTTGTCAGTAATTAGCTGGCCAGTTTGGATCCAGGCTTTTCGATGGGTGCCTCCATTTGCCAACTTTCGCCTTTTGTTCTTACAGAACAACAATACCGCCCACTCGCCCTTGGTGTCTCTCTCCCTCACTCTCCTTTCTGCTCCCCGTCTCACACCCACACAGGGCGTTACACAATCTATCCAAATGTGCTTCGTTTTAAAACCCCATTACTCAGCCACTGTTGTTTTGTTCAACACAATTAAATGATCAGGCCCTTCATGAGAATTCAGAGAGCCCCGCTCTGTCCCTCCCTCCACTCTCTCCTCCTCTGTGGTTCAACCTTGGCTGAGGAGTTACTGTGAACAGGCCGGCTTAGTTACCCCTAATTCCCTGGGTTTTGTTTGCATATAGGCTTAGTTTAGTTTTATTTGAAGCTACTCAATGCTGAGCCTCATCCAGGGCTATAACCAAACCAGTGAGCAACTTTAAAGACCAGTCAGCCAAATGGAAATGGGGACGTCCACACGTGTGCGTACATTTGCACGCACGCACGCACGCACACACACACACACACAAGTGAAGAGCCTGACAAGGTCAAAGGGCAAAGCATTGTTATCTCTCTAAGTACTGACACACTTCAAACGGGTGAAAAACTTGTAATGACAACCTGGTCAGAGTTTGGCAGAGGGTCTGGTGGTAATTTCAGGCTCTTGTCTTCCACACGAGTGTTTGTGCCCTGGAGGATTGGCTAAGTTTCAAAGCAACGTCAGATAAATGAGAGAGAAGGTTACTGGTCAGTAATGACCCCTGCGTCGCTGTCAGGGAAGTGTCAGGAGCAGACAGAAATGTCTAATCAAAGGCATTGTATGGTGAAGATTCAAGTATGTTTACATCTTTGATAAACCCAAAAACACACAAACCCCACAAGTAAAGAATTCAGACTCTGGTGGACAGCTCTATTAATCAAGTGAAAATTAAATATCAACTATTTTGTTGCTTCTACAAGCAGACCAAACGATAAATTGATAATTAGATAAATAGACATTTAGTTGATCTTTTTTGTGCCAAAGTCTAAAATAATGTCAAACTATTTCAGTGAATCTGTTTCAGCAGGATGACTTCTGGTTTAACTTGTCAGCTGAGCTGAACAGAATGCTGCACAACATTTAAAAACACAAAAAGACTTTCAGTCCACATCTGCATAAACCGAGGGACACTCAATTCATCTCTTTTTAACAACTTGCAAACAGCTGCTAATGTTTCCTTCAAACTCACTAATTAAAATACAGACAATCTAACTGTGCTACACACACAACAGTGTGCAAAAAAAAAAACAAGCTTATCTGATTATGTCATTGTGTTTGAGTCGAATTCTCATGAAGTTTACTGCATGTGTCTAAATACAACAGACACACACAGGCCAAACGTTTGACCAGGGGTCTTTGTTGAAGAGTGGAGGGGAGGTTGATTGTCCAACAAATGACAAGTGTAAGGTTCTGGGAGTTGTCTCAGGTTGTAGACAGCTCTATAATTCACACTGGCCGAGACATTAGGAAGAGACACGCGTAATGCTTTTAAAGTGCCCCAGGAAACAGTGATGTCATGTGTGAGTGTGACTGACCATGAGCAAAGATTAAGCTGGTTTCTCCTGGCAAACAGCAACAAAAGGCAACACTCCAATCTAAATTTACTCCACGCGATGCTGCGAACAATCTGCTAAATTTAGGCTCATCATTACCATTTCTAATCAGACATGTGAGCCGTGTTTTCCCCCGATGCATCGCAAAACCAAATTAATTAACTCAACCTTTGACACCCACCAGTATCGGTGCTACTACAGTGTGTCCAACAGCCAAAATGAGATCCAGTGACGCTTCATGCACAGCATGGCTGTAATTCTCCCTACTTGCTCCTAAGTCTGAGACATGTTTACAAAATGAAGATTCAGTTCTTTATGTCCTGAAGCGCTAGTAGCACTTGAACATCGGTGACATCACCAACAACCGCTTGTATTAATTTGCCTCCTTGCAAACAGACCATTCAGCTTATGCTTCCCACTTAATCAAGTAATTTATAAAACAACCCCTTCTTACCAGGACAAAAACAGATCTATATAGTTTAATGAATTATGCATTTGCTGGAATTGTTTAGGGGAAGATTTTAATCATTTTTCCGTCCTAGTCTAAACAACACCAACTGCTTTTGGTTCAAAAAGTGAGTAAATTACAATGGATAAGAATTGGGTTATTCAATTAATACACACACATGCGCACACATACACACACTTCACCATTTTTGTTCATGTGTTCATGTAGCCCTCTGTGCAAGCTGATATTGATCTTTCTTTAATGGTCCTCAATAATACTCCTTCCCCCCTGCGCAAACAGACAGATAGGAGCACAAAATAGGAGCAGTGGTTTAAAACCTCTAATTACATCAGCGCTGAAAGGAAATCATTGATCAGTGGCATTATGGGAAATTAAACTGCCCCCAAAACTGGATCAAAGTGAATGAAGTGGCTTAGTGGGATTTTATTGGGGCTCTGCAGATGGATTATCACCCCCGATCCTGCATACATACAGACACACATGTACACACGCACACACCTCATTAAGACAATACAGTGAAATGTTACAGACACACATTTTTTTTTTCAAAGCCATTTATGCCCTGTAACAGTTGCATTCAAACAATACCTGCTGACTTCAGCCAACTGGAGCCTCATTAGTCAAAGCCAAAACACTTCAAGTTCTGAACTTTGTGTTTTACTTGCTGCATTATAACAACTAACAATATGTTCCTACTAAAAAAAACAAAACATTTTACATGGCAGCCCAGGCCCAATGTGAGACGTCCTCATGTCCCTAACCTGTGGAGGGGTCCGCTGGGGGAATGAATAAAAGAAAGGGGCCCCTGCTGGTTCATCTGGCCATCTATTGGTGCCCCGAGACTGACAAAATCTGCTTCCCTCGTCCCACCAGCCCCTGCACTGGCCCCTCAGGGCTCCCAGTCTGCTGCTAGGGGAGCCCTTCATATGTAATTAACAACTCCCAAGCTATAACGCACAAACACATACAGAACATAGAGAAGAAAAAAATGTGGTGCTTTTTAGAGCAGTGACGAGTGTGCATTTTCCACAGTTTTACATTTTGACAACACAGCATACTTTATACTAAATTTAATTTTCTCAGTATTTGTTATTATTTAGGAAACGCCCTTTGAGACCACTGAGCCTGACACCTGGAGGATCAAGCAACCAGCAAATAACAAGGAAATTCAGGATATAACGTTCTATGTTTCAGATCAAATAAACACTAATTTGATAAGACACTAATCCTGGCTACTAGCCAATGACAGCACACAGAATAAAAAATAAAGGCCTCCAGTTAAAGCCTTTTGTTTCTTAATAGACATCAACTGGAGAAATGTAATTACATTTTTAATTTTCACAGATATTTTCAAGAAACTTTTGAGAAACTTTTTCACTCAAAGCGGACTGTTTGCTCAACAGTATCAAAATACACAATTGCTGGATCCTCAAACATAGCCGCTAGGCTTAGTGCAGCCAACTGAACGCTCCAAAAACTCAAAAGCCCTCACTAAGACACAGGAAGCACTAAACACTTCATACAAAGTTAGCTACATCATCTCCACTTGTACTTACATTGTGCCCCAATCTACTTACACTGTAAAATCCAGGGCTTACATGACACTGAAATAAGCAGCGGATATTGGCAGAATGAGCTTACACAGACATTGTTGAATTGAGGGAATTTTCTGGTTTAAGAGAAAAAATATTGAGGACAAGCATAAAGTAAAGTTGGCCACTGTCTTGAGGAGAAGTTGTTCATAGGATTGGTGTGTGTGTGCGCGTTAAGATGATTTGTCGGTCTTTTCTCCTATCAGATCATCGAAAACGTGAGTGATTACACTGGTAATCAGCTGCAAGCCGACGCTGGCACAGTCTGCGTTTAAGAGATAAAGGGTGAGAGTCAGTGGGAAGACTGCAAGAGGAGAGAGAGAGAGAGAACTGTGAGAGAAACAACCAAAACATAAAAAAAGAGGAGGAAGGTGGCAGATTATTTCTCAATAATATCACATGCCAAGATGGCCATTCTCCCTCTCCTTCAGGTTTTACTTTCTCTCTCTCTTCCACAGTTTCTATTCAGAGATCCATTTGTGCCAGGCCAAACAAATAACTGACAGTGCTTCATCAAAGCTGTGGATTGGCAGTCTGGGCCAAGTGGGGCTGTTGACAAGCAAGGGCAGTGAAAGCAGAGGAGGAAGAGGAGAGGAAGGAGCAGGACAGAAAGAGAGACAACAGAAATCCCTGCCATAATTCCCCGAGCTGTAATCCACTGGGTTTAATGCAATCTGTGTGTGTGTGTGTGTGTGTGTGTGTGTTTGGGGATTATACATTTATCATCAATGCTCATCCCTGCACTTATACTGCTGTGTTTGTGTGTGTGTGCGTGTGTGTGTGCGTCTGTGTGGAGTAAAGCCAGCTTGTATAGAGGGCCCAACAAAGCCGGCTGAGGGATTTAAACCTGCACTCTCTATCATATAGCCACATATCCCGGCCAATTCAGAATAACGACTAGCCTATTCACAGTGGCTGATCCCACCGATTAGTCCTGTTCTAGAGGGACCCCCCCCTCCTTACCCACTCAAAAAGGGGAGAAACACACACACACACACACACAGACACACTCTGCCCCTCACCTATCCTACTTGTTAGACATACTGTACATTCAAGATTGAGGATCCCCTTGTTACTGTGTGTCTGTGACATATCCTTTTTTCTTACAGTTTGTGAAATGGTCTCAGCAGAAGTAATCAGGATTCCCATAAGCCTTTCCGAGTGAGTAAAAAATCAGCTTGGGGTCGAAGGTCATACCCTGTCTGCTTTAGCAGAAACTGCGGATTTAAGGTTTATCACTAGTGGGAGCAAGAAAACACATTTAACTCACTACTGCAGCTAAATAAGATATATAGATTGCACAGAGATCACTCATGCCTGACCTCTCTCATACACACACTCACACACACACACAAAGTAAGGAGTTTGAGAACAGTGATGCCATGGGTGCAATTCTGAATCTGGCCTTTGGATTCATGTCAACAAAGCTGCAGTATAAAATAGGTTTACAGTAATATTAGTATGAGCAGAGCTGATAGCATCAATCTCTGCACTGAAATCAACCGCTTAGTTTCGCTTTACTTTTGTCCACTGGATACGAAGAGACACGAATCAAATCAAGGATTATTTTTTTATTATTTTTTGGTAACAAGGGATACTGATCAAGACATTAGAAAAAAGATACTTTCACATCAGCAGATAAAGATAAATTACATGCTGATTGATGGCGCGAGTACACTCACATCAACCTTCTGTTACTGAACATGTGTCTTGCAGATGTAGTAGCTATGAAAAAGGCCCTGTTCTGTATGTGTATGGGAGTGTGTGAGAAAGAGAGTGATGGCAGCACGGAGAGGCAAGAAATACCTGAAGAATGCAAATATATGAGCAGAAGAAAGAAGGGAAATTAAATGAACATTAATTCTCCCACAGTAATTCCCTCTTCTCAGCACAAGGAGATGAAAGAGAAGCAATGTACTTTCTGATATTTATTTCTCCTAAAACACACAGGGCTGGAGTTTTGCTCAGAGAGACGGGGCCCTGGATGAGAGTACATGAGTACCCTTATTGCCTGGTTTACTAATTAGGCAAAAATATGCAACACAGAGCCAGTGGAGGATCAATTAACTATTTATTTTTCTTCACACCTCTACTGGAAACACCATTTTTTTGGCAAAGATGCAGACAGGGAGAGGAAGAAAGGGGAAAAAGGGTTGGATGTGTCCATTTTGGACAAATGATCAATTTAGATGGGTGTAAATCTGTGTGGGTGCATGTGCGTGTGGCCTACAGTAAATAATGTGGCCGTGCCAATCTTTTGAATGAGTGTGGGTGGATGCTTCTATCATCAACCCACTATTCCACACAGAGGAGAGTTTGAGTTCTTATGACTGAGTAAGAATAGCAAATCCACCAATAGGGAATTCAAAAGACATGAAGGGGAAGAAGGGAAATGGAGATGCCGACATTGATGACAAGGGACACAAGCACTTGGAATATAGTATATCTTGGGAAAAAAATGGAATTACAGCCAATAGAGATAAATCCACCTGCTGATTCTGTTTCTGTATGTGTTGCCCTCTATGGCAGCACGTCCGTTTCAGCTGTTAATCATGGTGGAGATTGGTCGTCTGTGCGACTGTTTATTTATTTTAATTATTCACCTCCAAAGAGTATGCGTGAGACAAGTTATGGCACAGACTCGTCATTAAATAACTTAAATAACATGAAATTCTTTTGTCCAATATCCACAGTGTCAAAGTGGAGAAAGACAAAAAGAATGCAGTGGGATGTGTGGGAGATAGGGTAAACAGAAGCAAGTGACAGAGGAGAGAGTACTGGAGCGGTACGCTGAAAGCGTGTGTGTTTGATGGGCAGGGTAACAGGGCAATCTGTTCAAAATTAGGGCTTCATTAGAAGTTTGTAACAACTCATGACTTCCATGTGTTCCTGAGCCCTGCGACGTGAGATTGGAGACGGCAGGTGTCTAAATGTTTACCAGCCGCGCCGCGTTTATTCCTGTGTCTGTGAGTTCGGAGGAAAAATGACCCACACTAATCTAATTCAAACTAACATTCACTTTGAAAGGTTGCTGGGGTGGCGGCAATGAAACACATGCTGTTCAAACCTATTGCAGTCAGTACAGTATGTGCCTGGGCATGGAGAATTTAACCGTTCAGTCGCTTGAGAATAAATACGTGTAAACACGTGCAGGAACACATACATTAATCTTCCAGAACAAAGTCATAATATATAAACACCGTGCAGGGTAAATAATCGGGTTGTTAAAAATGATGAACCCCACGTCATTTCTGAACTGCAATGAAAAGACTAAAGAATATTGGATACACGAGGCGTTGTGCAATAAGTGGCACACACAAATATCTGCACATGGCCATTACTTATTTACATTACTCTGGATAAACATCTGGTTGGTTTTGGTGTGGTTTGGTTTGGGTTTGACAGCCATAATGATAATAAAGTTTTTTTTAGGCTGACTGTCCTGGACTCAGGGTGCTTATCAGTCACAATCCCAAATCACCTGTAACTAACAATAATCTTGTCATTTCTCCTGATGCATGAAGCCTCTCTGCGTTTCCTGCAGATCACTAACAGAGCACAGCCCCTTCAGGTCTGCACCCATAATCACATATCCATGAAGTGCAGACAGGCATGTTGATTTAACTGTCTTTACTGCCTCTTTGTAATGCTCTGGCAAAGTCTCTAGAGAAAGAAACACGCTGTCAAGAAACATATAAACAAAATTTCTTTTTATATTGGCCGAAGCTTTTAGAAACAATTTGTGATTGATTTAATATAAAACTTAATGTAAACTGTCTGTTTGCATGTAACTAAAACTAATAAACAGCCATAGCCTGTGCTACTGCCATCAAAATACACAGCTCAGTAAAATCTCTGGTTCGTCATGAACTTCACCTTCCACACCAATATTGCCACAGACTGTTAAACCCAATGGGGCAAATTGTGATTGTGATTCAAACTAAATTTGATTGATTGATATGATTTTAACCCATACCTCCTCCTAACCTGTAAATCAGTCCCATTCCCAAATCTACCTCCATGTTTCACCTCCGGAGGGAAGCGATCGCTCAAAGTGGAGGTGTTTTATGCAGATCTGTTACCAATTTGTCGCTTTCCAGAGGAAAAAGTAAATGCAATAATGAGGGGGGAGATATTCATTAAACATGTGTATGAAATACTTTTCAAGAGCGAGAGGAAGATTCATGGGGATGTTCACACGACACATAATCATGCCTCCGTCTGCTCAGCCTGCAATGGCATGAAACATTTAATCTGGGATGAACACTTTCTGTCACCTTCTCTCTCTCTTTCTCTCAGGACCCTCTCCGTCTAAACGCCTCCCTCCTCCCGCCCCCGCTGCAGTCTATCTTCCTTTCTCTGCTTCTCTCGATCTCTCTCTCTGTGACTGCCAGAAACCACAATCATAAAATTATTAAAATGCTGTTTGGCTGCCATTAATCAGTGGTGGTGATAAATTCTCGTGTGGGAAGTGACAGAGCATTAGTCACATACCTCATGGCCTCAACAGACAGAGAGTAATGAGCCACGAGCCAGACCGGGTCAATCATAAACTCATCAAATGCGTCATTTAATTTCTTCATTTAGACAAACACAATTTGTTTATGGGAAAGATATCAGGTGTTGTGGAATGAGAAACGGCGCTGAAACGCTGGTACATTAATCAGGGCTTGATTACACGCGACTGTGCGGTTGTTTATCCTAATTTCATTCATTTCCATCAACAAAGCAAACACAGACGAACACAGCCATTAGCGATGGTTGGGGATGGCACAATTACAGACTCGTATTAAATAAAGTGATGATGAATGGGCCAATACAAACTAAAACAAAGGGGTTTTTATTACTTCAATTCAAACCCAGCCCTCACCCACGCCCCCCTGTGTGTATCTCTGGAGCCTCGCCGGTGTGAAAGTAGAGAAGACGAAAATAAAAACTTTGAGAGGAGCACTGCCTCCTTTGAAAAGGCGGATGGTTCTATATGACAGCAAAATGCAACCTCGCACATGAAAACTTTTCTTATAGCTGCATTTCAAATCGGAACCAGTGGGTGAGCTTGTTATAGGAGACGCTAAACTAGTGACATTAACACACAAAAACATGAATTTCATTAACTTTAAACACACACACACACACACACACACACACACACACACACACACACACACCAAAGACACTGATTAGGATGAAAAAAAGTTACAGCAAAGTCAGATATTTTTCTTGATCATGTAAAGCTTTAAAAAGCTGACCAGTGTGTTTGCAGCCTGATGATCGAGTCCTGCAGACAGATCTCAGAACTGCACAGGGAGTCCATATTTTTCTCCATATCGCTGACTGTTAGGCATGATAACCTCCAGCATTGCTTAAACTAGAGCTGTAAAAGTAATCATGTCCATCTGCACAGTGTGTCATTTGATTCCACAGCATTATAATTAATAATATAGATAATAGATCTTGTAGTTTTTTTGGTAAAACATACAAAAAATGAAATGTATTAACCAAGCAATACATTCCAATCATTTCGGTCACTTAGACAAACCATTAGAGGAATCCAGGGTGATGAGTGTACAAAGGCCAAGGTTGCAGCAACAACTCATCCTCTTCCATAATATCAGGAATGCTGAACATCCATCCATCCATTTTCTACATTTCCTTATTTGATATTTGTATTCAAGGTCATGGGTGTCAGTGGGGGGGTGCTAGTCTATGCACATGGACACACGCCTACAAACCATTTGAAATAAATGAACCGCACTTTTTCTGGGATGCAATACGACACAAGAGCAAACTGTGGCATACATAGACAATAGACAGTTGTATTCCCAACTGATGATTTAATGGCTGACCCAAATTACGTAAACAAGTTTAAGATAAGTCTCTGCCTTAATATGTTATTATATTTGCTCTGGATCTCTGTTGTGAAACAATGAAACCTGAAGCAAATATTTGAACCAAGGAGCTTCTCCCTGTGAGCTACATTGTGACACTGCAAAGTCCCTGTAATATTCACTGAGACCAACAGTCATGATTAACCACCATGACCACAGTATTAAAGAAAATGTGATTGCATTTTGGCATAATTGTGCAGCCCTGGCCTTAACATGAAGAATAGTGTGTCAGAGGGCAGAAATTATTATAACTCATGAAGGCAGTAATGCACAGGTCTACACTTTACTGTAATCCATTTATGTCTCCTCCAGGGCCAATTGGACAGCTACATCCATTAAACTCCTGCAGAAAAATTTACAAACACCAAAACTTAAGCGATGGCCGAAGACTAAAAACCACATGATGTGACAGGACAAGTCACATCTCTTCCCTACCTTTCTCTTACTGGGTACCTGAGCAAAAAAAAAAACAGCACTCTAAATGGTAGGAGCTCAATAATACTCTTGTTACTCTCTCCTTCTCATCTCTCTCTCTCTCACTCTATATAACACTCACCCTTCCAACCCCTCCCAAAAAGCCTTGAGCGCCTGCCAACGGTCCAAGGTAATTAAATTACTTAGCAAAGTTTACTTAACAGTAAATGGTTAGCAAAATTTAAGGTGATTGCAAATTTGCTTTCATTTCACTTCAATGGCTGGCCTGTTTAAGGCTGGTCTGCCAATAATTAGCACATACATTTGCATCAAAATCGTTTATACCATATGTTGCGAAATTATGGAAAGCAGCAAATTAAAAATATTCTTTTTCTGTTGTGGAAATAGCTACATGTTGAGAGGAAAGAGATAAACAGAGAGCGTGAGGGAGGCAGGGAGGGAGGGAGGCATATCACCATGTGTCTCCAAACACCAACAACAAGGAGAGAAAAAAGGAGGGAGGAGGAAGGAGGGCACAAAAAAATGATTCAGTTTGGATTTGAACGTTCTCATAATGGTCTTTTTCAAGAGCTCACCAGATGCTGTTTGAAATCTGTCCACAGAAGGAAAACAAAGCCTTCTCAATCTCTCACTCTTCTGCTCTTTCTCAACCAAATACACATAATGTGGGAATTTTCTCTAAGTGGTTGACATCCTCTCTCTAATACACAATATATTGTTCCACACAGCAAGGCAAAGAAACTTTACACTGTTTTGATGAGTACTTTCCAACCCGAGACCTTAAGTCTCAGAAAAACCATGATATTTGCTACTGAAAAACGAATGCGTGAGCAGATGTGAACAGGAACTACACTTTGTCATGCATCAAATCCTCAGTGGTTTTAGGTCTATCACTGATTATTACTTTTTTCAATTGTTTTGCTGTTTTTTTTATTCTTTTTAAACGTTTTCCTGAAGTTCTCAAATGTGACCTTCAATGCAAACCTGGTTCTTTCAAAATGGAGACCACTGATATAGCCACGGTTGAACGGAGACGTTATTTTACAGTTTTTCTCGTTCTAATTTTAATGTTAAATTTGGAACGCTGTCTTTGTGACAAACAGTAGGCTGCAACTATAGAAAGGTGGGAGGATGAAGGCGGTGAGGGAAGGAGGAAAATGAGTGGAGGATCAGACGCTTACTACAGCAGAGGAAGAAAAAAACAGGGCGCAGCAGGACTTGTGTTTATTATACCCATAAAACAAACCAAAAATCAATTCCACATAAAGCATGGATCCATGCAGTCGTTATATCACTCAGGCCGTCCCAGCATTGACAGACACCTTTGAACTGAGAGACTTTTTACAGACAGAAATAAACTCTCCTCGTAGGGAAAGTGGACCACAGTATGAAAGAGGCATATATTCTTTGAATAAAGCACAGAGAGTCAGAGCAAAAGCTTGACCCAAAAGGATTAATCTATGACGTAAGTCTCTCTAACTGAGCCATCCATCCATCCATCCATCCATCCATCCATCCATCCATCCTGGAGGTCGTTCAGTGTCATCCTGCTACTAAGTGGGCAGCAGGGGCTGTTTGATAAAAGCTTATTCAGTTTGTTTCTTGTATAGCTGGTTTCTGTACTACTGGGGTCTCTCTCGCTCTCTCTCTCTCTTCCTCAATGTCTCTGTGAGACATAATTACAACTGTTGACTGGAACAGTGAGGTAATGGCACATAAATCCAGCTGATCAATGGTTACAGAGACTAAATTACAGGACACCCCTCTGTGCCATTATCCTGACAGAAAAAAAACACAGGAGACACATTCCTGCACAGATACAAAGGGGGATTTCTGCTTTTGTGTTATTGTTTTGTTTATCTGAACATTGTGGAAAAGCTATACGGATATATTTCTTGCCGTATGCTAGATGCCTCTATTAGGATCAAATTAAATCCACACAATGCACCGAGGGTGGGAGCTTGAATGCCGATATGATAATTGGAGGCTTTTGAAACTCGTGTTTAAAATGCTGCAGGATAAATATTTGCAAATTGTCATTTATGGAGCAGACTGCTTTGATCATTTAACTGTGTGAGTCACAAAAAGCCGGTTAATTCTGCCCATTGTGATCTCTGACTGAGCCTTCAAATGTATTTATTTGTAAAATAAACAAATTCACAAAAAAGCGAGTAACTCCGACCTTCACAACAAAATAATCAGATCCTTCAAACGAGCAGTGATTTTACCATCATTGGCTCAAAATTCCTCCATTGTTATCACAGGTAAAAACACTCATTCCAGGTGCTGCTCACAGTAAAGCAGCGTACTGCTGTTGTTACAATAACACATTAAGGGAACAGGCAGTTACAAGTTATACGTGGGTAATTCCCTTGAGAAAATCCCCTTTGAGATGAAGGTCACCGCTGACTGGTGTTTGTGACAATCACCTTCTTCATGTCACACAAAAAGTGGTGCAACAGGCAGACTGACTGGTGACGTGATAAAGACGGATGATGTGTGACAACTGCAATTCACTGCATTAAGATAGCCTGTGCTGCATTCCACTGACAGGAAAGAGAGAGATAGGAAACTGTAAGAATGAGAAAAGTTGTGTAAGATAAAATAAAAATATGTGCAGACATTCTAGGGAAATAATGTGGGTTTTGGGCCATGTAAAGAAGGAATCTCATCTCAGTCTCCTGTCCCCATCACCTCCTCTCCTGGCAGAACAAAGGACGGCAGCTTCCTAAATGTGGCACATTAGCCCTTTAGTTCCAGAGGGGGTAAGGTGACACCCTCCATGTATGTGGTCTGTTCAGTACACATCTGTCAGGGCCTAAGGGGGTGGGCTGGAGCAGTGGGAGGGGCAACGGGAACTGGAAGCACAAGAAAGACAGAGGAAAGACATGGAGAGCTAGATAGAAAGGGTTTGTTCATATGTGCGTCCTCAGGGCCCCTGCTGCGACACCGAGGAATAATACCCCATGTTTACTGTTGAAGGACCGGGCTTAGTATGACGCTCCTGGTCACGCCTCGATCAAGCTGCAGATATACCGACAGGAAAACATACAGACAAACAGCAGAGACATTTACAGACATGCCTTCAAAGAAACATGCACCATCACCATCACACATGTCTGACAACAGTTTAACTGAATTTTGTTAAACTGTGAGGGTGGACAAGCACTTGATAACACCGCACATCACGTCCTGGCAAAACTCTAAAAAAATGTAATTTTTGTTGCACTCTACAGATCTCTGGGTGCAAATTCAAAGTATAAATATTGGTTCCTAATTTTTATTTCCTGGTATTTACATGTAAGTGCTTTTGAATCGGACAGACGTTTCTGAAGAAAATAAAAGAGTAGGAAATTTTGTGCAGCACCACAGTTACTTCTTTTTGTTAGACCTTTGCAGACTCCACTGAGCTGTTCATATTATTTCAATTGTACAGATAAATAGCCCAAATTGAAAAAAAGAAAAAAATTCTCAAATTCTAGTCAGATGTCAAAATGGCAAACTGACAGAAAAAGTTAATTCACACCAGTGGGCACCTGCCAAGTTCAAGCCTCTGATGAGATCTTAAGGACTGTTTGTTTTGCTGCTGTCAAAGGTTCAAATAGGGAGAAGAAGGTTTTGATGACCCCTGGCCCTCAGGTCCTTAGTGGGTGTTCTGCAAACACTCCCTATTGATGTGTGGATAAGGAGAGGCCCACTGCCATGCACCACGCTCATGCTCATTTGAGTGGAAATGGACACAACTATGAAAAGAGCCAAGAACCAAGCCAACGGCTGAATAGAAGAGAGTATAATACACAAGTGCCAGGATTCTGGTGTGTGATGTATGTGTGTGCGTGCGTGAAATTGTGTGTGGGTGAATTTTGAACAAATTCATATTTTAAGTTACATGCTTTTAAAAATATAAAGTGCTTCAGTATGTGTATTTTTGTGAGTATATTTGTCACATACTAGTGATAAACAGTGAAATACTGTATGTATATAGGTGTTAACGCACAAGTTTGGAAGACAGCAGTGAACAGAAAAAAAAAACAGACCCATAGAGATACAGAGAAAAGGCACTGCTGCTTTTCTCCATTAGCAAAAATACAACACAAAATCCAGCCAAGTGTGCACAAGATATCCTGGCAACAAAAACACAGCTGTTTCCCAAACTGCTCTTCTTTTTAACTGCAATTATTCAACAGAGTAAAACATTTTTGAAAGTTACAATAATTCTGAATAAATAATAAATATCATGACTACTGACTACATGACTACTACCACACACACACACACACACACACACACACACACACACACACACACACATGAAGACTTGTTTAAATAATTATCTTATTACTTATGAAATTATTAAGTCTCTCTTAGAAATATCATGTTTAATAAGCGTGCATTTATTTGTATGTGTGTGCATGTGTGAGTGTGTGTTTATTATGTAGGCCAAGCAGGAAGTGACCCATAAACATATTCATCCAGCTCTTTCATTGGAGGCCAGTGTTACACTCCTCCTCATCCCACTCCACACACACACACACACACACACACACACACACACACACACACACACACACACACACACACCCACACACGCACACACACACTCACTCAAAGCCCTCATGAGCACTAAGCAGGCCAGCGGGCCAGCCGAGGGGGCTCATTACAGGTCCACAGAGCCCCCCAACACAAAAGCCTGAGCCGCTTTAGCCATGGGATGATCTGCTCTCTACTGACTAGAGAGAGTCCATAGACGGACAAAAGGAGGGAGCGAGGGAGGGGATGGGAGAGAAAGAGGTAGAGGAGAGCAGAGAAGAGGAGAGCCGCGGGCTTTAAGGATGTCAGGAGACCCCGAGAGAGAAAGCCTGGCGGGCGCTCAGAGAGGAACGCGGGGAAGGAGGAGGAGGAGGAGGCTTAAGCTCCACAGCTACGTCAGGACATTAACATTCACACAACCTCCCAACATCTGCTGCTTCCTTCTCACCCACCATCCCTCCCACTTTCCATCCCTATCTCAGTCTGTCTGCTAACAAGCCTGCAACAAAGACAGAAAGACACACAGACTGAGGACAGACAGACAGAGGGAGACAAGTGAAAAAAAGCAGGAATAGTTAGCAGAGATGTGAGCCAGATAAAATGAGAAGATTTGGCAGCAGGGGACTTTGCAGCCGCAGGGTGGGAGTTATCTGTAATATTTCTAATTATGCAACCACGACTTTAATTAGTGACAACACTTAATGGCTACTCACAAAACGGAGACAATGCTGCAAAAACAAACAAACAATGGAAATAAATGCATTGTACATTGTGTTGGACTGTGGGTCATTATTAGCAAAATGATCACAGGCCGTCAAAGGCAGGCATAGGCTCTCTGGACAGGAGAGTATTTGACTGAGCCATAAACCTGTTCTTCTGAAGCCTCCAGGAAGGAGAGCAAAACCAGAGACATGTCCACCATATTACGCCTTCTCCTCCAGCCCTTCCTTTGGCTTTGGGTCTGTGTCTACACCAGTCTGGCCCAGTGCACTCAAAGCCATATGTTAAATTTTATGATGCCTCACGACTATTAGCACATTAGCCTTGAGATGGCAGGGCAGGGAGTGTGGGGGTGTGTGGCATATAATAGAAAACATACCTGAGGAAAAGAAAACTAGTTTTTGACAATTACTGTAACAAAAAAAATCTCAAAAACAAAATCTCGTATTTACAAAGGTAATTGTATATTAGTCAATTTACAAATGTGCTTCAACAGAGTTCAAACCAGCAAAAATCACAGTGGGGTTTCAGGTCTGTTTGTTGGCCCTGAGAAAGATTGAACAAGTCTTATGTGAGGTAAGTGTGCTGCTGCTGGGTGGTTTGTAGATGATGTATAGATGCCTGCTTCTTTCATATATTTCCTGTGGTGAAATTAGAACCCTGTTCTGAAGTGCTGGGCCGTGTGTGTGCGTGTGCATGACTGTAAACATGAAGACATCTTTCTCCACAGTCAATCTCTGCCTGTCACATCTGGCTCGCAACTCGACCCCTCGAATACACACTGGAATATATACACCGCGTGCATGGTGACATCTATGACTTATGTACTGGGAGGAGTGTTTGAAATTAAGCTGCAGTGAATATGAGCCCAGAAGCACTCAGAGCACAAAGTGTGTGTGTGTGTGTGTGTGTGTGTGTGTGTGCGTGTGTGTGTGTGTGTGTGTATAGGCTTCATCTGTGTGTGAGATTGTGGCAGTGTGTGTGCAGGGAAGGGTGCTGACTGAGACTATGTATTGGAAAACAACCATAAAAACCTCCTCCTACAAAGGCGTGTACATATACACGAATCAGCAACAACATGCAAACAGGTAACTGTTTTTTCTCCTTTCGCTTGAATGAAAGTCTCAGGTCATGGCACTCATGCTCGCACTAAATGAGCTAAATCAGCACAAAACCATACAGGCCTCTGGCCTTTTTATATGCTTAAGTTTGATTCACAAGTTTTAGATTATTTCCAAATGTATGTACATTACTTGTGAAACTGCAGGTACAGGTGATATGTGACAACAGTAGGTGGCTAATCCACATCCCTAGGGAGATGTTAATGCACAGCTAAAAAAGAAATACTGGCAGAAAAGATTCATCTCCAGAAAAAAGGTGATTCAGCGTACTGCGTCAGGCTACTCTCCACAGTATTCTCACATGGCAAGTTCAAGCATCCTCAAATGAGTGAGTGACCATGACACAGAAATGCCAAGACCCTGGATCTAGCTCTGAACCACACTGTCACGTCAAGTCAAAGAGAGTTATCATCCACTTACCTGCAGCCTGCAGGACCATTTGCATTCGAACTTTAGCCTGTTCTGCTGGAGTCTGTAGAGGGGTGACAGAAACGAATACAATTAACAAAAAAAAATGTCAACAACAATAACACTGTAAAAAGTACTTTCCTCTTTTTGGTGTTTCCTGTCTAGATGTCGCGGGTAGCTAAAGAATAGAACCTGGTGGGGGCTCAGTGCGATGCACACAAAGCAGCTGCACAAATCACTTCCTCTATGTATCTAGCTGTGACACTGCTGTGTCCTTTAGGCTCAAATATATTTTACCCATGATAATCTTTAACAGTAACTATTAGAGCGAATGCTCTCCTAAACTGTCCTTGTGGAGCACCGGGGGACAACTTCGCCAAACTGCTAGTCTGCTAGTCGTCTGTACAAAAGAAAAAAAAACCCTGCTAGTGAAAAACAGAAAGCAACAACATCTCTGACACACCAGGGAGAATCAATGAGGAAGAGATGAAGAGAAATTTAAAGACAAAGGGAGACACAGAGAGAGGAGGGAGAGGAGAAGAGAGAAAACAAAAGCTGCTGTAACAAGTCTTTGGAGAGTTGGATAAGAGGGCACAGAGAGCACATTTTACAAAGATCACAGCCAAAGACTCAACATATTCCCCTTCCCATTGTGTGTGTGTGTGTGTGTGTGTGTGTGTGTGTGTGTGTCTGTGTTCATCAGAAATGCTTAGCGGGCATCAATGGGGGAAGAGCCTTGTGCTTTGACAGCTGTATTGGGAGGAGCAACCCTTTTTCCTGACATGCTCTCAAAAGGGCCTTGCTGTATTTCCAATATCACTGCTATTAGATTTGAGGATCTTAATTGTCAAGGAAGAATGATGGCTACAACAGGGCGTGGAGCTATAAAAGGCGAGTACATTTCAGATTGCTCTCTGAGGTTTTTTTTGGTGCTGCCGGGGTACAGCGGCCCCTCGTTACCATGCAGCAGCGGAGACGGCGTGTAGGATTAGAGAGAAATTAAATGCTAATGGGGATGGAATCTGAATCTGCTGCCTGGGAGCATCATTTAGACGACAGGGCTGGGGCGTCGCTGTCAGGCAGCACACAACTCCCCCACCCCCTCACATATAACGCAACTCTTCCTGCAACCATTGCTCCTCCTGGCACCCCACCCCTCCCACACCAAAAAAATCTGATTTATCAAACTGTAAACTTGTCACTTTGTAAAAATGTCACTTTTCGATGGCAGTCGGGGAAATATAATGACCCCCTTTAATGTAGAGATGTCAGGGTGCTGTATCCTAGATGGAACACACATCAAGGCACTGTGCAGACACAGACTGACACACACTTAATGCAACATGGGTGTGTGTGTGTGTGTGTGTGTGTGTGTGTGTTCCCTGTAGCAGGTGACATAGCGGATCACGCTCACACTGACTTGCAATGCTTGACAGCTGAAATTACCAATCGCTTTTATGCCGGAGAAGAGGAAGAACACTGGAGGCCTTCACACACAGACGTATCAACACACACACTTTACATCCCCTTTTATGAAGAACTGATTAGGTCACATTTCAGTCCGTTTTTTGGTTCTCTGCCTTTACAAGGGTTTACATTTTACAGCAAATGGAGGGATTAAATGCTACACAATAAAAGTCTCGGTTAGGACTTGAACCTGTTTCAGTGGTATCTTGTGCCTATGACGATAGGCATGAAACCGAAATCAGTCTTGGTACAACCAGTCATTTAAAGCAATAACACATCACAGTTTAACTAACCTGTGCGTGCTGTGCAATCATCTTAGTTACAGTTTATTACTACGCCCCCTCAGTAATTACATTAGCATTTGTTTACATTGGCCTTGAGGCATGTGTAAGTCTATGCTCACACATAAGGATGCACACACAACCACAAATGCGCACGCACACACACGCACGCACACACACACACACACAGTGCTCCTAGCTCCTCAAGCTCTTCAAGGGCATCGCTGAATTGCACAAGGCACCACCAGTCTAAAGTCCATAACTGTTATGTTTACTTCACTGAAAGTTTTGCTTGAAAAATGACTAAAATCAGTCAAAATATTTCCTTTAATTCTCAATCATCAATTAACTGGTTAATTATCTGACTAATCATTGAAACCCAGGTTTCTACTCTTTAGATAAAGGGCACTCAGTAGTCAAAATACAGCAAAACCACACACATGGTATTTCATGTTTTGTTCACAACATACTCTATTTTTCACACTAATTCACACATGCACGCCTGCTACTGCTGTGTAATTCATTAGTACACAATAAAACGGCGTTAATTGTGCTCCCCAGAGACAGATCTGTGTCCCTCCCATGGGGAATGAGGCACCCGCTGCATCTGATGTGGTTTTGCCTAACAATTAGATCAGTCCCTTTTCGGCACACACACAAACAAACACGAAAAACCAAAAGAGGGACTCTTTGTGTGTGTGTGTGTGTGTGTGTGTGTGCGTGTGTGTGCGTGCATTTACAGGGGGTGAAATGGGAGTGTGTTTTCCTTTACAGGAGATTTATATATCACACCATGTGGAAAAGGGGAAATAGGCAGAAGGGGAAAAAAGACAAGTCAAGTCAAGACATAAAGTTGCTTTTCTTTTCTTCACAGCTAGAGGGAGAAGATAAGGAGAAATGAAAGGATGGAAAAGAAGAGGAATGCGGGCGTAGAAGGGACCAGTCCACCACCATGAGAAGGAACACACAGAAGGAACTGTGCTTATTCGACCAACTATGACTCACTGTGGATTACTTTCTCAAAGACTGTCAACAACCCTATAAGGATGTTTAAATTCAGCTTTTCCTCCTTTCCTCTGCACAATGGACAACAGCAATCACCATGCTGCCAGCTCTTCAGGGGGCATACAACACATTACATGTTGCCCTGATGGAATATCGAGCAATGAATATTTCAGCTTTATGTACCCCAACTTTGAGATATGTCTCTCTGGGGCCTTTAGGCTGAAACACCTGATATGAACAGAAACCCTTTTTACGTAATCTGATCAGTCATGTACAGAGCGAGTGAATGTATTTTTCTTCTCTTACTGTCACAGAGTAAAGTAACTCTCTCCTCCTTTTACGAGTAGCCATCATAAAATAATCTACTATTACTGGGCTAGTATTGCCAAGCACTGATATCCACACCCACTCGACTCAGGCAAAGTCTTTCCCTAAATGTGACAGGAAGTCCAGCGTGCTCTCACTCGGCCTCCATCTTGTTCACTTACCTCATCACAGCGACGACAGACACACTGAGACGTGCTCAGAGTCTAAGTGCCCAGCGTCTGTCCCATTAGTCAAAAATAAACACATCCCATTAGAAAAATAAATTGCCCTCACTCCACTTGGTAAAAACAATAGTACCCTGTGTATAATGAGGTACTGCACGCAGCAGTTTTCATCTATTTGTAGTCATGCTCTGATCCCAGGGACTATTATTATTATGGGGCCTGAAGCTGACCAGACAAAGCAATGTATGGTGGGCTGACAGATGAATAAATGCATGTTAGTGTGGACAAGCAGAGGTCGAACAAAGGTCAGATAGACCATCTCTGGCCAGACTGTGGTCAGATGGTCAGCACATTGTCTCAATACAAGTTCACTGCCTCTATTAGACCATTCGATTTATGACTGAGCAGAAATTGACAGGAGGAAAAAAAACTACAAGAAAGCTACAACTCCACTGCAACAAAGAGTTAATTAAATAATAGCGTAAATAGCAACACATGATCCAACTTCTCTGACCAGTGTACATCCACATATTAAAACTTTTCCCTATTCACTTAACTTTATAACCTTCCCACACATTCATTTCTTGAAACAAAGGCCCCAGACATGTAATGACTGCTTTTTGTGTTTCAATTTGTACGTCTTATATACTTGCGACAATCTTAGCCACATATCACTATCAGTCTTACAACTACAAATTTCAATTTCTTTACTGTGTTTGAACACCTACAGTCACCTACAGTCAAAAACAGAAAAATAAAAACAAACAGCATCATGCTTTAGAAAGACCCTTTGGACTGTTGTCGCAGGTTATTACATTTGTGCTGCTTCCCATATTCCACGTAAAAGTTAAGAATCTGAACAAAACGCATTTGATAGTCGAAAATGTCAAAAAAAGGTTTCTTTATGACCTCATTAGTCCATCTACTATGACATAAATCTTAATTACACCACTATAGCCATTATTATCTGTCAGTAAACTATTTCAGCACGCACACACACACACGCCCACGTCAGCAAACTCTCTTCATGCCGGAGTTGATATGCTCAATATTCATCTCATTATATTTTTAAAGTCTTCATCTGTTTCCATTTTCTTTCATTTGTTGCATTCTGCTCAGGCTTGCATCCCCCTCTCCCACCCCAAAACAAACACACACATATAGCCCATACCCAAAGAAGGACAGGGGAAAACAGAGCCCCTAGAAAATGCAATATTTCTGTTTTTAATATCGAAGTCTATAAGATCAGGGCAGAGATGGGTTCCATGGCAATATGTTTATTTATATATTTTATAAGGAGGAAAAAAAATCTGCCTATCAGTGTATGTATTTGCGGGGGCCTGGGCCACTGTATCTAAGCTCATCTTATATGAAAAATAATGTTGTGTATGGCTATACTTTTATATATAATGGCAATATGGGATCAGGGCTCTTTTACAATGTGCCATACTTCAGGCTAGGGCTAACAGCATTTTATGGCCCGCCAGCAGTTCATCTTCATGTCTCAGGCAGGCAGGAGCACTGCATAATAATGTCGTTTCCTGCCCCCAAATGCTATTTCACAGGCTGGGGCTCATTTCTCAAACTTCACCACTTTTACAATTTCCCAAACTTTTATTCCCGTCATTATTACCAACAAGATTTCATTACGTATTTAGAATGTAAACAAGTCTGAGTAATGACGCTCCCCTGTCTCCCTGGAATCATTCCCGCTGATGGCTCTGCTGCTATCTCGGGTGCAAGTATTTATACAGACACACAAGTAAAAACACACAGAAAAAACCCATGCCCCGTGCTCTGCCCACATACAACCACACACAAAGTGCCCCAGCCGAGATGCAACTCAAAAGCAGTAATTTACAACCCTGTGCGCATATGTGTGTGCACGGTTGCGCATGCATGTATGTGTTTCCGATAAAGGGGGAGGTGGTGGGGGTGGGGGGTGAGTTTTATACTCAACACACATAAATCATGTAGAAGAAAAATGAGCAAATGTGCAGGCTAACTCATCTTCTCCCCATCCAGAGAAAATGAAATTCACTGGAATACCTATCAAAACTGCAATCATCCAGAGATAATATCTTCTTTGGTCTATCTGCACTTTCCGATTTAATTTCCTCCATGCCCTTGACATCCAGCGATACCATTAAGATGAAGCACATACAGTAAGGGAGTAGTTCTCACGTTTTGATATATGAGATCTTGGCGCTTAATGTAATATCATCATTTGAAAATTAATGCAATCTTTCTTTTGTTTGGGGGGGTGTTTTTTTTGGGAAAACACTCACAGAGTGAGCCACGCTGAGACATGCAACAAGACAGAGAGCAAGACAGCAACTGGGACACATTAAAAGGAGGCACAAAAAAAAGGAAGCGATATGTGAAAAAGGAGACAGACTTTGTATTTTGTGGAGACACTGTCCCATCCACCCCCCACCCCATGCCAGAATGACATGCAATTACGCCTGGGCCTGCCCCAAGTCAGGGGTCACTCAAATTACTCCATCATTTAGCTGTGCCGTTGAGATTAGAGAGAGAAAGAGACCCCCCCCCCTCGGCACACACACACACACAAGAGAGAGAAAGAGACCCCACCCCCACCCCCGGCACACACACACATCCTCCCAGCCCCCACCGCCACATCAAATATTGTGAAATCATTAGTGTAATAAGCATGGAAATCTGTCTGCCGATTATCACCCCTTTCAGTTATCTGTCCAGAAACGCTCTCTCTGGCCTGTTTTCACCTCTTAATGCTTTACAGTCGTATAAGAGAGTAGAAACAACACAGAGAAATACATTTATAAAGACATAAAAAGTATTCGAACAAACAACTACAGTTTGACGACAAAGAGAAAAAATATTATTATATTATTAGATATCTTCATGAGCCGTGAACTGCATTAAACCTCTTGTCTTTTCACTAAGTCAACTCTCCGCCACCCTACTGCCGTATACAATGATGCTGAGTTTGTCACATTCTTGATATAAGTGTGCTGCCCTGACCACAGCTGTTGGTCCTTGTCTGTCAGTCAACTGACTGAGCTATTTGCCTCAGTAAACTCTTCAACTCTCCAAGGGACACTTGGAAAAGACCAGTCGTCTGTGAGGCGAGAGATGCATACAACAGTCTGGTGTCAGGTCAACAAAAACAATCCCAGAGTTCCTATTCTGACTTTTTGGATATGAGATCAACTAAACTACAAATAATGCAAGACCTATTAAAAAATAAATACCTGATGCTACAATATATTTTTTTAAACCGTGGAGAAGACCAGTGTCCCAATGTCATTCAACTTGGTAATAATGTACAGGGCAATTTCTTTTGTGCCTGTGCTAATACAAACAAACAAACAAACAAAAAAAAACAGTATGTAAAAATGATGAGGAAGTTGTAGGAGTCAGAAATCTAAAAATGTAATTTATGTATTTCTTTACTAACATTTTGTTACACTTTCATAACCACTTAAATTAAACTGGACCATCTGAGAAAACTTTGCTGTGGGTGAAGCTAGGTGATGTGTTAAGTAAAATTACTATTATCAGAGAAGGACTTCTGATCAACATAGTTATATACCAATGTCCAAAATGGCAAGCTTTATCTGAAAATCTGTTTGTAAAAAAATAATAATCAAGCATTTCAATTATAGCAGGTTTAGCATCGACCCAACAATGTGTGGACCAAATACCCTGTGGCAAATAGAAAGAGTGAGGTCTGTGACATTTGTCCTACCTTTGATACAAATGATATGATTGGCTGTTTGATAAAGAGAATACAGGGAGAAATATTCTATAAATAATTTTAGACAACCACTTTGTCTCTTTTAAAGACAGAAATGAAAACAATACCTCTACAAGATACATCTACTCCAGCCTTCTAACATTATGTCCGATTCAAACTCCAAATCACTGAGGTACCTGTCTCCCCCCCGCTCTTCCTCTCCCCTTCTCTTCTTCTACCCTTCCCTGGACAGCGTGTGTGGTGCAGTGATAGGTATAGCGACTGGTTGAGCCAATAATCCTGATGAGCCTGATTCGTCACGTATTGATTGAGCTGCTGTCTTTCTTCTACTTCACTCTAAGAAGCTGTGCATCTGGACTGATTGGCTGCTGTAGGCCACCTCTTTCACTTTTGCTCCATTTCTCCCAGAACGAGGAATCGTTCAATCCAAACTGAGGTGCTTGTGTACGTGTGTTTGTCTGTGTCTGCGAACAAAAGAAGAACTGCAGCAGAGCACTGGGAGCAATTAACTTCTGTCTTTTTCTCTGCATTGCTTCTGATTGTGAGATTCAGTCAAGCTGCTAAAATACAAAAACAAAACACGAACAATGAAACCAGCCTGAGCCCCTCAGCAGGAGGCGGCACTGTTGATATCTATCATGAAAAATTATGTTTAAATTAATATTATGAAGTATTTGAGTATTTGTATTTATTAGTAATTTTGATTTGTTTGCTAAATAGAACTGAATCCTTGATGGAGTCTCGGTAGAGGCGGGTGAAACTAATCATAAGAAAATGACATCATAAGCAGGTCATACATAAATGTTTAGAAATCTACTGGAATATATGTGAGATGGGGGTGAGCTCAATTATTTACACTTCTCTGTCCCAAATCATAAGTAAAGTTTTGCACTACCTAGGCAACTGACAACTGGGGTGCAATCTCCCAATCTGCCCCTGAATATAAACATACGCATAAATTCACACAGTCAGTTTTGTGGTATTTGAAATTCCCTGAGACATACATATATAAAATGCTTGGGTAAACATACCGATGTGTTTGTGTGTTTTTCTGTGTGTGTGCCAATGTGTAATCTTTAACTTCTGAGCCATCCTGATGAGAATAAAGCACAGTAGTGACACAGAATCAAACACAAACATGCAGTAATCTGTCCCTATAGGTCCATTTAGTGCAGAAAGACAAAATATACACTCATATGCAAACTGGCCGCACTAACCCCTGCCAAGCAGCCTAACAACACACTTCTGTGTGCAAGAACAAACCTTGGTAGAGCAGGACTCTGTAAAAGAAGGATCTAGTTTTCATTACTCTACACTACCATTGTTCTTTATACATATAGTTCATTTGGAAAAATGTGTTTAATAGAAGTTCTAAAACATTAAAAAAATCGTTTCAATCAATCAATTCAATTAGTGACTTCTCTTATATGAACAGTTTATGTAGGGATTACTTTAAATTTAGTTGTCAAACCTCCATTTGTGTCTAACAGGAGGACTCATCTCAATACGAGGCAAAGGCTAGCTAATGTTTGTAAAGCTATAACTGCCCATACACATATTGATTAATGCCGTTTATGTATGTAACCCTCCTGAATAATTCATACCACCTTTTATGGAGCACCACATCCATCACACCTCTATACCAAACCACTGTCATCTGCAAACCCAAACTATATCATGTTCTACACTTAACTTCAGTTACTGCATTCAAGTGTCCACATTCTTGAGGAGAAGTTTATGAACTATGTGGTGTATTTTGGGTACAACTTGCAACAGTACTGATATAAACAATGCGTAAAATGTATGAGAAAAAAACACAGAGTCTTAACATTAAGTAATAATCATGCTATTCAGTTTGACACTGCTGAATGAAATCTGAGGTCAACTTTGAACTGCCGCTTGCAGAAGTGGAGAGTTAAGCGAGAACTGTTTGAATTTCGGGGTCAGTCATTTGTGCGGCATATTCAGGGTCATTTGTGTAGCACGTGGTGGGGCGGGGGTCATTTGCGTAGGGTGCTGGGACCTGCGGTTTAGTATGCAGCTTGGCGAGGGAGGGAGGGCGAGTGACATCCGCAGAGAGCCAGGACCCTCCCTGACCCCTGTCTATAATTCATCCCGTGGAATATGGGGCACATCAAACCTTGGTTTCTTCCCACCCAAAAAGAGAAGAGAGACCCCTTTCACTTTGTTGCACAGCATTCTGACCCCGTATTAAAGCAAAGTAGCAAGAGAAACCCAGGAAACCTTGGCCATTAAATTTTCAGGGCTGTCCCAGGAGAGCGTTTCCAGCAGGCCCTCAATTCATGGATGGGAAAAGACTGAGTAAAGGTCCCATGCTGACAGGAGGAGGGAGAGAGGGCGGTTGCGTGTGCATGAGTCTAATAGTTATATCTGATGAGCAAACGTGTAAACAATCATTCAAAAATTAACAAATAAATGCAAAAATGAGACAGAACATGCAGGGAGTAAAACCTGTGTGAGTGTTTGGAACGCAACCATTACCTCTTGCCTTGTTTTCTCCCTTTTTAGCCTGTTAGCTTCAGAGTGTTTCCTTAGGATCGCAGATATCACAATGTTTGTGTGTGTGTGTTTGTGTGTGTGTATGCAAGGAGGTGTCAAACTCACCAGATGTTCTAATCTGCCTTTGATGTTCCCGGCATCCCTGCAACACAACAACACATTTCACCTACTGTAAATAAAGTGCCAACACAAAATGTCATTTAATAAAAAGAGCATTTTTCTTAGCAGGCACATACACACACCAGGAAAAAACAGAGACAGACTAAAAAAAACTGATTTATAAGCATCTCTGAACTAATTTCTGAATATTTACTTACCTGTGGCTCATTCTGACAATCTGACATTAAGCTGCCACCAACTTTTTTAAAGTCATTTTTCAATCAACTCTTCATTTGATTTTTGTATTATATATCACTTGGTCTGGAGACCACATATCGTTCAATACGAGTTTGTTGATACATGATTATGACCCAATATGTCTCCAGCTTACTTGCATGAAAAAACAATACTACCCATATTTCAAAAGACAGATTCTTTGTATTTTTTCATCGCTGTCAAAGAACAGACTTGGATAAATGTTTCTTTTTACAAAATAGTTGCAATCTTCTGTCAAGTGATGTGTTAGGGTTACAGGAAATGGTAGTAGTAAATCAGACTAAAAGTACTGAAATGGTTGCAAGACTGACTGATCTTGATGACATAAAAAAGAATGTGGTGAACCAAAAGAATACATGACATAATAACTAGTTATAAGAATTGGTAAACTTTCAAACCAAAGTCCAGTGTGTATTTGCAGCAACACACAACAGAGGTGGACTAATATGGTCGCCCCACAGCTGGCTGCCATAATAATAATTTCCAACTACAGAAAAATAATTGGGAGCTTATTATCTGTGAATTAATAAAAACTGATGTTTGATTATTACGGTCGCAGCAGCAGCATGGAAGGCTGAGGAAATGGAAGAGGAGGAGGGGAGCAGTCAGTTTTAAAAAGAGCAAATTGGCAGTAAATAATAGATGCAATTTTGGCACATTTCAAATTTGCAGCAGTGGAAATCAAAAGATCAAGAGAACACAAACAGCCCCCCGTCTCTGAACCCCCCCCGCCCATCCAACTCTGGCCCCCATTACTGACAACTCCACCCAGGCTGTGGCATATCACTGTGTGTGCGTGTGCGCTAAGAGGAAGGAAAGCTTATCGACGGACAGTTGCTAATGCAGCCAGCAGCATCACAGTGTAAATCTACACCATCTCTAAAATTACATACTGTCTAATCCATCCCATCCTCCACCCCCCCTCCCTCCATTCCTCCACCCATCTATCCATCCATCAGGCCATACACAGTGTGACCACAAACCTTAGCCATTCCCACATCTTAAAAATGTATTTAAAAAAAACCATCACAAAATTAAAAAGAAAAGTCATGAAGGAGTGTTTGCTTGTTTGTTCTTTGCTCCGTCAGGAAGCCACATGCAGACAAGTCAACCACTTAAGGCAAACTTCATCTAGCTGTAATTACATTACATTCTGACAAACACCCCGCCACATTCATTATACATGATGGGCGCCCAGCATCCAGACAGCAAGACATTTGTTACCGTGGTGACAGTGTGTGTAATCTGCTAATGAAGCGCAATTAGTGAGAAACAATCTAACACAGGGGAGAAGCAGCTCTCGATCCCTCCTCCTCCACTCATTTCCCTTTGCTTCCCTTTTCCATCTCTCTTCTGCCATGCTGCTTTTTATAAAAACATCTTTTTTTGTCTTTTATTTTTGCGATTCAACCTTTATTAAGCTCTTCACTCGTATATAATCTCCTGCTCTTTCATCTCTTGTCCTGACTTCATGAAGGGCAAGCTGTCCAGCGCTGTCCGCATCAGAGCCAAAGGGATCGCTCTACCCATTAGACACATTCAGCACACACACACATACATACAAACACAAACACACACACACACACACACACACACACACCATTTTACATCCTCATCTCTTTTCAAAACATCATATAATCTGCTGAAGTCTTCAGGGACAGAGCTTTCCTTCTCTCCTTATCTCTGTTCCCCTCGCTCCCTCCCTCCCTCCGTACTCTGGGCCTTCAGCGCAGAGGCAGCATCGATTTCTGAATTACGCCACAATATTAAATAATTAATATACTTGCCATGATTGATGTTTTGCATTAGGCCAATATTAGGTTATCAATCAAAATCCACTTGGTTTAATGTAATAATATTGAAAATGTGTCAGTGCCTGTTCATCCAATTTGTAGTGGAGGCAGGCCAGGCAGTAATGGTGGTGTAGCACAAGGCCTCTGAAGACACTGTGGCCTGCTTACTACAACCATAGGAGCACATTATAGCCTTGGCACACAGCAGGGGGGAGGGAGGGGAGTGATGGAAGAAGTGATGAAGGCATGAAGCAAACAGACAGTGATTCGTGATACACTGTGATGAGGCTTGAAAGTCACGTCAAATGTTTTGGTTTGTCCAAAATGACGAAACTTGTCAAACATTATTTGGTGCGTTACACAGTATTAACCTTTTTTATTTTTACATATCTCCATTAAAAGGCTGCATCCCTTTAAAGCACTGCAAACTTGCAATAACACTGTGTATTGTAAGCCAGAAGGACACAAAGGTCAACAACAAACAAGTGAGAAGCAAAGAGAGAGACGGTAAAGAAAGATCTGTTTTTCCAGGAAGCTGCAATTAGTTCTCTCAGGCCAATTGAATATAACTGGACAAACAAATGTGAGTGTTAAACTGAGCCTTGGCGGGGTCAATAAAGACCAATTTAACATAATCACTGGATCAATCACGCTGTCGACACTTTTCTGCTTTCACATTCCAGCTCCTGTTTCTCTCCCCTCCTCCTTTTATCTACTTCAGTCAAATACTTTTCATTTTGTTGTCTCTTTCCCAAAGTCTTTCTCTCTCTATCACTCACTGCACATGTTCTGTTCCTCCATGTCCATGCCCTATTCTGTCTCTTGCACCCTAATGAGTATCTTTAAGCTGTTGCCTGATCTTACCTCATCTCGCCTCCTTTGTCTCTCCTCCCCTGTCAGTTTGCCCTCTCCCCACAATCACCTGTCTGCCTCCTTTTCTCTACACTCTCTCCTTCACCCCACCCCACCCAACCCACCAGTCACCCACACAAACCTCTGCACTCCCGCTAGCGGACAATTAATTACACGGCCTGCACCCGATGAGTTGTCATTTGCGGTCAACTTTCTAATAATTGCATTAGGTTCTTCTAAGATGCCTGGCCCTTCTTTCCCTCAACCTCTCTCTTCTTCTCCTCCCTCTCTTGACTTAAACCTCTCTCATCACCCGACGACACGCTCGACATGAATATCTTTAGACAGTCAATGGAGGCGACAGAAGGACTTAAAATGCAGAGGCAGTCATTTGATTTCCAGCTGACAGAGCTGCCCATTAGCCCAGCACTCATCAGCCATGCATTACCTCGCACACCTGCTGTCCAGTGTGTGGAAGCTTTAACCCCTTCACTGTCAACTACTGGCCGTGTTTACCACATAACATCATCATCATCATGGTTGTCGTCATCATCCAACGGCCATGTTAACTTCTGTAACTGTCCTGGGTGAGTGACTGACGCTGGTGGTAGGATACTGGAAAGTTTGCAGAAATTTTAATTTGCTTTTTAAAGGGCTGCAACTAACAGCTGTTTTTGTGTATGAGATTTAACTGGCAATTGTTTTACTGGGGTCATGAATTAATATTTTAATAAACTTTTTTTCTGTGAAGATTAAAAACCCAAGAGATTTCTATTTACGGGGCATAAATAACATTTAAACCTTGAAGAGCTTCTCAGTCCTCAAGCAGTCACAGATACTGAGATGAGGAGCATCACAGAGCCGGCAAGAGAACGTAGGCTGAGAAGGAGACATTCATAACAGAGACAGAGAGACAGGAGAAGAGCGATGGAGACAGTGAGGAAGAATGTGTGTGTGTGCCTGTGTGTGTGCCCCAACCCAACAGTTGCATGCCTTGTCAGGTGTGTTATTGAGCGTTCATATGTTGTTTGATAGAATGGCAGGCGTGTTTATTAAAGAGTCGATGTGATGGGGACACCAGAGCAAGAATACACACACTCACACAAATGAAATATACAACGCACAAACACACAGTCCACATCAGTAATATCTGCCTGTTTAACTAGTAGAAGGCAAAACCTTGATATTAAGCAGCAACAAACACACACACGTATGCACACACACAGGCACACACTCACGCGCACACACACAAAAATACAAGGAGCACAGCTTTCCTGTAGGCCTGATTGCCATCTCCATAGCTCCTTTTTAACACGGCTGCCAATTGAAATTGAAATTGTATTTTTTGTGTGTGTACGATCAGAGCTACCTTTCAGGGTTTTATATAGCTACGTCAAGGGTTGGAGGGAGCCACATGCACACACACACACACAGAGGAGGGATAATGGAGGGGTAAGTCAGAGGCTGTCACTCTTCCGTGCACAACACAGAAGAGGGAACAATACACAGACTTATTCCTCTATGCTTTCTATGTAATTCAGTATGTGTGTACACGCACGCACACACGCACGCACACACGCGCACACACACACACACACACACACACACACACACACACACACACACACACACACACACACACACACACACACACACACACACACGGGTATAGAGCTGTCCCTCTTCCAATTGGAGGGGGGCTGTACTTTAACATAATCCCAAAGTGGTGGAGAAAAGCAGTCCATTAAAAAAAAGGAAAAAAAAGGGCTAACAAATTCTGCACTTTATGTTTCTCTGAGGGAGGGTTAAGTGCAGTCAATAAAAAAAGTCAGAAAAGGAGGAATAAGAAAGGACGAAGCTGATTTATGCCGGGCCTTTCTGCATCTTTGAGAAACCCACACAGACACACACACACACACCTTTTCATACGTGGCCCATATTTGACACCTGGACATGGTCAAATGAAATGGAACAGGAGACACATTTTAAAAAAAAAACTTCTCATGACATGTTGCTGTAACAGCTGAGCACATGTCATGTTCACGTCATTCAACTGTTAATGTTATTGTATTCATGAGCGCTTGGCTACCGTACAATTTAGAAGTACCTTCAAACTAAATACACAGAGATTTTAAGATATACTTTAAATGACAAAAATAAACCACACTTTAATAAACCACACGAAAATATAAAACATAGAACATATCCATAATAACAGGACATATCAAGTACCCACTAATAACCAAGAAAAATTATTATTATGCTACTGTGGTTTTTCACCAAGGTAAGATGATAATAATAATAAATACACAAGTAGCACACCACATTAAAAGCATAATTCAAATTATTAACAGGTCGTTTGTACGTGCTTTGATTTATTTTGAGCCAGGAAAATCTGAAACAACACATATATTCCTAAAGGTATTTAAACATTGAAAAATAAAGAATCACAGACTGAACTTCTGTCCCTGTGGACCGCCCATATCTCCCGCTTCTCAGCCTACACACCAACTCAGCGCTGAAAGGAATTGAATCCCGGGGCCAAGTTTAGAGGAAAATTGACTTCTTTTTAGTGTGTTACATAGAAGGAGAGTGTGACAAAGACAGAGAGAAAAAAAGCGAAAGGGAGAAATGGAGGGCAATCAATTTCCCTGCGGTTTCTTCAATAGCCGGTGGTCCTTTTCATAACTCCCAATTAAAACCAATCCTAATCAGAGAAATACCTCTCCATTATTGAGATGGAGACAATGACACTCAACATTTCCGCCTGCTCCAAAACTCTGTAGATTGCAGGACTGGTACACAAAGACTAGAACACTGGGCTATACAGCACAGGGGGGGACGCTTGTGTTAAAATCACATGTGGAAATCTTTTGGCTCTCTTTGCGGCCCGAGAAAAAACTGATGAGGAACAATGGTGGCCAGGCACAGCATCTGTCATGGCACAATATAAAAAGATGATCTTGGCACCGAATGGACAAAAAAAAAAAGAAAAAGAAAAAAAAGAGAAAGAGGAGGGGGAGGGAAAGGGGAGGGCTGGGTGAGAGGTAATTCATTTGCAAATCAGGCCCTGGCGCTCAGGTCTATTTCAAGCTGCCAGTGGGTGCCAGGAGTTAACAAGGTAATCAGTTTCAATCCTGCCCTTCAATTGTACATCACACCCTCATCCAGAGAATACCCTGGCTTTTCTATGGCGGCAGAGGGGGAAATAGCAATCTGGCTGCCGGCTGGCTACACATACAGTACAAACATACACACCTGAAGACAAGAGTGTGTACACAATATACAGAAACCTGGGTATTTGCAAACACAGACTGGTAAATAATAGATATGTATACACAACACAATCGTCCTTCCGACCATAGATAACGATTTATCAGTCACTTATTTAGGCTGGTTCCAAACACGAGGATTTACTGTTTCTCTCTGTTGACAAATGCAAGTTTTGCTGTTAAGTTTGAGTTTTGTACTGTTACTCAAGTAAAATAAAATATTTAAAGCCTCTCAAAAACCGTTTACTTCATTCATCAATTTTGGTTTATTATAGGCCCAATCATTGTCGGTGAACAAGTGGTTTCAGGTGGAAAGTCTTATGAAGTCCAGTTTCCTACTTGGAACCACTCCTGAGGAAGTCCCACTCGTTTGTTCTCATATGAGGTTTTTCACTGTTCACTAAAGTTGCTACCCTTAAAAACAAAACTCCACATCATCAGCCTCGACCATACGAAGTGGCAAAATAGCAGGGAAGACAATGCTGATCTGAACCTGAACGTGTTATATTCAAATTTTTAGAAAGAAAGCAGAGAGTTAAACCTGATCTAATCTTTTCTTCCTCTCCCTGTATACTACTCTTCAGCCGATGTCAGCTTTAACCGGCTGGCCAGGAGGCAGTTAGCCCCAGTTAGTGCCTCATCTGCATAATCAATATGACAACCTTATTTTTCTGATGCAAACAGGATTTTGCTGTTGAGCTGTGTTTGCTGGTGTGTGTGTCTGTCTGTGTGTTTGCCCGGTCTGCTTCTGGCCAGCCTCAGTCATGGCCCTCTTTAGCGTTAATTAGATTAGATGCGATTATCCCGGCTCTACCTTGCAAGTGTACAGGCAGGATAAAATGGCCACAAAGGCCAGCCTGTCACAGCGACTGGGCTCTGGTCTGCAGGTTATCAGGGTCCAGGGAGACACAGTAAGTACATTGTTATTCATATCATCTACACAACGTTTTCAACTGTGCCTTTTTCACTTCTGTTCATGCGCTGAACACCCCCACCCCACAACCTCCATGTCTGTGGTGTCAAACTGGCTTAATCACTGGTCAGGGTAAGTCTCTTTTTTTTTTTCTTCTCTTTCTGCCTGTCTGTCAGAAAACAAAACAACATGGCCCGAAGCACTCTGCAATCTGGCCTACAGGGAGAGATATCAGCACTGTGCGCGTCAGTGTGTGTGTGTGTGTGTGTGTGTGTGTGTGTGTGTGTGTGTGTGTGTGTGTGTGTGTGTGTGAAGAGACTTCAAGTAAAAGTGATACAAAGAAAAGTTAACCCAAGTCTCAGTGTATTAGTCACCCAACAAACGCAGACACGTGCACAGGTGCCTGGGACAGAACAGTTGACACCTAACAAACTAAATCCTACTCAGAAGACCTGACTCTAATCCCTTCTTTTCAACAATACGGCTGGGTGTCAACCCACATCGCTTTTTTTTGTTCCAGACCAAAATGTGTCAGAAACACCAAGACCCATCATCATCGATCAGCATGTCTGCTCAAATTTGTAATCGTGTTTACCTACTACTGTGATCAAACAGGGGCAGATTTAAATCAGTATTTTACTTTGGGAAATTTATTGAAGATCTTTTTGCGTTCTCCACTCAGAAACGTAACTTTTTTTCTGGCAAAGTGAACAAAACAAAAGGTTTATGTAGAAACCTCCCCCTCCCCCGCCCACTTGATTCATTTATAAAGTGATGCCAACATGCAGTATAACCGCAAAGAAACATCAACTCTCAAACTATGCACTCAGTGTGCAGTAACTGTGGCACATGTATACCTGCAAAAACATGCTTGCCATAACATCGGCTCAAACAGCACCATTCATTCTGATTAATATGTGTTTGGAAATTTAATGCAATGATGTGTATTCTTTTTTCATTCTCTGAAAGACCATTTCCCCTAAAAACGTTTTCCACACAGAACTCAGTACTGACAGATTACAGTCGGTCTACATGGATGAGTGTGTACGCAGCGAAAAGGAAGTGAATTATTTCACTCTGCTGATTAGACAGCACTGCCCAAGATATGTATACACAACTGTACATAGTTTCCATCCAGTAAGATGTGGGCATAGAGAGGGGCAAAAACAGAAACGTAGAGGTCAATGGAATAGATGGAATAGAGAGAAATGAGAAGAAAGAATGAAAAGTGCGAGACATGAGTTAGACGTACAAAAAATAAATGAGCTTGTGGTGGCACATAAACTGCATCTTATGGGGTTTTTTTCATGACAACATATTGCTTTTGTAAAAGTATAAGTATTTTTAAACCATATCAATACGTACGTAAATAGAGCAGACATGTCATACAGAAATAAGACAGCATAGAGCAAGACAAAGCACAAGAGTGAAGAAGACATTAGTACAAATGAATTAAACATCAGGCCAGAGATGTAAACGCTTGCTGAAAAAGTGGCAGACTGAACTGTTAAGAGAGCAGGGAGGAAGCAGCGGTTATAACTTTTCTGTGGCTACTCAGTGTTATTAGCAGAATATGAACAGTGCGGCCAAATCTATCATTGACACAAGTACTTCAGTCATCAAATTCACACATACGCATGATTATGTGATTGGTAACTGCATTTAAAACAAATCTCCAGCTCATTTCTGGGTGAAAGCAAGAAAAAAATGGAGTATGGTTATAATATGCTTCTCTCGGGCAATGTTTCCATCCACAACTGAGTCATGGTACTTAACCAAGCGTCTGGAATGCTGCTTACCCCGTCTGACGGAGGTATTCTTGTAATGATCAATGCCATTAGGCAAGACCAGCAGAGCTGTATTTCTGTCTCGGAGCAGTAGAGCCCAAATGCAGGACAAAAGGTGGTCTCTGCTAAGCGAGACCTGTCCTCCGCTCTCCTTCTCCATCTGTCTTTTTGTATCTACTTTGTGTTACTTTGTCTACTGTCGCCACCTAAAAGAATATGTTTTTTCCCTATAACGTATTCTTACCCTCAGCCTCTCTCATAAAGACTTCAGTCAACACTTTTCCTTGCCCCCGGTGCAGCGCTGGAGTCTGTAGGAAATTAAACATTTATGGTGTGTCTCTTTTACACATCATTCTCCATAACAGTCTCCTGTTTTAGCTCCCCTCACTGCCTGCAACGCCACTCTGTTCCTTCGAAACCAAACTACCCAGCGTTTCCAGTCACAGAGAAAATACGGAGGGCAGAGAAACATATTTTGCCGACAAGCGCATTTACATAACCCTGCTAAATCGAAGCTGGCCTGTCATGTTTGCTGCTCATAACCTGCTGCGTATAATCCTTCCTCCATACTCTTCTGATCCATAAAGCAGAGCAGTCAGCCACTTCAACAGCAGCCAGGACTGCCATCAGTAGCTCTTCCTAAGACGGGTTGGTAAAAAGAGGAGAGGGGAAGGGAAAGGAGAGGAGGAGAGAATAAAAGAGAGGAACGGGGTAATTGGATTGGAGGATCTTCTATTTGGCCGGGTCTGGTCTCTGTCATCACGCTCCAGGCCTGGCTTCTCTCAGTGCCTACAGCAGCTCTCAAACACATCAACACACCAAAAAAACAGACACAACTCAAATGTGTTGGCACTGCAATTGCTACCCGGTTTAGGAGGCACACTGGCCCGTGCGGCGCTAAAGCCTGCAGAGTGTGTTTGCATACTCCTTTAACAACCTGCTAAATGGTTAAACAGATTACAGTACGCACTAAGTGGATTGTCACAGCTCTCTATCGCTCACTCGTGGTGTCCCTTCTGTGGATAAAGTGGCCAGATTTTTCTCTCTTTCTGCACGCACGCACACATGCACGCACACACACACACACAGTAACAAGCTGTGAAGAACAAGGTTTTCATTTGTTTGTCTCATCTTACTAAATGAACATGTTGATGAATTCAGACCCCAGTGCAGAAACTTGTCTACTCCTAAGACCATGTTGTTGAGAGACACATTTTTTTCTGGCCTAAAAGCGAGGCTTGGAGCAGGGTCATGGAGCCAGAAAGCAATCACTCCAATGGCAAAAGATGATCTTAACTATACATCTTACATTTGTATTTGTATGCTTTGTGTTTATATGTGTGCATACATCACCATGAAGTGAATATCGAGTTTATACGTCCATGCTGTTTTCAGTCTAAGCTTATTATTGGCATGGAAAAAAGAAACTAATGACTACGTACAGCCATGGGCCAAAAAGTAGTGCAGCTGCACTGCAGTGTGTGTCCATGTGTGTTTCCACACGGACCTGTTTGTATATGTGTGAGCTGTCCACCCTTTGCATGTAGGCATCACCCCTGTTTCACCAACCAACAACCCCAAGCCCCCACCCGAACTAAACAGACACACACAGACACACACACACACACACACACACAGGTTCATGCACACCCACTCCTCTTCAGCTTCACCAGTGTCTGGTCTCGCTTCTGGCCACCAGGCTACCCCCGCCATGATGCACACACAAATAAAACACACACTTACAGCTCATTGATTTAAGTCAATGTGAGTGTATCCTAACCTTCGGAGGACGGTGTTTGAAGTCTCTCTTACCTCCCCAGACCCGCTCCCAGAGCCAGACACAGCCTAGAGTCCTGCGAGTGTGTGAGCGCACACACAAACCCACACACACAAACCAGTGGTCCCATCCACCACCCATACACATGCTCCCAACAGGCTGAGAGGATGCCGTAGGCAGGGGCTACTTACACACAAGCACATGCACACACACACAAAGAATCACACTTACTTTCTCTGTGTATTACCAACACTAATGAGCTGATAGATGTTCAACAGAGCCAAGACACAGACAATCATTTCCTCAAACTAAGAAAAGTACAGTAGTGAGGGTGAATGTTTGTACTTGTATCTAGGGTGTTGTTTTATTTTTTCTTTGCCTCACAGCATCTTGGCTTCCAGAGGTTAAGGCTGAGCGATGGAACACAGCTAGCGAAACTAAGGCCTGTGGGTCCTGACGGGACCTCAGTGGTGAGGCTGGGCCGGGGGAAAACACAGTAATGAGAGGAATAAATAAATATCACATTCATATAACAGATTGCAACTGGTAGATTGTTGGGAATGGCAGGAAATGTTCATATATGAAATGTTCATAATGCTCATATAATAAGCTGTTAAACAAGAGTGAACACTGAATAATGTTGAAGCACTGACCTTCAGTTGTGGGGAAAAAAAAAAGATTGAAAAGATCAGTTCACAGACAAAGACATCAAAATGGGCTTTAATGAAAGGTAGATAGTCATTTTATGTCTTGGACCCTGAGCTCATTATACCAAGTTCAGTTTTACATGCACAGGGGAAAGATGGCTCTCTGCTGCCATGAGAGGTCTCTGCTCTGCTCTCTGTGCCTCTGCTCTCCAGCCTCTGCCCATTTCTCACGAAAATGACATCACATGGAGCAACACTCCTCCAATCACTAGGCACGGACAAGGAGTTCACCCTAATTGGACTGAGTTCCCTGATTGGGGATGAGAAAAGCAGCCTCCTCGCGTTCGTCCACTTGCTCAGTGATTGGTGACAAAGGAAAGCACAGAGGTCAACACCACCAAAGAAAAAGGGTGAGACTTGTCTTGAAAGCAGATTATTTCTTTAACAAAGGAGATGAGTTTATGAGGGTGATGGACATGCAAAAAGGAAGGAAAAGGGTACGTGAGTATGCACACCTGTGTGTATGTGCGCAGTCCTATTATGAGCAGCCCCAAAAGAAAACTGGATCTGGACAGTACCATATCCATATTAACTAACTACAGTATATTCCTTCAAGCCCGATCAAAGACAAAATCACTATAGCAATTAATAGCTTTTCAAACACTGACTTGTGATGAAAGATATTTTTATCCTCCACACTTTGTGCGGAGAAAGAACCATCTGTTAAACGTAGATTCTGCATTTCTGCTCATTAATTACAGGTGGGAATTAGGTCAGAACATCAGTTGGAAATGATGTAACATCAAAATTATACTTCTGTCAGTTATCTGCCTGGGGAAATTAGTACAACACACTGTTTCTCCTCAAAAAAACGCAGGATACGATTCAAAGCTAAGTTGTTCATAAGTTCATTAATTAATACAAATTGTTATTTATAACTGTTTCTGTGCTCTAAGATAACCAATGCTTTGTTTATCTTTGCTGGCAGATCTTATTTACTGTGAGAGCCACTTAACTGCTATTAACTGCCAATATGTCCCTGTTGTCCATGAGAAAGAGATAGCTATGTGATCATTTCATTTTAAAATGAAAACCCACTGGAACTTTATTGTGTTTATTTAATTAGCTGTGTTAAATAAAGTTTAGGTTAATATTCATTTAAATATAGATATCTGCAGCATGGTAGGAGGCACTGACAAAAGCGGTAAATGGGCACACTGGATTGATCTGTGGGTGTTCAAACATCAAAAAGGTTAAGGACCACTAGTGTGTCTTGTGTACAATAGTCTGCACTGTGTACCTGCACTGTCAATGAAGGGGAAAATACAAATGAACAAACAGCCTCAGAGGTGGTTAAATTCTTAAAGGAATCGCATGTGTTTTCTTTGTAAATACAACAGACACGGGGCAAAGACCCTACACAGTGACCTACTGACCCTGTACACTAGTAGAGATAAATACACATGTGCATGTGCCCGTGAACACACACACATAGATTGGGGGGGGCCCGACAATCATCCACTTACCCTTTGCCACTGGTGAAAGGCAACAAGATCTCCTAACAACAGCTCGTCTTTTTCAATAAATTTTGCATGAAAACATGCCGCCCGAGCACCGAGTTGCCTGCTGTCATACTAGGGGAGTGTTAAATGTTTAATGAAGACAACACCACACACGCGTGCACACAGAGTCAGTGTCAGGGTGCCGCTCTGAGGAGCCCCTCTTTCATCCTGACAGACACTACAAAGCCTCGAAGCCTTAGTGCCACCCCACCCCACCACCAACATCACAGTGCTTTGCTCCTCTACCACCACCCAGCAAGGAAACATGGATGTAAATGGGGTTGGGATGTTAAAGTGTGTGTGTGTGTGTGTGTGTGTGTGTATGTATGTATGTGTGTTTGTAGTGACAGTAGTGAGAATGACGGGGTTCGATAAAGACCCTACCCCCATCACCATTAAGAGCACAGAAAGAAGAGTTAAGCAGATGGAGGAAAAAGGAGGATATACTGCAGAAAGTCATGTTTTACATATTCCTAAAACATCTATCTGCTTCTGTGGTTTTTTTTTTCAACTAAAGGAGAACTTGTTACACTTAAACTCTTGCAGGCGAATCTTAGGAAGAAGAGGAAAATCCATGTCAGGAAGGTTTTGGACAGTGATAACATTATAATAAGTTTCACAGCTAGACTGGCTGTACTTACTGTAAGTTTGGTGTAAGAGACAATTATTGCCAAAATAAGATGGAAAGATTTACATATTACTGACTTACCTAATTACATCGTTATGTAATAACCATGATACATTCTTTTCCTGGAAAATTGTGTTTTTAATGATGCCGTATACCCTTCCACTGAATGAAAATTTCAAATTATAATTACAAGAACATAAATAATCTCTGAGCAAGCAACACTGGCCACCACCAGTGATTCTTTCTCTAACTGATAAATAATGAATTAAAGAAGAAAGGACCTGATGACTGTCATTTAATTGTTAAGCGAAAAATGCAAAACACTGATTTGTTTTTCCGCTCAACAGAGCAAAGTGTTACGTATAATCATAGCAGATCAGCACCATATGGTTGATCTCCACAGGTATAAATTATTTCCAAGGATATATAGAGTTTGAAAAATAATAAAAATGCTGCCACAGGTGGAAATACACACGTGAACACAAATCTCAGCAATCGTATGTATTTGAGCCCACACACCTGCACACAGACAAGCTAATGCGGGGTCAGAGATAAAGGAGGAGATTCCTATCGATGCTAAAGGATATTGAAGCCTTAATAAGAAAATAGATATAGTCTGCTGGCCTTACATTTCAGTGTTAGCTTTATTTGTTTTCCTGATACAGATCTAAGAAAGGCAATACGTAATAGTTTCAAATAAATGGAGCACTTTTCCATTAAAGGAAAAGCTCACTGTTCAGGGATGACCAATACACATCCCAGCTAGAATAAAGAAAGTAGTGCTGAATACAATTAATTGGTCCTTTATATTTAATTTTGGCATTATATTTAATAATATTTTTAATTTTAATCATAAAAACTATACATATACCGGGGGCATTTCATATGACAGAAAACAACAGGTACCGGTCATATAACACCAACAATCACATTATGAGTCTGGGAGGTATGTGGCGCTATCGTGGTTTTTCCTGACTTATGCACGAGTGGCATTGGAGATCCACATGATCTTGTTATGTTTCTAGACTTATTGCAGCTGGGTCCAAAGGGTGAAAAGCTGAGTTTACAACTTCAGAAATAATTTGGTGACCAAAACGTTCTCTAAAATCCAAACCTGCGTAGCATATCTGCCTACCACCTATTCTGATATCAACATAACATCATCTAATGCAAGAGGGAATTGTATCACATTACGAGTCCATTGAAGCCACATGCTTGATTTCAAGGGGAAATGAAGAGAGAAAGGGGCTGATGGATTGATGGATGGACCGGCCAAATGATGGATGGACAGATGTAGGAGCAGAGATTTAGCTCTGTATTTAAGTCTGCATTATACTGAAGTAAAGTAGCCTGCTCTCCTGTGAGCCAGTACTTTAGATTGAGCTGGGCCGACCCAACACTTGTTTGGTGTGTTTGTGACTCCCTTTGCGTTAACAGTGTGCTTCCATGTACATGAGTCATTCATCACTTACCCTTTTTTGTCAGCCTTGTCTTTACTCTTGTCCTTCTCTCTGTCCTTGTCTCTTCCTCTCTCCCTCTCCTTCTCTTTCTCCCTCTCTCGGTCACGGCCCTTGCGACGGCTCCGGTCCCGCTCTCTGCTGTGACTGCGGCTCCTTTTGCGACTGTGACTTCCTCGCCGGCTGCGGCTGCCGCTCCGGCTGCGAGATCTTCGGTGGCGAGAGTGAGACCTGAGAGATATCAAACACAATAATAAATCAAAATTACGGATTAATAATTTGACAAACAAATATTTTTCCCCTCAACAAATTGTTTTAGATGCCAGTATTTTCTTTTCCACTGAGGAGCAGATATAAATATCATCAACCTGTTGTAAGAGGTCATGAACTTTTTTTATATGTCTTCATCCTTTCTGTCTTTTACATTACAGGTATTAGAACAGTAGGAGCAATGGATTACGTTTTCATTGAGGTAAACACATTTTGTAGACACATTACAGTACCGTTTACCCGATTTTGTTCTTGAGTAAATCTTTGGCTCTACTATGATGGATTTCTTTCTGCAAGATTAAAGGTTCATGTTGTAAAAATAATATTATTTTAACAACATGAACCTAATATTTGTTTATATGCAAGTGACACAACATAATAAATACCTAAAAGGAGGATTTTGAAACAGATGCTAATGTTAGAAATGAAATCAAAACCAGGCACAATAAAATCTATTTAAATCAGTAGCTTCAAATTAACATGCAGAAACAATTTTACAATTTGCATGCATTTCCTATCTAAAATCCTTTAAGTGGCAAAATTCATCCTGGATTTGATGGATATCAGAATACAGTAATAAAACTTCACATTCACAGTGACACAAACACACAAATACCTGCACACACAAAAAACGCACAAATACAACATACAAAAAAAAATGGAGCCAATTAGAGGCGGGCTCAGAGGAAGGCCTGTCCTCACTATTGATCCTGACACTGGCCCTCTGGTCTAAAAAGATTTACAGTGGCAGATTTACTCTGTTACTTACGACACGCAAACAACAGCAAGCACACACACACACACACACACACACATGCATGAACTACCTACTACTACTACTAACTACTACCTTAAAATGGTCACATACAGTGAAAGAAACAACCTAAATATAACTACTTATTTATATGACACAGCACATGCCCTTATTAATGCTGGAAAAACCCTCTGACATATTCTGCTCAAGTGTGAGAATATGTGTGTGTGTGTGTGTGTATGTGTGTGTGTGTGTGTGTGACCATTTATTGAAACCCCAGTAGAAATCGGCAGCTAAGATGCCGTTATTTTCCATCATCTATCATTTTATTGATTTGTCTATAAAAACAGTCAAACCTGCTGTCCATGAGCTTTATTGCTTTCCCCCCTTTATTAGTTTGCAGTTTGGGACATCCAGAGCTGTCTCTCTCCCGACAGAAAACTAATCATTTTCTTCAGACGCCTGTCACCATCTTAACAGACAACACCCTGACAACTGTTGCAATCAATTAGGCTGGGTTGATCCTGATCTCTGGAGAGTTAGCTGCACTATTTCCAGGTTTCTATCTCCATCCAGGTTTCTATTTCCAGGTTTATTGAGTTTAGTAATAATATTGGATAAATAGTATAGAATGTTGAAATCCACGTTCACATCATTTATTTTTACACTGTGGTATAATTCATTTTCATTATTGAATCGTTTCTTGACCAATCGATTGATCAGTCTCACTAATGTGTAGAAAACAGTGAGGAAATATCTGCAGAGAGCTGCAGATTTATTTTCCATTAATGACCTGATAATCTCAGATTTAGTTACAATATGTCTGTAATCCAAGCAGCCACCGACCCCAGTTCCACAGTAAGTGCTGTCTCATTGCATTCTGCACAGCAACACAAAAGCAGCCACCGCCAAAGCAACAATCAGAAATAATTATCATGCAACATCTGATTCAGAGGCAAAGGTAAAAGCAGTCAATAAACACAAGACATCTGATTTCTGTGTACACTGGAGCAACAAATGGTGCTAGTCAGACAATCTCAGCCAACGCAAAAAAAGAAAAGGAAAAGCATTGGCATTTTTGGGATGTGGAGTCTCCAGGCGAGATAATTCATCAATGGCCCAAAGAGACCTTGGAACGAGCGAATCTATGTGCTGACAATGTCTGCGTATGTTTGTAATCAACAGTACATGAGAGGAGATACAACAGTGTTGCAGTGTTCCAAGTTTAAGTCTTATATTTACAGCCAAGCAAATTGTGGCCAGAAGCAGCAGATGCAATAAACACAATCTCTCTCTGTCTGTCTCTCTCTCTCTCTCTGTCTCTGCCTCCCTCTGTCTCTCTCCCTCTGATGGCAAAGAAAACAGCCCACTTCTGGGGTGTGCAGCAAATTAAATTTACTGTAGTTAATAGAGTGAGCCTATGCTGCTAAATGTCAATTTCCTGACCAAGTCCTTCCCCTTGGAGAATGATTAGCTAATTTGAGGCTGAGGATAAATGGGCTAATGCAGGACACACACAGATAAACAGCCACAGTTGGACCCCATGCCAAGTCCTTCCCCTGCTTTACATTTTATTGGAATGATTATCTCCAGGGAAAATGGGTCCCCCTATGACCTAAACATATTTTCATTTCTAATAAAAGGCCCTTGCTGGTTGCTCCCACATACAACAACCCCCCCCCCCCAATACACACACACACACAAATACAAACACAAAAACACACACGCACACAGCACCCTCGCAGACTCCTTTCTCCCCCATTTCACCGTCCAGTCCATTAAATCGGAGCCCTGCAATTGGCTGGGCCCATTTTCCTGGTGAATTATCAATAGAATAATTATGCTGCATGTTGGAAGCTGGGCTGAAGCTTATCACCACTGACCCCCTGGTGGGAGCCAGGATATGATCCCTCGCCACAGCCCATTGGGGTAATTATGTGACCGGGTGTGAAGCTGGATTGTGTGTTACCCTTATCGGTCTGTATTTTATTTCTGTTTTCATTGAAAATTGGACATTAATGGCAGCTACGCAATGCCTCTAGTGCCAGATACAGGTGAACATTTCCAAAGGAATCTGACTCTAGTTAAATCATTATTCATATTGTGCAGTGTAGGGATGGAGAACACATGAACACACACAATGCACCAATCATCCTCATTCTTTCTTTTAACTTTTCTTGCCCTTTTTCAAGCAGCAGAAACACACATTCACATTGTTTATTCTTTTCACAAAACAGCATCTTCTGCAGGAAAAACAAAAAAGTTTACGTCTTTGTTGTATTTATCCTAAGGCAAATACACCTAACATAACTGCTGAGAAAGCAAGCGATCAGTGATGCCCCGAGCAGTGTCGCTGTCCATTAAGGCCAGTGTATTGCAGCAATGAGTAATGGGCATGTTACTTTAAACCTTTAGTGGATGCTGGCTACATTGACACCTGTTTTACCAGCCGTTCCTGCCGATACAATTAAAGATAGAAAAGCGTCATCATGGTACCTTCACATACACCTGCACTATTACTGTATGTTCTGAGGTCTCAATTGCCTGGCTAGTTATCGTATTCATAATACAGACTTTAGATATCTGAACATAACAACATGATAAAATATACTCATTTAACTGGACAGTTTGTATTTTACCATAGTTTTGTTTATGATAATTTACCGTCAATGCAGAGCACTGATGTTAGACTCCAGTCAGCCTCTGTGCCAGTCCAATCTACATCCCAGTGTATTTGCCTTATTCCATTAATCATCCTGAAAAGCTGTAACCTGACTCTGGAGTTATCTGTGCATGTTCTATTTTAAGGCAAACAGCTATCTGCTACTATAGCTGATGTTATATTAAGGTAATTTGTCATTTTAATAAAGGTTAACAGCTACAACTTTTGTAGATCTATGGCATATGAGTACTAATGCACCATCATGATTCAATACTTGTAAAATGATGAGGTAGTCAGATTCCATCCTAAAAATACAGAGTTAGACACCCATTAAGTTGAAAAATGTCAAAAAACCTGTACAGTTACGGGTTTCATGTTTTCAGAAAGCTTGGAAAAAGGAGAATAGTATGACAAAAAATAGAAAAACAAATGACAACAAAGCCAGTGAAACATAGGGTATTACAGAGGTGGTGCAGTACTGATTCAACAATTAACAAATTTGCAGGTATTTAAATGTCAACATATTTAAATAGTGTGCAATAATTGAGCAATGTTGGATACAGTGGGTAGAGATGCTGACAAACTCAACTGCAATTTCTTCAAAAGAGAATGTGCTGCTATCTGTCCTAAACTGGCCAAGAAGAATGTGATGCAAAACCACTGTTTCTTATTAACTTGTTCCAAATAGTATTTTGTCATTTTGAAACCTTTAAATTCATTGAAATCTCTGGTATTTATTCTTTTAATCCACAATAAGACACAAACACGAGTGAGAACATGCAGGCCCGCACGCACACACACACACACACACACACAGAAAGAACAAAAAGGCTTGCCTGTCGACTTTTCCCTGCAACAGAGATTGAAAACTAGCCTATTGAAAATATGAAGATCCATATTTGAAGAACTTCATTAATGCGCTGTTCCCTGCCGAGATATTTCCAGTGACAGAGCACACAGCAGCAGCTTCATGTTCAAGTTAAAAGTCACTTTTCTTTTTTTCTGCCATTTCAATGTGTTTAAAAGCACCTTGAGTAAGAAATGTGCATTTCCTGCTGCCAAAAGACGTGGAAAACAGCTGTTCTTGCCTGACGCTGCCTGCTGAATGGAATGCAAATATGTTAACCATCCAGAATTTATTACTTTTGAGTGCTCTTCAAACGCAACCGCAGACACAAGTTTAATTTATGATATTCCTCTAATTATGAGAGCTGTTGAAATCATTTCCCAAGCTGCTTCCTCTTTCCAAGCAGCCATATTATCTGTTCCCTCAGTTCAGAGCACACGCACAAACGCAAACATGCTCACACACACATAGAAATATACATACACACACACTGAATAACACACAAGGAATCAATGCAAAGTGGCTGACTGTGAGCACAATTAACACAGCAAAGACAGAGCATGAAATATTTGCAGAAATGTTTTTTTTCTTTCTACCCCACTTCATAAAAGCGATGTTTATATTTGTCATAATCATCAGTTTGCTTTTAATTTAGCAGTCATCAACACAAATGTCTGCAATGCCCTGCTATGCAGTGAATCAGAAATGAGACCCCATGCAGGCCACCCACTCACTGCACCCCGATACACACCCAAACATCCACACACACAGTTACAGCCACAAGCCACAAGGTCAAGCCATTTAGCAGAGTTCAAAGGCCTTCAAAGACCCCTCAGATCTATATGAACCTACAGCGGCCAGCCAGTGATGAGGGAAAAGATAACTTTCTGCTGCAAGATGTGGTTTCCTTGTGTGTGCATGTGTATATCACGTCCATGGCTTTGTGTGTGCATGAATGTGCGTGTGCCGATTACCCAGCGTCTTTATTGGCACATATGCCCACTGTCACTCAGCCTCCTTAACGCAATCCTAAACTTGGCCGTCTGGTGTGCACCCGCAACCCTTGACCTCTGTGCAGCCACAGCTCGACATGACACCCATTAACAGCTGGAGCTGAGGGGGGCCCTGGCTCAGCCACTCAGCCCTGACACAAGGTCAAGTGGAGGGCACAATCAGACTAGGTGCTAACTTGCCAACTTGCTCACAGAAAGTCATTTAATTGAAACCCAAATTTCCATCCATCATGACCTAGAACAATTAATTACTGCGAGTCGGGAGAGAGTTGTTTTGGTTGTCACTGCCTCCATCTGTAAGACGATAGAAGACAGAGCAGTAGAAAAAGTAGAAGGCGGAGTAGGTGAAGGAGAAAACGTTGGAGAAAGGACAAGTCAAGGGGAGACAATAGGTAGAGGGCAGCAGGAGTTTATGGGAAAAGAGCAATACGATAAAAGGTTGGAGAGTCAAGAACGGTCTATGTAACAAAAAAGAGAGAGGGTGAAACAGAAAGAAAAAAGAGTGGGACTAATGGAGAAGACAGAGCAGACAGCCGTGCTTCACATAAAGCTGGCTCCAATTAGCAGGTGTGCTCTCAGACGCTTGTGCTCCCTCTCTGCCTCTCTGGTCAAGGAAGATGTATTTTTCTGGCTTTATACGCATGTATTTATGAAGTGGTACGAGATCTGAGGGCCCTTAGCATAACAGCCTTTTATTGTTTAAATGTGGACTGCTCGGCCCCTTGTGCCTAAGTGATTGAGGAACCTCACAACTCCGGTATAACAAAAATCATAAACGCTGAGACAGACCATGTGGGTGGACTGTAAAAGGCACAGGGAAACGGGCCGACAAAAAGCAGACACACATTCCACTACTAAAGGGAAACAACACTTAATTAAACACCCAAGACAAAACAGGTATAGCGCTCTGTAAAAATATAAAATAAAATAAAACCCACAGCACTATTAGTTTCCCTCTTTGGGTGAATAACAAAGTTCTGACAGAACAGAGGCTTGTCTCACGAGGAAGTTTCAAAAAGTCTTTTTTTTTATGAACGGCTGTCAAGATTGAACAAGGAGACAGAGACACAGACAAAGTCAGGAAGAGAGATCAAGAAATGAATATAAAGAGGAAAACACTCTGTCCCTCCAGAAAAAAACAGCTCTTCACTCAAATACATCTGTCACTTCTCAAAATCTACATTTCCTGTGCACAGAACTAGAAGTCGCCCATAGAGAGGCAAATTTCACCTTGTTCTTAACTAATCACTAATAGTGGATCAAGTACGTTTTATACTATGACACAAACTGACAAGGATTTCTACTTTGAGTCAAATTCCTATTTTTTTCTTTACATTTTCTATTTTGTGTTGTTGTCTCCTAATGTTCAAATTTAAGAGTCACCGTTAAAGCAATAATATAAACATCATTTATTACACATCTGCAGTAGCAGGAGAGAAAAGGAGAACACTCGCCTATCTCACTTCTTCTGAGAGTCAATATCCAACATAGTTTACCAAGGAATCTTCCAAACGTCCACTTGAACAAAATAGCTAACCATATTTAAAACAATTATATTGTTCTGCTTTAATTTGTTGCCAAAATGGCGACATCAAGTTCTCAGTTCGACCAGTCACAGAAGTGCTCTGATCGTATGACAGCTGACTATCTTTCCTTTAAGCAAGCCATCTCTTTCTCTCAACTTCCTCCTCATGCCCATGACTCTGCCACAACCCAAACGGATAGTCAGAACAAATGAGAAAAGAAAATTTTAAATACAAAACCTCATGCACATAGTGTTTCATTACGTTCAAAAAGATTGTGAAATGTTTCAGTCTAGGCACACATGATCCTTGTTTCATGTCTTTTTCATTTTTCTCTTCTTTTTCCACAAATAACTTACTAAACGTGTTCGTGAAACCACATGATTGTGTGTGTGGTTGTATGTTTGTGTGGGCCCGTTTTTTGTCGAAAGTGAACTGACAAGTGCTGGCAGTGGTTTCATTAGCTAGCAATTTGCTCTCAAGTTGTCTGGGGGGGGGAAGGAAAGACGGAGGGTTTTTCTATTGGCAGGACAATGCACATGGCTCTTCTTAGGACAAGTTAAGTGAGGTGCTCACACACATAATCCTCATCCATCAGTCAAATACTCTGATAACAGACTCACACACATGAAGATGGAGGTCAATCCCTTAAATAATGGAAATATAAAATTATTGTAGTCACTAACATATCTACTTATTCCTAAAAGGAAAATCTGATGTGTGTTTTAATTTAAAATCTAATTCTTAGGAAGACAGTGACTATTAAAAACTATATATGTCTTTCTATATTTGACCATAGAGTTCAAGAGAATTATGGTATCCATATGGTTTGAGCTAATACATAAACAAGTACAAGAAACACTGTTGACTGAGGTTGGTCCATGCATGATCTCTTTGCTCGGGTCTCTAAGGACTGGCTCAAAACCTGGCCACTGAATCACACGCAGCACATAAACATACCTCTCTCCTTCCCTGTGTGTGTGCGTGCACGTGCATTATGTTTGAGTGAAAAGAACTGTGGACAGACGGTGGAGTTTATCTGTGCATAAATTAAGAGCAGAAGCTGATAATTAAAACTGGGTAAATAAACACAGATAAAATAGAACTTTACTAATCGGATACTTAGCGAGGTGACCTCAAAGTGCACCTGCCGCCATTCTGTCCTGCTGGGCAAGTGACAGAAGGGGCAAATATGCAGGCCTGGCTATGGGCAGCCGGCACCTTCTTGAGGCCTGCTCCTCTATTCTCTCTCTCTCTCTCTCTCTCTGTGTATCACTGTCTATCTCGCTCTGCCTGTGCTTCTCCGCCCTGAGCGTTATTACACCCAGTGCTGCGCTGCAGCTGCAAACTGCTCGATGACAACACACAGGGCCTGCCAATTAGAAATAATTAGACAGTCATTTCAGTGGCAAGTCTTTTTAAGTGCATATATAACGATGCAATGATGCTTATTAGCCGGCCTGAGCCAGCGAGGACCAGGGCCTTAAACGCTTTGGTGCTGGAGAAAATAATTATTCCAGTGATCACAAAGCGAGCTGCACATCTCTGTACTTCACCTCCACACGTTTCAAAAATCCACTTCATTAGCTTCTGTAATTAATCCTCCATTAATTGCAGGAAAAGCCCAGTTTACCTCCCTTCGTTTCTAATTATCATCTTATAAATAGTTATGGTTATAATTAATGTGTTCATTAGGCAGGATATTTCTCTCAAAGCCTCGCTGGGAGCCAAAGGTCCAGCTCAGCTCTCTCTGAAGCCTAACCAGCCAGAAGGTGAGGCCATCCTGCCTGCATTTGCTTTTATTTTACTACATTCAACCTCCTAATTGGCATTTAAAACCCAATTTGGAAGAACTTCAAGAAGCTTAAATGGGAAAGAGAGACAAAGAGAAGGCAGTAAGTAAAGAGAGATGGGGAGATACATTTGGTGCTCATTTTCCTATGCCAGCGCTAAAAGCGTTTCGGTCTCCCTCTTTCTCTTGGTCTGGCCAGACAGACGAGGCTTTTCTCCGCCGTAAATTGAAAACAATGAAGGCTGATTACGTGATTTTAATCTTTGGCATTCTATGAGTTTTATAAACCATGCAAGTGTTTTTCTACCAAATAACAGAATGTCACTCCATTATTTGGTTTCAGTCATCAAACAAGACAGATTTTTTATTGGTATACAAATTTAAAGCAACTGGTCTGATTTCTATGATACTTAAACTAATCACAAACATTAGCATCTATTCACAAAGCTTTATGAGAGAAAAATTACCCAGTGCCCTCAATGATGAGTTTTAAACTTCAAAAAATAACTTCTTGTAAGTGAACTTTTTTAAATTACAAAATTATATAAATCTGACTGATATACGGTATATTGTAATAAGGATTTGAAGTTTTACTTATACAGTTATTTTACCAAACTTCATGTATCCCTAAATACACTGGCTCTGGATAAACATGTCCACTGAAAGATCCAGAAAAGAATCGATATTATATTACCTGTTACCTTCATTTGTATTTATGACCTTCGTTCTGTGTGCTTTTGATGAACGAATGTATCAGGATATAACTTTGAGTAACCATCAGATATAATCTATTTTAAACAAAAAACAAACCAAGAACAGCTTTAAAGAAAACAAGAACCTGCATGAAATATTAATCAACATCACACTTTAAGACTCCCACCCCCACATGTAAAAATATAAACAATAGGAAGAAAAAAAGACTATAAAACATTGACTGTCAGAAGGACAGTCAGTGTGTCAGTGTGTACCCAGTAATTCAGTTAGTAGTTACTTCTGTTTGAACAGGTAAGCTGAGAATTACTATAACTAGACCTTTTGTGTTTTCTTACCTTAGCGTGTAAATGTTCTTTTCTGGTTTTGAATCACTTCCTGATTCGTCCAAAAATCAGTGGCTGACTAATTACTGATGCCTGAACGCCTGTTTCTTTCCTCTTCATCTCAAAAAACTTCACATACATCATCTGATTTTGGAAAACTCCATGTTCCAACATAACCGGTTTTACATTTCATTACTCCACGTTTGAAAGCTGGACAATAAGAGACACGGGACAACTCTTTGATATTTAACTAGTTTAGGTTTGGAAAAATCGGACTAACTCCCTATTGCATCCGAGATGCCTATCTCGGATGCCTGTTGTGAGGTGAGTTATGCACGTGTGTTTGTTGTAGATTCTATAGCTAGGTTGTTACCCAGGGGAGTAGGCCAGTGTTTTGAGGCTTCAGGATGGAGGGGAGCAGAGGAGTGGGGCGTGGGGTGGTACTGGCTTGGCAAAAGTGAAGGGAGGTGGGTGAAGGTGTGTGTGTGTGTGTGTGTGTGTGTGTGTGTGTGTGTGTGTGTGTGTGTGTGTGTGTGTGCTGGGGGGTGGGGGGATTTCCTCTGGCAGTAGAAGGGAACACTGCTTGCGGCGAAGCAGGGATGAAAGAGGCTGTCTGTGTCAGTCACTTATTCCTCCCTTTGGTAAATAAAGGTTTCTGACAACAAAGCCGAGCAGTGCTTGACTGGCCTTTACAGCAGATAAATAAAAAAAGACAACACAGAGAGAGAGGGAGGGAGGGAGAGAGAGAGAGAGAGAGAGAGAGAGAGAGATGGCAACAAACACGTTCAGATCTCACAACTGGGAGCATGTTGATTTTTATGGAGTAGAGAAGACGCAGCCGAACTAAACCAGGTCATCTTTCAGTTTAAATCAACCTTTTGCAAGTCCAGTAATAGAGGACGAAGGAAAGGGCTAAATGTCAAGAAAAAGGAAAAGATGTACAGAGACCTTAGACCACAGCCAAACTGCATAAAAGTCTATGTGAGCTACTGCAGCCCAAAGGAGAAAAAGGACAGTGGTTGTGTGCATTCATCCTCATCTTCTTTTCTACTCAATTATGCCTCATGGTTCTCTCATCATAGCAACCTCTCAGACTTTCTTTGAGAAAACCAGATTTGACTTGTCATGTCCTCACAACACACTCTGGGCAGTTTCCCTTATGAAGCCAGTGACACCCCAAACCACCTGCTACACTGCACACACTCTGAACTTTTTGAATTAATATATATTTTCCACCCTGCCATCTGACAGGGGGATTGCTAATCCAGATGCAGTGAAAAGCTATGGGGCCACACTTCTCACTCACAATAAATCCACCAATTTTCCTCACCCTGCCTGTCTTGCATTCAACTAAGCAACCTTCCTTGTCTTTGTTCCCTGCAGTTCGTGACCTCAGTCCTTCCCATTCCCGAGTGGCCCGAATGACCCTGCACACGCTCCGTCTCGGTGCTAGGCAGGATAACCTATCTAACAGATGTACGACACCTCATCTCATACAGGGGAAAATTGCTGTGTGAAATAAATCCCTGGTCATTGCTCAGCCCTGCGCACACATGCATGCACACACATATGCAGTGACTTCCAGTGCAGGAAGAAAGAGCTTGTGCTGTGGAAATCCAAACATTCAAAACTCCAAACTCAAGTAGCCATAAGCAAATTACATGGTGGCAAAGTGGGAAGAGGACACAGTCACACAGCCAGAAGAGTCCAAGCTAACTACCAATGTACGAAGCACTGTACCTGCTTAAATTTCTCTCACAGAGGCACTGAAACCAGGTGCTCTGGCCATGGGATGTTTGCTCAATCCTGATCTCTGACCGCTCTTGTGAGGACAGAAGAATGTCCCTGGGGAGATCACTTGAGTGTCTAATAATAATAATAATAACAATTATTATTATTATTATTATTATTATCATCATTATTATGTAATGCTGAGCCAGTCTTCAGCGACGTGTCCGACTTGGAACCAGTCTACCGGTTCCAAGTTATGATGATTATTATTATTATTATTATTATTATTATTATTATTATACCCTACATTCCATGTCAATCTTAAAGGAACAGCTAGATATTTGGAAAATACACATATTCCCGAACCTGACAACAGATAATAGAATGGACTGATACCACTCTAATGTATGTATAGTAAAATATGAAGCTACTGCTGCTAGATTCATTCATTCATTCATTTTCTACCGCTTTATCCTGTTAAGGGTCGTGGGGGGAGCTGGAGCCGATCCCAGCTGACATCGGGCGAGAGGCAGGGTACACCCTGGACAGGTCGCCAGTCCATCGCAGGGCCAACACAGAATACATATACACACAAACAACCATTCACACTCACATGCACACCTAAGGACAATTTAGAGTGGCCAATTAACCTAACCCCCACAATGCATGTTTTTGGGCGGTGGGAGGAAGCCGGAGTACCCGGAGAGAACCCACGCAGACACGGAGAGAACATGCAAACTCCACACAGAAAGATCCCCCGAACCGAGATTCGAACCAAGGACCTTCTTGCTGTGAGGCACGAGCGCTACCCACTGCGCCACCGTGCTGCCCCTGCTGCTAGATAAATTGCTTAATTTAGCAGATGACTGAAAACACAGGGAAAAGCTAACCTCACTGTTACCAACAGATGCTACAGCATCTAACAGCACATTTAAAAGGTCACTGACAAAACAATACATCTGTTTTTTTATAAAAAAGAACAAACTATTTCGGGACTCAGTCAATCATAACTAAACTGTATTGTTTTTACACCATGAAGTCCATGTTACAATTTCCACAAGTACATGAGCTTAAACACATTTTATTAATACTGACTATCTGTCTAGGCCAAAGCCATTTCCCACCCACAGTCCTTTCCCCCATTCTGGTGGCTTCAGGTTGGCTGAGATAATCCTGACACTGGTCAGCTATCCCAGCATGATGGGTGGTGTATTTAGCTTGCCACCCATCTCCTCTGGGGTTAAATAAGATAATTAGAGGCCTCATTCTCCTTTGAGTTATGACAACATCCCAGTGATGAAACCGCTCCAGTGTTAGCAAGCCAAATCCTGATGTTAGCACTCTGCCCTGCTAACTCAACAACACATCAGTCAAATTTTAATAAGGTTCGTGCGTTCCCTGCAGTTTATGCTCACTTCCGTGTGTGAATACCTAACAATGATGTCAATGCGCGGTTTGTCTTTGATGGGTCAAGTGGTGGATTTGTCACACCTGCCAGTCCTCCATGTCTTCCCAAAGTGGCTCTAAAGCTGTTAAGTCACTAAAGCACTGACAGAATGACTGACTGAGCCACACACGTTTCACCCCCTGCTGCGGTGGCCCATAAAAGCCCAGCATTACACCGCTCTGCAGAGCTCACCTAGAGACGTCCCTGTGATCCACCTGTGATGAGAGGCCATGTCGTCTTTGTTGGACTGGGTGCTCATCAGATCACTGTACGCTGCTGCCACCATGCTCCACACTGCTCTCCCTCAGAGAACTGGGAAGCGACACCCCCCTGTTCCCTTGAACATGCATTCACACCAATTTTGTACATGCATGCATACGCTCATTCAACCTCACACATGCCAACTTGCTGATGTACGTGCACTCGCACACGCATAGCCTGATATGCCTGATCACATCAAAGAGAATAAACATTAATGGCAAATAGGTAATCTGCTCCTCTTGTCTGTTTTACATTTCAGGGTAAGACTGACTGCCTCTGGGGGATCTAGCCCTTCTCTGATTAAGGGCAGGGGGAAAAAAATGAAGATAAGACAGAGGGAGGAAGCAACAATATATTGTTTACCATGTATTGTTGCTTCCTCCCTCTCTCTTATCTTCATTTTTCACAATGGAACATTATTCTTATTTCATGTATCTCTTTATTTTTTTTAGACAGGAGAGATTGAAAGTAAGGTAATAATAATCTCCTCTTCAACCCACAACCTTCCTAATCTTCTCCCCTGCAATATTCCAATGCAGACGTTATTATTCTCATTTCTACTGAATAATTTTCTTCTCTCAAGCCTTAACTGTTCTCTCAACCAATACTCGCTTTTGTCTTTCCTCTTAATATTGCTTCTTTTGGATCTTCTCCGCTCCTTGTCCTACACTATAACTCAACTTATTCTCCTGACTTTCCTATTCTGTTCTTACCTCTCATTCCTGCTATCTGATCAGTGCTCTTGGTCTCTCTTCTCTCTTTCTTACTCTAAGGGTGGTGTAGAGTTGGTGTGGCCAGGGTGGGGGTGGCAAGCAGCGTCTCATATCCTATCTGCGTATCAATCATAAGGTCCTGTCCACTCAATCCACCTCTGATCCATCTGCCAGGCTCTCAGCCAGCTCAGGCAACCTCACCTAGAAACACACTCCACTGACTAATGGAAGTAAGGGCACCTGTGCACTGTACACATCAGCCTGCTTTCATTCCACTACGACAGTGGGTGTAGAATATGCAGCATCCCCCACATGATAGCACAGAGCAAGATTATAATAGTACATATGGCTCCAAGAGCTGCAGAAAGCAGAAAAAAAGAGTCTCATTGCTTATCTTTGTCTCACTTTATGTGTCACGACGTACTTATCCTTATTATTAATGAATCTGTTGATTGTTTTGTTGATTAATAATTTGATCTATAAAATTCCACAAATTAACTGCAAAGCAGTATCTTCTAATTGCTTATTTGTATTAAACAACAGACTGAAACCTTATTTATTCGCAAGACAAATAAAAGCAACAAAGAAGCAGCATTGACAAAAACTTTTTTACCTATTTTGCTCATCATTTCCCGAAATTAAGTATCATAATTAAAATTGTTCCAAATAGTTTCTGTGTCGAGCAATTATTTAGTCGTCTTCTTACCTTTAATCTGATTAGATTACAGTGAAAACAGGCGCACACATGTTGCCACAAACAGCTCAGTTTTGCATACACAAATTGCCGCTGCCATCACAAAACTGCATAAATTTATCATCAATGTCATCATCCCCTCCCCCAACACTGTCTCCACGTTTAAACACCCCACCACGCAATCCCTCCACCACCAACACCAGCCCAACCCACGTGCTCCTTGCGTACCACTAAGCCGATTATGCAACACAACCCTGCTAATCACAGGGCATTGTTTGTAAACACCAATGTCATCGACTGTAGTTCTAAATCTCCCAAATCCCCTCCACCTTTCATCTCACACCCACACCAGGACTGCCATTTCCCACTGATGCTTTAATCACCACTGCCACTGAAAGTGACTGCCACTGTACCACAGCGAGTAGAGAGAGAATGTGTGAAAACAATTAGGCCAATTTTTCTCTTTGTTTTAGTGCAACACTGACATTTGTTGCTGGTTCTGTGAACATTGGAGATTTGAAGTGTTTCGTCTCTTCATGCCACCATCAACCAAAACTGCGTCAGCAGCATCTCTGCAACATCATCCCCCATCCTGTCACCTCCGTAATGAAAATATTAAAACTCTGTTTTTCCTTTGTGAATAAAATGATCGCTGCTCTATCCCTCAGCCAAGTAAACAAAGAGCCTTGCTTGTGCATATATTATTAAAAAAAAACATTCTTCAATTGTGCATCTGTATATCTTTTTGGGTTTCTATGTGTACATGTGCGAGCATGAGGGATTTAAAAACAGCAGTTTACTCGTTCATTAGCATGAGATTAACTATGCTAATGACATGGACCACCGCACAGAGAGAGATTTGGCTTTATGTATTTCTGAAAGGAACACATGATTGACTATGGCTGCATGTGAGCACTGGTGTGAGCGTGTTGCAGGTGTGTACACATTGGTCTTGCATGAATAAGTTAGTCCCATGCTACATCAATAATCATCATTCAATTCAGCATAGTGCATATGGGTAATGTTGTTTTAACTGCATGAATGAGTGAAAGGAGAGCTGCTGCTACAAGAGATTTGGATAGGACTGGACTGGTGTTGCACACCGCCATTAACATTCACACACTAAAAGGGGAAAGTCAGGGTTAACAGACACAAGTACAGGCACTTACAAAATATTAATCAAGACCAAATATGCATGTTTCCACATGGCTTCATCTGATGACATGAGATACAAATATGGAATGTTGTGTTTGTTTATGTGACGGCAAACTTCCGAAATTTTTAGTGCTTCTCTGATGTGCAAAAGCTGCAATGGCATTGTTATCTAATGATTTGTAACAGAACACCTAATACATGTTTTGAGATGAATGTTTTTTGTCATGTTTGAATTATGTGGCAATCACTCATTGCTCGTTTCTTATGAATATTATGTACCTCTATGTATTTCAGAATAAATAAAACATGTTCTTTAAAAAGCTAAAATACATATTTATTCATCATTTATTACAATTACTACTATCATTAGTATTATTGTGTGCTATTATTGTACGTTAACTGTGAAATTATGTAGAGAAATGTGGCAACAATTCAAGATTTCAAGATTTTGTACAACCGATTGTGCCAGGAAAAAATGTACCAAATCAAACTATCAAAGCGTCAAATACTTTATTATTAAATGTGTTTATACCACTAAGAAGAAAAAAACAACACGAAATTGGGAGGGCATTACCTTCTGTCTCGGCTGTATGACCTGTGAGACCGGTGGCTCCTCCCTTTGTCCCTCGCTGCACTGCGACTCCTCCTTTTGCGAGAAGAACTGTGGGACGAACTGCTGCTGGAACGTCGTCTCCTCCTATAGCTCACAGACAGAAATGTACAATGTAATTCCATTATTGGCAGGATTCTTAAAACAAATCATCAACTGTACAGCACGATTATTAGCTATACAGTTAATCATTATGCAGTATTAGCGAGTCAGCAACAGTGAAACATGTAACCATATGGCTCTGAAAGGCCAATGAGGTAATGAAAACATTTAGTTCCCTAACTTGTTAGGAACATGCAATGCGGTCCGAGAGTCTGAGACCACTTCGTCTTTTGAGACAAGTGGAACGTAAATTCATTTGTCACAAATATTTAAAATAATAGCATGCCCAATCAGCTTAGTTATGCAGTTTCTCATTGTTTACTAAGCATCAAACTAAATTATAACCTACCAGCACTTATTTCACTGTTATGATCTGCCCTACCATGACAAATACCATTTTCTATTATTCTGTGTTAGCTTACCAGCATATCATCTGAAATCCCTCCCTCTTTTGAGCATGTCTGTTTTGTTTTCCTAATTTGCTTTGCTGTTCAGTTCAGGCATATTCTAATGTCCCAAACAACCTCACCCATCAGCACCACTGATGGCTACTTAACATTAGTGAACACGTCCGTCTATGGCTCAGAGCAGCAGAGCCATGCAGGCTGCTACAGTTCCTCTACAGGGGCTCTTTGGTGCTCTGCTGCTCTTTAATGTGGCAGCAGTGTGTGTGCTCATGTGTGTCTGTGCATGTGTGTGCATGCAGCATCTATTTTCACAACACTACTCGCTACAGTGTTTCTGTTGATATCATGTAGCAGGAAGTATTTTTGGGGCGAATGTAAATGCAGAAACCCCCATCGTCTACTCAAACTGTTTAAGCAATATTCATTATTTAAAATCTCCTTTGTTTCACCCAAATCTTTGTAGCATATACACACAAAAACGCACACTCAGTCCTATGGGAGTACTTGAAGATGGAGAAGGAAAGACAAGCAATCCAAATAACAGAGAGGCAGAACTATCAAACCAGAATTGTACTGCTTAGAATAGCACAGCAAAGATCTATCTGTATGCTAAAGGATAGATCCCATGAGCGGGTCCTTATGAAATAATTTCCACAGTTCTCATAAACCCACTTTACCACATTACACAGAAAAAACACAAAATATTGAGCTAAGGGTTTTTGGAAGGTGGTATCAACTTACAAATTTCCACAGACGTCTGTGCAAATGTAATGTGATAAAACATATTGGCTCAAACATGTGTGAGCGCAGGTTGTTTAACACAGAAGCCCTTTACATGAATGCACCTAACAAGCTGGATTTCCAAGGTCTTGGTTAATTGATCAAAACGTTTGGCTAATAGATGAGAGACCGTGGTCTCAGGGTTTACATTGCCCACCCAGCCCCACCCAGTGCAGACAGGCAATGACTTCCCATCAGCAGTAATGGACCTTGACCAAGCTTCATAAATAATTACCATCAACTGGCCTTGTCTGCACAGCTACACACAGCCAGGCAGGTCCGGATGGATGGTGGATGAGACCATGTCCAGCCACTGGCCACTTGTAAAGCTGTCTGATCATTACTGAGCCACCCCTTCCCTATATGTGTGTGATACTTAAATTTTATATACTGTGATACTTTATAAATATAAGAAGAAGTATATAAAATGAGCATGTGGTTGTAAAATTTTATGTCTCAGCTATGCCAAGTTTTTTTATGTAAACAACTGTACTGGGAGGTAGAAAGGGGTTTCAAGTTGCTGCATGTTGAGGAAATGGAAATGAATTGAGTAAAATCCAAACATCTCATGAATATTTTAGTTTTTTTTTCAGAAACAGCATTTCTCTTTATCCAAATGAATGTATGTTTCTGAGACCAAAGCAAGACAATATCCACAATTTCTCAAGTATCAGCTGATTAACAGCTGATCTGTAAGTTTTGTTAATGTGATAAACCATCACCTCAGAGAAGACATTTTGACAGCATTGTATAAAAAGCACAGGTGCAAACAATAATTAAAAATGGCTTGCATCAACTTTTGGGGTTTGTGTATTATTCGTGCTGAACAACACAAAATAGACACAGGATCAAATAAAAGAATAACATTACATTCACAAATCCATTGAAATTACTCATAAGAAGAGCAGCCATAACTGAAACAGGAAGGAGGATAGTGTCACCTCAGCCATGGCTTTCAGATACATGAAAGAACTGTTTAATTAACTGCAGCTGCAAAGACACAGATTTGGTCACAACAAGGGAGACAAAAGCTAACGGAAGGAAACACAGTCTGTCTTCATCAGGGACACCTTTTGGTGGACAGTCACCATTTTGGTGTTTATCCCTAAGACGTCTACAATATTTGTGTATGGACTCACCTTCTGTCCCTGTCTCTGGAGCGGGAGCGACTACGGCGGCTGGACCTGCGACTACGGCTGCTGGTCACCCTGCTGCCGGAGGATGAGGACGAAGAGGAGGAAGAGGAGGATGAACGGCGGCGCTGTTTTCTCTTCCTCTTACTCCGACTGTCATCCCCGCTATCCGAGGAGCGCCGGCCCATGCTGGCTGACTGTCACCCAACACACACATACACACACACAAGGTTAGAGTTACTCAGAAGCCGATTTCAGCAAAAGGGCATTGACGAGAATGAAAACTAAACAATTCAACAATGCAAATAGCACGTTTATACACCTTTGACACTAGTTGTGTATTATCATTGTTTACATTTTTTGCAGAGAGGTTTCTGACAGTGCAGTTGGAGCTAGCTAATAACACACGTAGCCTTAATAACCACATACGGGGAAGCAACTGTTGTGTTTTTAAACACAGTTACAGTTGTGATAATACGGTTGTCGCACACGTTGCAAATATGATAGAGTTTAAATGAAAAGACGTGTCTTGAGTGGGGACTAGCTAACATGCTAGCTGTGCTGGCTCCACTACCGTTTAGCTGTAGCTCTAATAGTGACTGGAGCTCAGCTCGCTGCTCCACAGTAAACACATATCACGCCGTAAATAAACGTTGCGTTAAAGATAAGACGGGAATTGAAATGTTACCTGTAAATGAAAATCCCGCTCCTCGCCTTTAAATCGTCGTGGAGCTCCACAACACAGCCATGCACTTACAGGAAAACTCTACTAGTCAAACTAGAGAACGTCGATCGAAGCCAGGCAACGGAATCACACACAGAACAATCGATGCCCTTTATTTGACGTTTGCGGGTTTTCATGAAAAAGCCCCAAATAGTGATTTTCTTCCCAAAACAATTTCAGCTTAATCCGAGGCATCAATAACAATGTGGCTTCATGAACATTTTCATTGAGCTTTCATGTATTTCTTGTATTGAATGACTGGTGTAGACTATTGGGGTGGGGTGGGGGGGGTGGGGGGGAATCCATGTGTCATAAAAAAACATATATTTTAATCACGTTTGACGCTAGCGATGACAGTCCTGTAGACATGTTTTAAATATGCTTATAAGAATTATTTAAAGCCTGGGGAATCCATGTGTCATAAAAAAACATATATTTTAATCACGTTTGACGCTAGCGATGACAGTCCTGTAGACATGTTTTAAATATGCTTATAAGAATTATTTAAAGCCTGCAGAATTAAGCATCATCATTTTTTCTTCTTATTGTCATTTTAACGGTTGTTTTTACCACGCGCTGGTTTAATTAGCCTCCACGCAATAGAGAAACATACATCATTAATATTGTTCTACTGTATATTCGCGTTTAACGAAATTCCGGTCAACTCACATTTCGTTTTCGATCCGATCACAACCACTATCACAGGGAACTGCACCTGTGAGTTGTACCGTGATGATTTACATGAGGTTATCGTCTCAGGTAATAAAGTTTTACACCATCGTAGGCTCCACGCAGGGATCCGAGCAATTATAAACAAAACAACTGCTGACGTCATGAAATTCAAAAACACGTAAAGGTGAAGCGACCACCACAACCTTTACGAATGACTGAATCAATAACGTGATTACGGATGGCTGACAACAACAACAACAAAAACAACAATTTAATGTTTTTTTTTATTATAAACATACACAAGAGGACACATGCAGCAGAAATAATAGTAATTAATGCCTAAGGTTCAAGCTGAAACATCGTGAATAATTAATTAGGGGAACTGTTAGAGCTCTTGTGTGGAATCGGGGCTTTACACAGATTATCAATAAACACGCTTAATTTTGTCTCAAATTCATCCCGACGTTTTCAGAATCCCGCTGTATCCCGTTACTTGCCTGGCTATATGTTGCCTCCCCTTCCCACTTAATTGCTCTCTATCCGCGGCATCTACTTACCTCCACCGCAAATGAACCATTGTTTATTTATTTTGGCAAATATAGCCGATCACTTCAACGGGAAGCAGGCGAGTCGGGAGCGTTAATTAGTGAGCCCAATGGCAACACATCGCAAGAGGCGCCATAATTAAACGTTTAGCTGCTATTTAACATCCTAATGGCATAAAAAGTCCACCGAGAATTAATATTAAGCGATATGATCTTACTAATGATGACAATTTAAAATACATAATTGCCGAGTAGAGACATAAACCAACGCTGGATGGTGTAGAAACACGGAATAATTTGTCTCACAGGGTTCCCAAACTTTTACTGTATAATAATAATAATTATATCATAATAATTTCCATGTGCGGAATTATTATGTATAATAATAATAATAATAATAATAATAATAATAATAATAATAATAATAATAATAATTGTTTTTGTTTTTTATTATTGCCATTATTGCCGTGCCATTCTCAATTAAATCTTTCATTACGTTATTTTTATGACCACTTTTACATATTTTATTTTTATATATTTTACGTGAATTTTTTTCAATTTTTTCTAAAACCAAAATAAGAAGTGACAGCGCTCAGAAACACGCCGAAAAGTTATGGATACATTTACCAGGCCTAAAGCCAACCGTATACAACTGGGGTTGAAGCCAAATGTTCACTTGAGCCTCCTCTAAAGCTCTGGGTATGTGTGTGTGTGTGTGTGTGTGTGTGTGTGGGGGGGGGGGTCGTCGGCGCTCCTCTCGGCTCATCCCAGCTGCTCCGCTTCTACCTCTTTTCTCTCCGTGTCATCGCCGTCTCATCCCCGCACCGCCCCACAACCACCACCACCACCACCGCAGATCACAGAGATTGAGTGAGGAAGGACTCCTCGTCCGCGTGCTTCCCTCTCTCTTGTCATTTTCTGAGTTTTTTTAAGCCACACCCCTGCAGGGAGAGAGAGAGAGGGAGAGAGAGAGAGAGAGAGAGAGGTGCTCATCTCCCGAGTGTTTAAAAAACTAACTCAGGACAATAGCGGCGAATGAGCGCTTAATTAAATTAATTAGTCCTTCTTGTCAATCTCGGATTAATGGCCAATAGCGACAGAGCTGCTTAATGATTTTTTTCCCTCTGCCCTCTCGTGTGTGTGTCTCTCTCTCTCTCTCTCTCGGCCGTATCGGCGGAGGGGAAGGGGGGCTCATCCCGGCATCCTGAGGGGAGGTAATTTGCACGGATCAAGGGGGCAAGGCGCCGCAAAGTATAAATACTGTGACTTCAATAGAGGATCACCAGCAGGTTCCCAACTCCGCTACCACAGGAGGAGGAATTGTCTGAGAAGATAAATCCTTATAGCCTTTACATGTATATGTATATATATTTATTATAAGACCTTCTTCCAGAGTTGGCAGCATCACCTCGCATCGTTTTCAATGGGTCGACTTTAAAACGAGCCGCACCACTGATGTCTTAAGCCGCCGCGGAGCAAAGGGAGAGAGTGTATGAGTGTGTGCGGTGTGTGATTTCTTTTTCTTTTTTTCTTTTTTTTCCTCCCTTTTTTCTGATGAGGAGAAGGCAGTGATGGAAGAGCTCACCGCTTTCGTGTCCAAGTCCTTCGATCAGAAAGTGAAGGAGAAGAAGGAAGTGATCACCTACAGGGAGGTGCTGGAGACCGGCTCGTCGCGAGCAGGAAGCAGGGAGTCTTTAACCTCGGAGCCGGGCAGCCGAGAGGAGGCGGCCGCCGTCACCCGGAACGTGGCGCTCTCGCCGGGCAGGGACACGGACATGCTCGGCCCGGAGAGGATCCGAGACGCCGGGAGCCCCAAACTCATTGACGGTAGGACTGCACGGTGTCGTGTGTTTACCAGAGCCGGTGTATACAGGTCTTAGAGTAACATAGGAGGAATGAAGTCTGCATGGTGAACTGGTTCATACAGCCAAAGCTCCTATTTGCCAAACAGAATGAAAACATCTGATCCAAACAGACGCTGCAGTTAAGGATGATAAGGACAGTGTCATTCTCTGTGAGGGTTAAGTTACAGCAGTGAGAGCGGAAATCAGGAACTGTTGCTTTCTGACGATATCACTTTACCACACACACACACACACACACACACACACGCACACACACTTATAGGCTCTCTATTATTGCTCCTTATATTTGTGCTATTGTTTTAAAACTTTCAACTCATAGAATGAGTGCATTACAAAAGACATGTATACCTATAACTACAGTTTAACAAGGCCTCGTGAGCGTCCTTTCTTCTATAATATGCATAAGATAATAATAACTAAGACCAGTCTCTTAATGTCCTATGCATTTTTTAAAAAATAGCTATAATAGATATAGATATACATATAGCTTTGATCATAGAGCTGACACAGCCCACAGATGACTCTGCACATGAAAGGTGGGAATCGAACCCTTTCATTTCAGCCAGCGTGTGCACAGATGTCTGTTTTCAGGTGGGAGAGCACCTCAGGTGCGACTGAGGCATGAATAAAAAATAATGACAAAAAAAAAACCAACAGATGATCTCATATGACAGATATCAAACGATGACATTGGGTGGTTCTTGTAGTTGCCCTTAACAATTCATCGTTGTTATACATTGATAGAATCAAACTTCAAGACAGTATTTAATCATAATATTAATAATAATATAATAATAATTTACACAGTTGTGGTTGTGTTCAACCTGTCCATGCAACGTGCTGTTTGCAGCATGTGGGACAAAACGGGACAGCACGCGGGACAAGACATGAAAGAGTTGGGTGGCATGTAAAAATGACATCTGCTCGTCATGGGCAGCGTGGTTAAAAGCGGAAGTGTGACAAGCGTGTATCAGACATCCAGCGGTGGGCACAGCGTTGCATATTTATAAGCAGTTAATAATTAAAGAGCTTTATGTAGCTCTACAAAACATCCGCGGTCTGATAGCTCTGTGATATCAGAGGGCTGAGAGGACATCTCTCTCTCTCTCTCTCTCTTCTTTCCATCTCTCTGGCTTGAATTATGTGTATGCAGGGTGATTAAAAAAATTGCACGCGCTCTTGTGATGCTTCAGACTTTTTAACCCTGATTTTAGTGCATGTTTGTTTTCCTGGTCTTTGATGAACAGCCATCGCATTGCAATCGCAAATGTTTTAATGACTGAATTGGACCTATGTTTTTTTTTATTGTTTGTTTGTTTGTTTTTACAAACGAGAGGGGTATAGATATCATAGATGAAATGTGTGATGCGGATGAGGGCCACAGGTTGGAGGTCACAGTGCGGCTGACTGTCATTGTCTCCCCTCGTCTCTGTGTCTGCGACACAGGCACCACGGATGTGAAGGACAGGAAAGAGGAGTCGAAGCCCATAGAGGACGAGGCACAGACTAAAATCAAGCAGAGGAGAAGTCGGACTAACTTCACATTAGAGCAGCTCAATGAGCTGGAGCGGCTCTTTGACGAGACCCACTACCCGGACGCCTTCATGCGGGAGGAGCTGAGCCAGCGACTGGGACTGTCGGAGGCCCGAGTCCAGGTAGGATCAGTCAACAATTCACCGACTGTACAACAATACGAAAATAAAATATATCCAACAACAACGATAATAATAACAGAAATAGAGATTAAATTTAAGTGTACAAAATAAATATAATTGTTATAATTATAATTGATTTCATTATACAACTTAATTAATTAATTTCATTATACAATTAAAATTAATTTCATGATACAACAAAAGTAGGCGAAGTGTTTGGCTCCTAGACAGAAATAGACAGAATGATCCATGTGCTTAAATGAAATACATGTTTTATTATTATCATTAATATTATTCTTGAATGAAATATTAAATTTAATTACTTCCATGTTTCCCTTACACTTTGTTTTATGGAGGTTGTTTATAGAGGTGTCAATAGTGTGTGCAAAGACACACTATTGCCACACGACACTAATCGGTCTGCATATGTGAAACGGTTCACATGAAGGTTATTGCGTTTTTATTTTTATTTTTTTTTATAAGGAAGAAACCAAACCAACATGGTATTTCCCCTATATAATCATTAATGAGATATTTCAATTGTATTTATTTATTTATTCTTAATTGATAGGGTCCTATCATTGTAATAGTCTAAATACAACACGGAATGAAAGAAATTAGCACAAAAACAAGTGTGTTGCCTTCAGTTTCCGGTTGTATGTTACCAAGGCCCTGTTTGTCAGAGCTACTGTCCTTTTTCATGGGGACACACCATCTGCGCAGAAACCCAGTAAGGCTGCAGCCAGTCAGGGAGGGTGGGGGCTCAGACATGTCTTGTGTACCGTGAGGAGGAGGGGGGGCAGGGGGGGGGGCGATAGACATATACACAACTCCTCTCATCTGATTTATCAAAACCCTATAAGATCCTATTCCAGACTCCTTTCATCCCCGGTTCGGGGTAGGAGGACTGAGCATTTGTCTCCACAGTGAATATGGTCATTCTGAAAGAAAAAGAAAAAGAAATCATAAAACAGGCCTATAAGATCCCCATCCCAAACTTGCCCTCCACTCCCCCCAACAAAAGTTAAAGCCAGCTTTTTGCAGGGCTCCCCCGGCCTGAACTGGAATCTCACCAATAAGGCGCATTGTGTCCCGAACAAGGAGCACAGCTCGGGGATTTACATAAATTATGTATTATTTTCTACCCAAATCAAGAGCAGCTCCCTCTCTCTCTCTCTCTCTCTCTCTCTCTCACACACACAACCACACACACACGCTGTCGTCTCCTCTGTCGGAGTATTATGTCTTATATTTTATTAGTTACATACACACAGACCACACGTTTATTTGGATTCGCCCCAATCAATATCAGCAGAGCATTTGCTTTTATCATCGCGATAAATTACCCGGAGCGAGCACAAAAAAAGGGGGGACTTCCGATTGACATATTCCGTGGTCAATAAATGAAGCCATCTGACAGCCCAATCAATATGATATTTCAATCCTGCCTGTGCACAGACCCAGTGTTGCAGAGTGACGGGTTGCATTGTGGGCTAATTTAGCCCGATCGTTGTGCGCTGGGGGACACGAAGCAGATTATCATAGTAATAAATCGTTTAATCTGTGTTCCGAGGATTTTCTATGAAAATCGCTCGCGTCTTTGAAGCGTTTCGTGTGTGTGTGTGTGTTTGTGTGTGTGTGTGTGTGTGTGTGTGTGTGTGTGTGTTGGGGCGGTGCATTTTCGGCGCTTCTCTCTGACATGGATGTTCTGCAGATAAGGGGTAATTAATTTCAGCGGTCGTGTAATGAGAGGGAGATGGGAAGAGATGCTCTCAGATCGCCTTGGCTCTGATGTCCCGGACCATAACAGCGCTGCTGCTATTCGATATCCGAGGGCCCGCTGAACCCTTCAGGGACGCTAATCTATAGGAAAACAAAACCCTGCAGCGACGACATGGTTATTTATTATAACCCAATAAACGCAGCACATTCCCAACAAGAGTGTCTTTCTTATTCAATATTCCCATTCCCAGACTATGTTCAGTGCCTTTCCATTTTGCACCGCTGGTTCCTTCCTGCGCGCCCTGCTCCGGAACCTCATTCGCCCTCGTTGTAGGCTAGATGTAATAATTAAAATCCGGGGTTAAGCAGTGTCATGAATATTTCAGCGCTCCTCGGGGATATTGTTTTTATTTTTTTTTTCTTTCTGCGGTTGTTGTTGTTGTCGTTTTGAGAGGACTTACACACAAGGCCTCACAAGCAGCTGCCAATCAGCAGGTCTCTAATTAATGTCTGTCCCCGCAGGTTTGGTTCCAGAACAGAAGAGCCAAATGCAGGAAGCAGGAGAACCAGTTACATAAAGGTAGGCTTTCATCCTGCATGCCCCCCCTCCTCCTACCCCCCACAACGGGCTCATTCCTATTCTGTTTTTATCCCATTAAAAGCCAAATACATGTCGCATCTTCACCTTCATCTGTGCGCACTGTTGCTAAATAGGTGGTGGGTTTATTCCCAGTTAATTGTGCCATCAAAAGCACTTTTGATTTTCTCAGTGAGTGTTTATCTTGGATGTTATTAAAGTTTTACTTATCAGCCTGCCGCCTGTTATTCAGTCCTACGCTTTCAGTCTTTGTGGTCTGGAAGGAATATTCTCCTCGCAATCACACTATCATCTGTGCTCTTGCAGGAGTCCTGATTGGAGCAGGGAACCAGTTTGAAGCGTGTCGTGTAGCGCCGTATGTCAACGTGGGGGCTTTGCGGATGCCATTCCAACAGGCAAGTGACACTGAGGCATCTAGTCTTCTAACCAGACCAGTCCCCAGACTCCTGTCTTGGCAGGGTCTGTGCCCGAGTGCTATGCAGAGACTCCAGTCACAGTGAAATGGAGCATCTAGTATTTTATTATCACACTCACACAACACTGTGCTGCCAGTTCCCTCCAATGTTTTATGGGCAATTATGAATAGTAGATTTGATAGTAGAGTGATGGGAGACAGTGGCCTTCAAGGGCCAGAGTATCCTGGCTGCTTTCTTTAAATTCAATTTAACATTATGTCCAATCCAGGTCCATTTATACTCTATGAATGTCTATGAATGTTTGTGGTGAGCCTCTAAACAGAAGAATCTGTGTTAGGCTATATTTAGCATGTCTTCACCATGACTATCTCTGTGCTGGTCTGGATGTATAATCTGATATAGGAAAAGGGGCCAACATACTAAAAAGCAATAACAGATTCTTGTTAAATGCTACTGATGTCTGTCAGAACTCAGATGTGACATTTGACTGACAAGAGCTGCATCATGCTGCCTCATTAAAGGGGCTTACACATCATGACTGAATCACATCTACAGCAGTCACACTGGTTAAATGACACTTCAGACATCCAGCTGCAACGTTAACGCATGTTCTCCCCCTTCTCTCCCCATCCGTGCGTCCCGTCCCGTAGGATAGTCATTGCAACGTACCGCCCTTCTCCTTTCAGGTGCAGGCGCAGCTGCAGCTGGACAGCGCCGTGGCCCACGCGCAGCACCACCTGCACTCTCACCTGGCGGCGCACGCGCCATACATGATGTTCCCCGCGCCGCCGTTCGGGTTGCCGCTGGCGACGCTCGCGGCCGAGTCCGCCTCGGCGGCCTCGGTCGTGGCCGCCGCCGCCGCCGCCAAGAACACCAGCAAGAACTCCAGCATCGCCGACCTGAGACTGAAGGCCAAAAAGCACACGGCCGCGCTGGGACTGTGACGCCAGGCAGACACGGGGACGCGAGGCGCGCTCGCGCGCGCTCTCTGGCACGTCCTCGCGACAGAGAGACACCGGACACAAACGCTGACAAACTGACAAAGCGAGACAATAAATCTCCCACGGACGATATTTATGTTTTCTTTTTCTAAATGAAGGACGCCGAGTATAAGTATTAAAAAAATAAAGGCTATTTATATGTGCTAGAGAAAGGACGGTGAAAAGAAAGTGTGACGTGATAGCCTACACGGACATGACTATTGGACAGAAGTGTCCTCTGCTGGGATGGACGGAGAGGCCATGCAGGGTGTCTCCCTGCAGCCTGCTGGCCGAGGACGCCCCGGGAGGAGGAGGAGGAAGAGGAGGAGGAAGCAGCTGCATGGGCCGGTCGATACTTTGCCGAACAAGGCGAACCATTCTGCAGCAGGTTTCCTCTGGTTTAACATGATATTATTATTGTTCCGGTTTCGTTTCAAACCGACATAGAGGCTGGCCTCGTCCTATTTCAAGAACACTTTCTCTGTGAAAGGACAGAGCGGGATTTCTTTGACACAACAGAGACTAAAACAACAACAACAACAAACAAACAAAAGAAAAAAAAGAAACAATATTTGAATTTTGTTCTCCCCCTTTTCTGTTTTCCTGCCCGAATCCAAAACGCCTCAGCAGTGTTTGGCAGTGTTTGCATGAGTTTGTCTTCACGGATGACGTGATGTGAGACCCACCCCACCAACACCCCCTCCCCCCCCTCACTCTCACTTGAATGTTTGGCCTGTGTTTGACCTTGTGTGGACCTCCTCTGCTAAAGGTGCTCCAGAAATGTGAGATTAGAATATATCCGTAGACTCTGCTGAACTTTTATTTTGTCAGTGTCCATATTTACCAGGCGGTGATTTGCCCCCTTCTAAAGGAGAGCATTATGTCATTATGACGCCATCTCAACACAGATATCAGACACACAAACAAACGACAGAGACACGAGGACTGTATGCGAACCGGTACGGGCACGTGTAAAATATGTTTATACACAAGAAACACGCATTATTTTTTATGATTTCGTGGCTTTATGAATGCCTTGTGGGGAAGTTGTTCATTTTCGTATTTTTCTTTATTTCCGTGTGTTAAAAAACACGTGCTTTCTGTATGTACTTTTGATGTTTTTATAACAGTGGAAGTGAATTTAACCTGCGGCACGGGTTTCTTAAGAAAAAAAAAAGAATATTCATGAAAATGTTTTACTTTTCTCCATCACATGTGAAACGTGAATCCACCGAAACAAAATGTTTTTCGTTCCTACAATAAAATAACTAAAGTTTCTTTAATGACTTGACATTATTTTACAAATTTAATTGGCCTTCATCTTCCCATTATTATTATTATTATTATTATTATTATTATTATTATTATTATTATTATGGCCTTTGAGTGCGATAGGTGTTCAATAATTCATGCCTGCAGCTATAGGTCTTTTGATAACGCCACAGTTGTGACAGGCCCGTTTAGTCAGGAACATGGTGTCTGTTGCTGCTCCCATGCCAAACCGATGCATTATTCATAGTTTGGTTATGGAGCGTTTGGAGCAGAGGACTGGCAATTTCCACTACACGCTGGGAAAAAAACAAGAAAAAAATAAAAACAGGCAGATGAAGGACAGAAGAGAAGGGGTCCTCTCGGTGACTATAACGTTTAGAAGCACATCTTTTTATATGGCATAATTACATCCTTCATGACCCCACGAGTTAACCACATCGGTCTAATAATAATAACAATAAATTACAAAAATGCATTTTAATGTAATATTCATTAATGTAATGTTTTAATGTAAAATGCACTGTTTGTTTATTGATGTCTGTTTGTACATGACAGCGTAACAGATCTAATTTACAAATGTAAACATCCGTAATATCAGTGTAATTACATAATGTTAGTAACTACAACAAGAAAATCTTTGCAACAAAAAAAGGAACGTAAAGTAATAGACGTTAATAATGTTAAGTGCTGATTATAGTAGTGAATAATCATGTGTGGACTTAACCCTCTGCTGCCTGTCGGTGTGTTACGGAAGTTTTTCATTTGCATTAAAAACACACAGGCAGCAGACAAATCAAAACAAACCCCAGAAAAGACGTTTGAACGCCCGCCTCACTTGACTCACAAATTTGCCTGATTCATTTCCTGACATCTTAACCGCCTCGTATTGAACATTTAATAAACACCTGACACGGGAGCCTGTAATTATAGGAATCCAGATCGCATTATCCTTCCGATATTTCCCCACAAAACAGAACGTCTTTAGCTATTAATTAATACTGATCTCACAGAGTCTGCACTCGAGTCTGGAGTGTTTGTGTATGTCGACGTTTGGGCCAGGATCTAGACGCCAAAACTATTGAATTATTGATTGTGAGCCTCGCCAGTAATGGAGGAGACGGAACTGGGAAACTGCTGAGTCGGGAGCGCGCACTGCTGCCGCGCGATCTACCAGACACCGGAGTCGGGGGCGCGCATGCCCTGTGACTGCCCCCCCAAGCAAGCTCAATAGTCTGTGTGTGTGTGTGTGTGTGTGACCAAATGTTTATTTACTGGTGATGGCCGCAAAGTGTGGTTAAGTTCATGAGAGATTATGTCACATTAATCATATCGTTCAGACGTTATTTATTAGTTGGGTGTGAGGTATCTAATTTGTTTTTCTCCAGACATGAAAAATTTTCTTTTGGAATAAACAGAAACGTTGATTTAATGGTTAAGAAAAAAAGAGCATATTAGCGATATGAGATTTTTTTTAAAATGCCATAAAATACAAGTGTCACTGTACTCATTACCGGGTACCCCACAAGGACATTTCTGTTTATTAAAGGAAAAATACAACAGTGAATTTGTGAAGGGATAATTAATTCCCAGTCATATTTAGCGTCATCCAGAGGACTTATCAGCCTAATGGCGTCTGTGCGTTATTGTACTTATCCTCCTGACACAGCTGCAGCAAAGTCTTGATCTGTGTGAACTGGGAGTCTGTCGTTATGGAGTGGTGTGGCAGCTATCAGCATGTCCTGAGGTGTAGCTGGAGTGGAGGGGGCTCTGCTCACAGGGGCCCAGGAGACAATGAGACGGGGACACACAAGTGTTCTGCTGATTAGACATGGAGACGACCAGTGCTCTCACTTTCCTCTCAACACACTCTTTAAGACACACACCCCCACGCAGCCAGCCGGGAGCCAGCCACACAGGCTCTCTCCAGCTTCTTCTCACTGTCTTACACTCCGGCTTGTTCCCGGCCTTTCACCGGACTCTCCCCTCTTCACCAGCTCTCTCTCTCTCTTTTGCAATGGGTTATCATACACTGTGTTGGTGGAGGCAAGGGCAGACACATTATACTCAAATTCATCAAATAAATGAAATCAACACTGGGCAGTGTATAAAGCTGAACACGTATAAGCACACACACACACCCCACACACACACACACACGCATACACATATCAAAGCTTGGTGAGTCACAGCAGCACTCTACACCATGGCATCCTTCATATCAACTGGTGCTGTCTTGTTGCTATATTTACCCCACTACAACAACCCCTGAGACAAATACACTACTCTCTCATTTCCCACACTTGGTCCTTTATCAAATTAGGGCATGTTAAACAATCACACAGGGTTTTTTTGTTTTGTTTTGTTTTTTAGATTTGACTGGCTGTGGCTAAACGTGACAACATATCCTGTTTGTAGCCATGCTTGTGTGTGTGTGTGTGTGTGTGTGTGTGTGTGAATTTACAGGACAAAGTGTGTGAGAGAGCCCCCTCTCTCCTTTCCTCTCCAGCGCTTGCATTTGTTGCATGTTATGAGTGCTGAAAAAGACAGGACTCACACAGCACTCCACCAAAGACAACAGCCGTCATAAAAAAAAGACCCACTCCAAAGACTTCAAATGGAATGAAAGTGAAAAAGAAACCTGCTGAAAACTCCCTCCAGTAGCACTCAGGCCAGCAATTAGGACACCATATCGGTGCCTGTTATCACACGCGTGCACCATACAGGCCTGGGTGGCTGACAGCAGAAACCTGGTGTGGGTTGCAGTCAGCAGAGAGTTGCAGCATTCATGGAGCTCGACTGTAACACTGTATTTAATTTCACTGGAGGATGAAAAGTGGGTGTTCACGCAGATCTGACCCCTTGCTACGACCAGGGAGGCTTAACAGTGGTGATTACAGACCGAGAAAAACAACAGTCTCTATCTGCAGCTCCTTCTATTCAGCAGCTAAGCAGAACAAAACAAAAGAGAGGTCAGAACAAAACAAGAAGTCTAATTGTTTCACTGTTTCCTGTTTAGGTGCCCCAGGGCAATCTACACATTTTTATGGACTGGGTGCATTTTATCTGTTATTAATTCATTTCCAGTTGCCGCTGGTTCGCAGATTAGGGAGATAACATAATGTATAACTGTCTGCCCTGGGAAGGCGGGTGTATGTGTTGAAACCTGTGGGCATTTGTAGCATGAAGCATTTCTTTATTGTTTCCCTTACAAAAAAGGTGATATTTGGTGCATTGTGAATGAGAGGCATTACAATACCAATACCAGTATCATAAATATAGTAACTCTGATACTGCTGTGAATCTATGTGCACTGATCTGATACCATGTCTTTTATGTATGTATGTTTCACCCGGATAAAACTGCTATTTTCTTTCGCCGGTAATCAATTCTTTATTGGCGCTCCAAAAACGGCAGTCGTGCTATACCGTCGCCATAGACCGTATGGCCAGTACTGTTTTTAGTGAAGGAAAGACATTTTGGCACTGTAGCGTCACTAGGCTCTAGCTAAAAATGTCAATATGTCATACATACCGTTACTAATAATAACACAACCTGCTCTGACTTTTGTACTGTTAATTATGCTAAAGGTCTTGTACGGTATTTTGTTATAGTGGTTGCATTTTAACAGCTATTAAAAGAGAACAATTGTTTTTAATTCCTAGATTTATTTATTTGTGTTCTTTCCCAGTTATTACTGTCAAACTAGATTACAACATAATTTCTAAGCCATTTATTCTCTGTATTTATTTTTCAGAGGGTTTAACCTGAGTCAGGCTGCCGTACAACAATAACAATAAGCATTACTTCCATACAGGTTTTATAACATACAGCTGTTAAAATATGCAAATGTTGTTTGCTTAATGTACTGGTACTAGATTGGAACTTCAGGTATTGGACATGATATCGGTAAGGAATATGTCTATTGTGGATGCATCAGGGAGGTTGTTTTTGTGCATGTGAGTAAATAGGTATATGTGTCCATTGTGCTCTCTGAGAGAAAGAGTGTGAGAACAAAATTAAATGCTAAGCCTTGGGCCCATGCATCTCTGTATTTACAAGCGGGTAAGATCCAATCATCTGTGCACTAGTATAATTGAGTACTTGCTTTTCAATCATCAGATGTTTGTACACAGACTCTTGAATTACAAAAAGCCTCTTGGAAACACAGGCTTAACTCATCTCATATTGATTGCATTCACGCCGTCTGAAGTTTACAAAATGTCATTTTAAAATGTCATGAAATGACAAAATAGCCGACAAATCACCCAATATTTGTATCAGGACGCTCAAGTGTCTTTTTATTGTGGGTAAATCCAGGGAGGTCCAGGATTATTCATTCCTGGGTTCAATGCTTTTTCAACATTCTGTCCAAGGCGCCATTTATAACCATTTATATATCTGTCAACCACATTCAAATGCTTTCTGAACCGGTGACAGATGTGTGGTCAACGCAAACTTTAGATGTGATGGAAAATGGCCCCTGGTTTTCAGTAACCATCAATCACCTGTGTAGCGTAAATGTTATACTCACAAAGTTGTAGATGTATGTAGTGCATACACTGCATGCACTACAATCGTAAGTACATCTTACTTATGTTTAAAAACATACAAGTCTATTATTGATGGGCTTGTAAAATAAGTAAAGCTGGTACCAGTAAAGTGTCCCAAAAGCACTGTAATTGTATTGTAAATTGGTCTTATTGGAGGTAATATTAACTATTTCAGTTACAGTATAGGCAATATAGATTTGTACATGCGTGTTCAAATTACATTTTATGTTACAAAACTGTATTTTAAACTCCCCTCAGACAGTATCACAATTACATGTGTGAGTCACCTAGTGGTAGCCTTCTTTAATTCACTGCTTATGGCCTTCTCCATGTAAATTTAAGTTTACCTAGCACAGATACCCTCATGTATACTAATAAGTGTGTGGGGCAGTAGAATATGGGAGCAAGAGGTCAAGTGCTTTAGAAGTAATAGAATTTTAACGAAGGAGAGTGTCTGTCATCCAGGGCTTCTAATTCAGATGTTTTCATTGATCTTGCCACTTGTATCCCCTCATTGATACAGCAGTATTGACAGCTGTATCGCTATGGTAATTTACTCCGTAGGCGAGTGCATGTAAGTTGCTGTCTCTGGTCCGAAGATAAATACATACGAGAACCGCACACAAATACCTGGCACACACGCTCACATGTCATGTTACGGGCTAATCAGATAAACATGAATGGTAATGTATAATGTTGCAGGCCAGTGTCAAGTTCAACTGGAAGCAGTGGGTTGAGTGGGCTGTGTAAGTCACTTGTGGGAAGAATGCATCTTGTTTTAATGCGGGCTAATGTAAATTGATGTCACAAGCTGAGAGAAGGGCAGACAAAATGCGAAGAGCTGACTGAGCTGCATTATGGGGCCAAGGAGGCATCGGAGGAGGCAGGACCCCGTCGTGGTGCGACGTTCTATTGGATTACCGTGTCGGCTCAACAATCTGCCAACGTCTAATTAAATAGGCCTGCATTAGCCTCCTGTGTGGAGGATGGGTGTGTGTGAGAGACGGACACTATCTCATTCTGAAATGGGATGTAAAAATAGATCTCGCAAGTTAGCCCTCACTCATGCACCCGCCCTCCTGTGATATCACTACTTCTCAGGGTGTAACTGTCTCACTCTCTCTCTGTCTCTCTGAGTTTCTCACACTCCCGTCAAACTCTATCTCCTTGATACAAGCAATATAAAGAAACGGACTATTGGAGTTTGTCGGTGTAGTTTGAGGCCTCATTTATTTCGTGGTTTCCCCACTGACTGGAACTTGCAGAGCAAACAATGGAATTACAGGAAAAGTGGTTTGCTTCTGCAACAGTGAATCTTTAACAGCAAAACCATTGGGAAGAAATATAAGCAATAATTTGTTGTGCAGTGCAAATAAAGTCGAGGAGCAGACATATTGAGAATGAATATCTCATGCATCCTAAAATAGAAGACACTTGCTGTGGCACACAACTGGTTGTGTTCCGGGGAGGAAGGAAGTAAGCTGAGTGAGAGCAACTTTCTCTGAACAGGCTGTGATATTCATAAATTAGATTTAACATGGTGACCTGAAACCTTATAGAACATCCAAATGGTTCAGGTAACTGACTGACGGACCGACATTGGATGTGGACTCGATCTAACCTAACAGCATGGAATGTGGAGGGGGGAGGGACAGAGAGAAAGTTGAGGGACAGTGAGTCGGAGGGACAAGGGCAGCGATATGAGCAGGACAGATAGATATAGATATAGAGAGAGACGAGTATGATGGAGAACCCAGACAGAGGTGTCAAAGACATGAGTGTGCCAAAGAGGAAGCACTTTGTTGAACTAAAGCACGCTTGAGAGACTGCCTCTTATCTTAATGATGACAGAGACCCTTTTAAAGGGTCAAATGTAACACACTGTGTGATGGGAGTGCTCTTGCAGGGCTACCTATGACAAACCGAAGACAGGAATTGATGATAGTTAACTCCACGCTGACAAATATTGGTTAATGCACAACACAAAGCATCATAGACCAACCAAGGGGTCAACAACAGCTTTTGCAACTAAAAAGTCCATTGTCTGGTTTTGTTTTCGGACAACGCTGGATGGACACAATCACATGCACAATGGTGCACACGCACACACACGCGCACGCGCACACACACACATAAGAATAAAAACATCTAAAATCAAAATGACAAAGATTGTGACTGCTTTCCTGTTGAGCCTTCCTTGTACATAGTAACACACATCCATTCACTGAAGCTATTTTTTTCCAGTAACACCCAGCATTTTTCACTTATATGCGGCTTTACAATGTATAATTGTGAGCTTTGTATTGCTGCTAACGTCAACGCTTCTTCATATTAGTCATATTTGTTTAATTTATTCCTTAAAAGCCATTTTTCTTTTGTGAGTGGGCTGGATAAATATAGCGCTGCCGCTTGGAGAGTGGTTTCCGAAAGCCTGTGATGGAGCAAATGTAATGTACCTTTATCATATTTCCTTTGGGTAATATTTACAATCCCAACACTCATATCACGGTGATTTTTCCTAAATACTATTAGAAATAATTTGGGGAAACAGCAACATGCTGGAGTAAGTGAACTTCTCATAACTGCTCACTCAATTGAGTCTATGACCAAAATGTGAAATGAAAACCTGAGTTGAGAGCCTGCGGACTACAGAGAGGAAGTGTAGTGTGGTCTGGAGGGGGTGTGTGGACGCAGAGGAGATCCGAGCCCTGTAAAAACACATCCCTCCGGCACCATTATATAAGCATACATATGGGACAGTAAAAATGGAAGACGACACTTTAAATGACATTATTATAAAATGCAATACTCCTGGAATGATCCCTTATTAAATTAGGTCCTATGATCCAAGATGAATTTCCCGCTTCCCTAATCCATCAAGAGGGGAATATTAAAAGATAGGCTTCAACTGGCATTAGAAGCTCACTCTGTCTTGACTTTCATTATTCTGCATTAGGGTGCTGCTGGGGGAGAGCCTCTTAATGAGAATTACAATGATTCACTGGCCCCGGCCCCACTTCTGACAAGTCAAATATTAACTCCTCAGTCACAGCTGTCGGAATTAAAATACTTTGTAGCCGCGGACGTGCTAAATTAAATTGGCCTTTTATGTTCCTTACATGGCTGACCCCCGTGGGGCTCCACCACCTCAGTCACCACTGCGACGGCTATGACAGAGCAAGAGGAAGAGGCAAGAGAAGGCAGAACAGGCAGGCTCACGCAAAAAAACCAACATCTCTGTCCCCCATGTGTCATTCTGTCATCCTCTCCCACTATCGCTCTGTTCTCCCCGTTTTCCTTCTTCGCCCGGCGTTTCTCACCAGAGGCTGTTTCCTTTGCAGACATCTTTCTCTGTGCTGTTTGTTTGATAGTCGGTGTCAGCTACCGCCGACTACTGCCTGTGTTTCACTACGGTCTCTCTCTATTAGCAGGGGCCACAGACGCACATAAAGGCTGCTCACCTGTTGCCCGCCCCTCCATGTTTAGCAGCCAAACCGATTAACATAACAGAGACGCCTTTTCAAAGAGCAGGAGAACTTTGTTCGAACAGCGATTAGAGTGTAAGCGCGCAGACAACAAATGAAATATATATTGACATTTAAAAAGTTTTATTTCAATTAATTTGCACTCACTTAAGCAGAAGGCTAGGGCTCGCGGACCCCTGCTCTACTCTGCCTTCCAATTCCTCAGTGCCTGCACCAGTGTTTGCCGGGCGGTTCCTCCGCCCGCTTGCTAGCTCGCTCTGGCCCCAAGGTCATGTGCAGTGATGGTGAGAGTGGGGAGGTTTTCTGCCTTTTGCCTTTTGCTTGCCTTCCCCAGCAGCATTTCTGTTTTGCTTGCATTGCCAGCAGAGCCCTGCATCCTCCTCCTGCTCTGTTTGAGCTCCTTACAAACAAACGATCGATTTCACAAGGAGAGGGAGAGAGAGAGAGAGAGGGAGAGAGGGAGAGAGCAGGGAGAGGGAAAATATAACTGCCAGTGACCCTGCAGTCTGTAAATGTTGCTGGATTGCTGGGTGTAAAAAAAAACACACATACACAGATAGATGCCCCAGGACATGTCACCTCTCCCCTTTCAAAAGTCAACTGAATGAATAAAGAAATGGATAGAGCTGATAAAGAAAAGGAAAGGGTAAAAAAAACGGCAAATGGAAGAGAGTGGAGGATTAATTCAGTGGGCAGATGGGTCTTGGTGTCAATTTGAGCTATTCTGATCCACTGAATTGAAACCAGAGCTTCAACCAAGCCCCAAACACGTCACCTTTGACCTTCATGACAGACATAATACTGATACTCTATATTCATTGAGTTCCACTGCATGCTTTGTTTTGACTAAAACCACTTTTCTTTTTACTGTTCTGGCCTTACTTTAAAACTCTGCTCCTCTGGTCAAATCATTAGCATAAGTCAGTGTACAACGGACCGTAATAGACAGCTTGTCCACTGCTCGATGTAATCTACACTGATGCAACAGCGGAATTGCTTTGTACTACTTTGGAGCACTTTAAATAACTTTTAACTTGCAAATTAAAACTATCAATACATTCTTGACCCAAGGTTACCATTAAGGTTATTAATTACCACCCGGAAAGTAATTACCTCGTGTTGAAAGCATATTTCTTGTTGTATTGAGTTTCTTGGTGCCGTTGGGAAAATGTATCCCCTCTTATGTAAGCTATTAGAATTAAAAACTGTTCTGACCTTAAGACTGAATATTGAGCATTTTCATGGTTCTCATTATCTAGCTATAATTAGCGTCAAGTGCTTGTAACGCTCGCAGAGTAAAGTGGGCAGAGGGTTGTGTTAAAATCCACCAAATCAATGTTTCCTGACGGGATGCGCATAAAAGGCCCCATTACCGCGCTCAGAGGCTTCAGGAGGGGGAGTGATTTAGACGACACCCCTGCAGTGGACCATCAGTCACTCTTTTAGAGTTAAATAAGCCATGTGAAGGACCGTTATCCTTACTGGATTAAACCCCCATTAATCAGTCCACTTCACCTGTCAATACGGCAACTGGCTTCCAATCAAACAACCATTACAGCAGAGAACATCCCAATAAAGGAGATCTTTGTTTCTTATTGAGTTAATCAGCCAGCGTACACACAGTGCACTCCTCAGACTGGCACTGGCAGTGTATATTCCTCTCCTCATGTGTGGAGGAGTGCAGGGGTCAAGCTTAACACGGGTTGCGACATGGAATGCGGAGGAGGCGTAGGATGATGCACGAAATCACTTTGCTCATTGTGAGTGTCATTAACTCTGAAGTTGGTATTTATACAGAGCGTGTGATGTAGCAAACAGGGCAGAGGTGAAGAAGGACTGGGGCAGAGTGATGTGATGTGATGGACCGATGTGTCATCCACAGCCTCAGTTAGAGGATATAGCTCTGAGCAGGTGGGAGTGAACGACCCACTGATATCCCTTTTCAAAATGACAAAATCCATCCTTCTGTATTGATCAGTTATTCTTCTGTCTTTCCGTGGGCATCCTCAGACACTCCCTTCCTCTTTTCCTCCTCCCGGCCAACCCACCCCCACCACCCAATCTGCCCAGCCGCTCCCTATTGATCCTTGCTGGTGATTGGTTGAGCTGTAATTTGAGATGGACATTGACTGATGAGTGTAAACTCTTTTTCTTTTCCTTTCTTCCTCTCCTCTCAGGGGTGATGAAGTCATAATGCTAGTGACAGAGCCAGACAGGGACCAACTGCAATGGAGTGCTGGCCTGAGTAACCTTTAGAGTTGTGCAGGACGTCGCCCAGTGTGTCGCACATGCCCCCTGGTCACAGGACTCATAACTGGTACCAGCTATAGTAGACTGAATACTTAGAAAGGAGAGAGAGAGTTAATAATACAACCCAGTTAAATAGTTTGGTTTGATCCAGTATTTATATTAGGTTTTTTTGTTTGGTATTTTATTTAAATGGTTGAAAACTGTTAAATATCTACTCTCCATTTATGCATATATGTGAATAATCTTATGCAGGCATGTAGATTTCACAGATCAGAATTATAGCAGCCAAACATCCATCATGCAGAAGTACAGATACAAAAAATGTAAATAACAGTACTGTTTATTTTAAGTACCATAAACTACATCCTTTTTTGCATGGAAATTGATTTTGACTGTTTTGGAGATATTCCACTGAGATATTCTCTTATAGACTGAGTTAAAAGTGCAGAAATAATCCGACCCTACCCTATCAATGGACTGGGTGGCTGAGAAGAAAGAGATGTAAGAATAAACGACACGCAGGTATTGTCTTGAACACTGCTCCTCATCCTCTTGAAAGAGAAGGGTTTGTTTTGATCAGCACTTGTGGTAAATAACCATCCAATTAGGAACAGATACGCAGACACAGAGAATCGTGCCAGAAGCAAGAGCTCAGAGAGGAGCATAGGTACCGATGTGCAGGGATAACTTGTGAAAAATAATACAATAAGATAAACAAAAATCTGCTGACGACAGTATACCTGTGAAACTGTTTTAAGTTTTATAATTATTACCTGTTTATTGATATCATACAATATGTATCCAAAATACCTTGTACATGATGTTTAAGCAGATGTCTTAAAATCACCTTTCTCTCTGTGATTACAGCCTGACGTCCCATTTTAACAGCAACCCAGTCTGTGTAATTGCATGCACATTGGATTTTAATAATGGTGCAGAATATTATCAGACAGTGAACATGCTGATAACCAGCCTTGTGCTTTGACTGTTTGACAAGTCAATCTTTCACAGCCGTTTACTCTGCCTAATGCCATTACACACACAGAGAGAGAGAGAGAGAGAGAAGGAGGAGGAGTGATAGCTACATTTCGAAACGAAATCAATGTTTGACTGCATGTTGTGCCTTCTATTTCTTATTTCCCTCATTTTTCAACAGTCTCTTTCATTTCATTCAACCCAAGTGACCACATGGTGGTAGAACAATCATTCTTCTGTAAAGAATTGCTCGCGCCAGTGGTTAAACGGGAGACATTTTGATTAATATTTTCCATTTGTTTAGCAAGCTTTGAGCTAAAATTAGATGTCCACCTCTTCCCTAGGCGGGACAGCGGTGACTTTGGTTTCCCCGCCAGGCCAGTCCAATGCGCACGCACGGGGAGAGGAGGGGAGGGAGGGCTGGTGAGGGAGTAATTTCAGTGGATTGTGAGCGGACAGTAGCTCCGCTGGGAGAGCTGGCAATCATGGGGGAAACAATGTTTACATCGATCAGCTGTCAGGAAGATTTATGGCCTCATTTTGCTGTAATGGAGAATTAGTGGGGAGATTATCAGCGACTCAACACCACCGCTTGTTACCCATGTCCAGGCCTGGCAATTTGTCTCTCCCCAGGAGCAGCCCAAACACTTGTGACAGCACCAGCACTTGCCCTAATTCAATCAAGAGAAAATGTTGGAATTAATTTGTTACAAGAAAATTTAAATATGTTCCAGCCGAGCAGTGGCCTGTAGTCACTTGAAAAAGCAAAGGAGGAAAAGAGAAAGGGGGAGAGAAAGCGTCTGATTTATTGTGGTAGGCAAGATATTGATCCAGTTCGATCCTGGCCTGTGCGCAGAGGGTTTAATGTGTAATAATTTCCAATTTAAAGCTCCTTCTCAAGATCATGGCTGTAAGGAGAGGAGAGGAGAAGGCAGACTGGGGCAGCGCAGCCAGCCCACTGATTAAGGAGCCTGTTGCTAAGGCTTTGTCAAAAGCTCTGTTTGAATGTAAATGTGGGGTTATCTGTCCCAGCATCTCTCGCGTGCCTCACACAGATGATATTTGTCATTCAGAAAGACACGAGGTGCTCACTCAGGCCATGGAATAACACGTACGTAGGAATAATTTAGGGTAGAAAAGTGTGAAATGCAAACAATGGCCAAGGATAAACAATATATCTCTGTCACCGTGCCTCTAATCGTGGCTATCATTATAAAGTCGCTGAGGATAAAATAAATAACAGGAAAGACTGAAACAAGATCAAATAAAATCTCATCAATAATATTTTCCTTTGACCTTTTGTGAAACTGCTGATTTCGGTTTGGGGCGTCAAAGTGGAAGAATGGCGACTCTGAGGTCAGGACAGGAGGTTGGGGTTGGGCTCCTCAGTTAAGTGAGTGTTTTGTGGCTTCTGTTCATCCTGCTAAGGTGCTTCTGGTGTCCGCGGGATACATGATCACCCTTAACTACCCCCATCCTCAACCCACCCAGTCTCTTCCTCGACCAGCACCCTGAGGACTCCCTGTCAGCACGCTGACCTATTGATCAAGCTGTCTGTGTGCTGCTAAGAGTCCTCAATTTGAGCAGGCTAAGGTTAACAGAAAACAGCAAGATAGCTAGATAACCATCATATGTATCAGCAGTCAGATGACACGGAGCACATGTTACTCGATGCTGGAGGTTGGGTTTTATTTCATCCGACGTTTTGCTCTGGTCTCTGCTCATCTCTAGCTTTCAGTCCCCTTCTGAGTGGACTCTGCCACTTACAAAAACAACATGCATGGAAAGGGTATAACAGTGAAGAACCTGCCAGCAAATATACGAGATGGTTTATGTTGTAGAACGCTTTATCTTTCTATACACTTGTAGCATGACCCCTCACAATTTCTCTATAAGCCAGACAAACAGTGTTCTTCTGTTGGAGACCATTATTAACACAAGAGCTGTTGGACACCTCCTGGCAAAAGAGAGCTCCGAGCACAGTGTGATAAACACACACACACACACACTCACACACTTTCTCTGAACCTTACCTTTGGGGGTTCCCTGCCGAACCAGCAGCCTGTTAAGAGTGAAACAACAAATAAATGCCCCACTTCCCTTTCCTCTCTCCGTCTTTCTATGAATGTGTGTCTGACAAGTGTGTGCGTGTGTGTGTGTGTGCATGTGTGTGTGTATGTGTGTAGCTTCCAGGCCATTCCTGGCCAGGGACATAGTTAAATGAAGCGGAGAAGCATGCTCCGGTGCTGTGACCTCTGCAGGCCACACTCTCCTCCTCCAGCTTTGTTTATTACCATCTCAAGGCTTTTCTCTATTCTGCTCTGATTTCATATTTTTCTCTGTGCACAGGAAAATAGCCTACAAGACACTGTCTGTTCCTGACTGGTGATGTTTCTGTGAAACACTTTTAACAAATTAGTTAACAGGCGGCCTCTTTAAAAAAAAAAGAATCCAATGCATACACATTAGCATGAGTTAATTGATGCCTAATTAATTTCTGCTGCCATGCATAAATTTGGGCTCTTTTCCCTCACTGCCACAGGAGACCAAGACAAGGGCGATGATTTCCAGGCTCCCCATAAATAAATGAATAAACATTGAGATGGGCCAGAGAGAAGCTGGTTTTGCAGACCGGCCAGGTGTGCAAGGTTAAAGACCAACTATGTGGGCGTACACACTCTCACACATACACACACAGCACAGCAGGAGCAGGTGCAAATACAAATGATCTCTGGAACCCACTGGAGGTGCCGGGATAAAGCACTAAGGCACAGCAGTAAGTGCACAGCAACGCAACCCATACACAATGTTAACAGCATCTTCTCTGAACATCACACCTCCAGAAATCCAAAATGCATGTCACCGTCACATTTTTTTTTCTTCCCACTGTCTTGTTATTTATTCTACCTGAGCACCCAGCTACATCCAAATCCCACAGAAGAGCTGAGAAGAGTGCGCGAAGTGGATGATAGCAGTGGCCTCTCTCTCGCCTAATTTGTAGTAATTGGTAGCTCATTAGGTGAAGCAGGTCAGTGTCACGGGGAGCAGGCTGTCAGGGCATGAGGTTAATGACAGAGAGGAGACACAGACAGACAGATTAAAAACTCGGTCGCCTGCCATGCCGCACCACTGCTGGCTTGTCTTTTTGCTAAAGGTCCAGCTGTTAACCATACGCAGAGCCCTGAATATATCCATCCAACACCTGATGGGAAAGTTCACTGTAAAGTGGCTGCTTCACGGTGAGATGGTGCTAAAAGTCTTTTCACATGATTAGAAAATGACTTTTCTATGGCCATAATTCATTAGTAAGGATAAGTGCACACTTAAACTTCCCTTAATCCACATCTTGACCAGGGAAACAAACAGCAGCTGTGATGTAACAGTGATCTGCATATCTGCATTTCTCTGACAACAACATATTTTTACAATGTTAGGCTGCAGAGTGCGGAAATATTCACACATAAGATCGTGTCATTTTATCTTTCTCTATTTCCATCTCTGCATCAGGCTCAACGGTTCACGTTCCCCCGCTCACCTATACAGTTACAAGAGGAGTTACAGTCACATTGGCGAGATCTCCCACTCTCCTGCCATACACATGCTCATGTTTGATTACCTGAGACACAGTGAGTGGGTCTGCGCTGCTATTTATTTCTCCAGATATGACCACAGGATGCATTAAGTGAGATCTATTAGGACGAAGCAGCGTGAACCTGATAGTGACAAAACAGTAAGATATAGAGACCTAAAGCTGCACTTAGCAGGTGGCCTTAGAGCGTACAGCGGGCGGCACGTCCACATCCACATCCAGGTGGTTTGAACTTGAGACAGACTGCTGTCATCCCCGTTGGAGGATGCATACGGGTGTGTGGTCACTCTGTGGAGGAGAAACAGCTCCTAATGGATCACAAAAAGAAAGCAACTGTGTAACTTAAGAGTGACAGCTAAATGAACGAAACTGAGATTGTAAGAGCTCTTATGGTTATGTAAATCTAACCCGGGAATCTTTTTCATTTATCCACCTTACATAGGCCCTTTCCCATCATAACTTGGAATGGATTACTGTACCCAATTTAGATTGTGTTTCATCAATTTTCTTTCGCAAAGATTCAAACCTCTGGCATGAATTGTGAATAATTATCAGCTGCCAGTTCCCCAGACATAATCGGGTACTTTTGACAGGTGAGTTATTAAAATGTCCTCTGTACCTGATAAACATATTAATTTATTTCAAGATAGATAATTTCATCAATGCAGCAGTCATATCATATATGGGCTGGATGATACCCTCTCCTTTTTAATTATACAAATACCACGGTCGTCAAAATGACAGATTTTTAGACATTTGGATCGTTCAATGCCTATTCTCCTCTGTGACGGTTTGATTAAAATAGAGCTCGTCACCCACGGCAGTATTGTTTGTTCATGCAATCGGATGAAAGCTGTAATTATTGTATTTACTTGTGTATTTTATGCACATTTTCTAATATGGAAAAAACTGTCCCGGATCAGATCTTGTCCAGCCTCCCTTTCTCAGGGTGATTTATTCACATGAATCATTGAGCCTTCAGCCAGCCCCCACTAATACCAGCTCTTATGGGATAATCAATAGAGTTCTCAAACATGAGTCTAGTCTGCATCAATTGTAACGTTCCTTGGGCTCATGACATAACTCACAATGTGGTCTGCTCTTTAAAGTGCTGAATAAAGCACCTTAACATAGTGTATACTCGCATATTAATATAAGGTTGCAAGGAGGAGCATTAACATTTCCCTGGCGTGGAACTGCAGTCTTCCTGTTTGACAGTGTTTCTGGCCATTGTAAAGCAGTGATGACCTGTAGCGATGGTCCTTGGTGCGTGTGTGTACACACAGCTGTGTTGCCTCTGTGCAGGTATTGTCCTAAAGACTCAAATGTTGTTCCTGGACAAAAAGATATCCAGGGTCAGCTCAGATGTTTGTGCAGCTCATGAGCTGTGTTAATTTTAAGAGACACACACATACACACCAGGCATCCAGGCGCACACATACACATGTGTGCACTAGTGGGTCATGTTCAAAGCTATGAGAGTGAAATTTTCAATGACCTGTTTGACATTTTGGAGTTTTTCTCTTTTTTTTTGTTTCTAGAAGCAAGTTACAGTACACTAAGATCAATACCAGTGTGTCTGTGTCTGTTTGCAATAATATCATAAATATACTGTGTCATAAAGAACTTGACCCTGAGGGTAAATGACACGGTGACTATTTGCGAAACATCCACAACATGAAAACAATATTTTAATAAAAAATTTAATACAGATCACGGATACGATCATTTCTTCTTTGAATACGCTTCATAGGGAAGAATTTTCCTGAAAAAAAAAATCTATGTTTTTGAATTTCACAGTAACTCTGCCAACAGCCTCATCCATCAGTCCATCACAGTGCATAATCACAGGGAATAACCTTGAAGATTTGTAAACTTTTTGTTGACACATTCAGCTAAATTCTGATTTAAGGTTCTGTTCATGCTTTCTAATTTGGAGGGCTGGGGTTTTGGGATTCCCTGGTTGAGGTGACCCCAGCAGACTAGACTCACTTTCTGTGATTGACAGGTAAGGTTGACCTCATCTAGGGAGGCAGGTCCCTGAAGACTGATCACTATCACACAACATGGAAGAGATGGAACGAAGCCCTCACTAACAGCACCACTACTGGGATACCACAACACCTCAAGTGTTCCTTGTTCTCTCATTGACTTTCTCTTACTCTTAGTTTGTTATTTTGTATTTAGTTCTCTTTCTTATCATTCCCCTCTCATTTTATTGTCTTAATCCTTTTCCTACTGATATAACGCAAAACATCCTCACTACCATGCATTTGTGTCTGAGGCCTTTACATATAGACATAAGGTAAAACACTTCATGTCACACATCTGATGGCTGCAGACAACTTGCCTGTATAGGACACAACAGTTTTTTCGTGCCAAAACATGCAAGAAATAGGTAATAATCTGATAATACATTCTCAAGTTTGAATGAAATTGGAACATAAGGTCTGTGCTGAACATTGGGTGTCAATTAATCACTCAATTACCTAAACGGCTCAGTGTGTGTGCTGAGGTAGACAGGATCTAAGACAGCAACATCAGTTAAAACGGTCTAATGAACTGAGCGGAATTCATCATGAAACACCAAATGATTAGCAACTTTGTCTTAGGGGAATACTTCAAACGGAACCTCAAAGTGGTGTGGCTCAGTGATGCTTTCCCTTCAAACGCGGAACATAAACACAGCGCTTAAGACTACACAGGCAGGGAAAGCTGTTCCCCATGCCTTTCATTTACTGCAATAAATAATGATTCATCACCAAAAAAGTTTCTAAAGGGTGTGTTTGTTTGCATCAGAAGACAGTGACCTTTGTGGTGTTGCTCGAAAGATTAAAGTGACACAGCAGCCAAACATGCTTGGAATCAACAAATTAACATACGCCCCCAGCCTGTCAGGGCTTTGGTTGTAAGGAAGGAGAGCTGACTTTGTTGGTTTTTGTAAAGCTCTGCTGGGATCCGGTGCGGCAGCGGCGCTAAGAGACTGTAGGATCACCGGTGGCTCCACTGCTGGGGACCACAACGTAATTAAAATGACACAAACAAAGTGAATCTAATTAGGAATCCCTGCGCTCTAGCTCGTTAGCGCCCGACACTGCTAAATTATTTCCTCCATGGAAATAAATGAGGCCACTTGTCTTTGCAGATTTGGGGCTGCGAGGTGCTCAGGGACGACGCGAACGCTGAAAGTAATTATTGAAGTGTAACTAGCAGAGCCGAGTGCCTCAGCACTGTCTCACTCACTCGCACATGCTGACAGCTATATTGGTCAGTGGAGGCACGCGTTCGTACGAGCCCACACCTGAAAACATGTGTGCCTGGTTATCGCCGGTTGTCTGCTTTATGCAGGCTTGATGAATAGGTGGCTGTGAGAATGTGAGATTTCCAGCACTCCCATCCACTGCTGGCATACCATTACCCAGAAAACCCATAGGTCATCAGAAACATTTGGACCTCCTCAGTGTTTCTGTCTGTCTGTGGTCTGGCTTTTTGTCTCACAACTACACACACACACACACACACACACTAACTCATGGGTTCTTTGCAGTCTGCCACGTCCACATCCCTCAGACCCCCCACACACCCTAGTTGGTGTAGTGAGGTAAGTGAATCCAGTGGCTGATAGTTTGGAGGGAGCCAGGGGAGCCATTGAGAGCCCATTAGGAGGTTAAGTGGAGGAAGCTCTCCATTGTTCTGCTGTTTGATTTCTGCCCTGTGACCCACACTCTGCTGGCCAGAGCCTGGGAAACCCTGTTAGTGATGATGAGGGGGGATAAAAGACGATCTCACATGCATGATCACACACAGACACACACTGTGGAACAGCTCACGCACACACACACAGCCTACGTACACGAGGTTGGAACAGTACAGAGCACTGACAGGTGGATGACTCTCTGTGGACCACTGGCTGTCTGTAAGGGCGGAGAGGTTTCCGGCCAGACGACAGTAGCGGTGCATAAGGCCACCAAAAGTGCAAATTTTAGATCTGTGCATGTACATTGCAGGAACACAACCACTTTTGACTAAGCCATCCGTCACAAAACTTATAGTATAGATTGTAACTTAACTAAATTGACTTTCAATTGTGTGCATGAATAAGTCGATCAAACAACATGATAGGAGAATTCAACAGCTGCATTTTTTTGTAAAGAGGTGATTTGGGGACCTGAAAAAGTAGAAATAACGATTGCAGTAGTTTTACTCACTGATTTCTGTATTTACATTCTTTGCTTTTCCCTGTTAGGTCTGTAATGACTGTTTTATCCTCTCACAGTTGAGGCAGATCTCCTTTAGGTTTAAGATACAGGAGTTGTAGGGAATCTACCACAGGTACCACAGGGGTGATGGAACACAGGAGGAAGCGAGAGGGGAATGCAACAGAGAGGAGAAGAGGACGACCGGATGATAATGTGGAGAATGGCCGTAGAGTGGGTGGAGGGGTTGGGGGAGTTGTGGCGGGAGGGGGTGTCTTGTTTGGCTGATAGTAATCTGACAGCTATTAGAGAGCGGAGAGTTAGAGACCTGCTGGCTTGTGCTGGTGGTGTTTGAGAGGGTTGGGGAGGCGGGGTGTAATGGTGGTGTTGGGGTGATGTGATATATGCTCTTCTTCACACTGAAACCAGCCTCTGTGTGTGTGTGTGTGTGTGTGTGTGGCAATATCACCTCATTCTTCTACATTCAATTCTCTCTTAGCCTCAATGGCCTCTCTCTCATCTCATGCCCCCCTCCTCAATCTCTCCTCCCCCAGTCTCCCTTCCCCTCCTCTGGTGGAGCGGGTGCCACTGTACATTTCAGTGTCTCCCTACGTTACAAGGCTTGCCCTTAATTTGACAGTGTCACGGGGATCCATCTTCATTCTCTCACTCTTTTCATAATCTGATCCTCTTCCTCCAGCATGCAATTAGTGCCCCTCCCCTCTGTTCCCTCCTCCCATCGCTCTGTCCTCGGCCCCCTCGCGGCCCCAGAGCAGCGTGCCGCTGCCCCTGCCGAGCGGCCTGGATGATTGCTACAGCTTTCCCTGTGCAATCCATTTAGAGCTGGGGCCCTGTAATGAATATGTACATTGAGAAGGACCTCAGCAAGGGGGAGGGTCACGAGCAATCAACCTTGAATTCAATTATGCCAGTGAAGGTTAATGACTGTGCTCAGTGGTCAGAGGCACGCGCCACATCGCCCATTAAAGCAGCTTGTCAGAACTGACAACGTGGGGGCAGGGATGCACTGGCTTGGAGGGAGAGTGTGGGTGGGTGAGAGGGGTGGGGGGACGGGGGGGAAGGGGAGAGAGAGAGAACGATAGGGAGAGAGGTGGAGGGTGGGGTGGCAAGGGGAGCAGAGAAAACAGCGAGAGGAAGTGTTGAGGAAGAGTTTGCAGGTTGGTGGGTGCCGGGGAGGAAGACGGAGCGAGTCAGTGAGCAGGGGAGGAGTCATGTGACACACGCACCCAGTTAGATGGACAGATAGATAAAACAGTGTCAGTCGGAGGTGCTAGATTACATTGAGTTCTCCCGGACAAATCAGATTGTAAAGTTCTTCAGCCTCCACCGCCGCCCCCCCTCCCACCTCCGTCGCCCTCTGGGGGGAAGCTGAGCGCACTAGCTGTAATATGATTAGTCTACATAAAGACGTGTCTGGAGTGTAATTCACTGCTCACTAATGAGGCCCTGTCTGAACCCAGGACAGATGAATCCCCCTGGTGGCACATACTTACCTGCTGCCTCTCTCACCCCCCCCCCCACCCTGTCTCAGTCAGGCCCTTCATGGCTTTATATGACCACTTAATACACCCTCACTATCTCTCATTTTCACTTCTTCCAAACTTCAGCTCATGCCTCACCCAGTGGCTCGTGCATCATCTACTGTCTGAGGTGTGACTTATTCTTATCTCACCTGTCGTTTTACTAGACCTGTTTTTTTTGTTTGTTTTGAGCAAGTCCATGTCAAATCTCAAGTCATTTAAGATAAGTATCAGTGAAGTTTCGACTCCCCATTTGAATCATCACAAACAGTTTTCATACTCAAACTGTGTGGCCGGATATATGTGCTTGTATATCTAAATGTTATTGGAGGAAACCTATGGCGGTCAGAGGAGACAGCTCCGATCACATAAGATCTTATTTGCCTGATATAAACAATAAACATGGTGATACTAGTTTAAAAGGTCACTATTACATTTAATTTCTGAAGATGAGCATGTTTTTTCGTCCTCACTCATAAGGCTCTACATATTCTACTCTTATTTCCTACTTTCTTGTTCACGTCTTACCATGCGTCTCGTCAAACTAAAACAACTGTGGAATTTCTCCTGCACTGCTAAATGACTCAGCAGCTTTCTGTCTTCTCCAATTATAGGTTATATGCTGTATCATGGATGAAAAGCCAGAAAAAAAAAAAAGTAAAATATCAAAATCCTGATTGACAAGAAAGGCATTATCTATACTTATGGTCAGGGGTCAAAACCCCTAGGATTAAGGTTTTGAAAAAAGTTTTGGAAAAAATGAATTGGGCATCAAAATAAGTAATATGCAAATAACTAATAATAAAATTAAGAAGATGTAGATGTAACACTTAATGTTTATTGGACCAGACTAAAACACTAAAAACAAGATTTTTTAGAGTTAAGAGTTAAGTCTGGGAGTGAAAGTCCTCACCTTTTGTCCTTAGCTTAGAATTGGGTGCAGCCAAGGCAGCCCTGCCTGAGGATCTATAGCTGAGCTCTGGCTCCTAAGTGGTTAAAATGTCAGAGGGGAGGGGCCTTAATGACCCTGGAAAGTTTGTACTAACATCCCAAAATCAATTTAAAACCTGACAACTGAGTGTTAAGATGTCAAAATGTGAGAAAACATTGGAACATAAGGTCTGTGCTGTCTTAATAATTTTTGGACTCTTTTTTTAATTCACTAAAATGATGCATACTGGGGAGGCAACCATTTGACCTACCCAGGTGCAATGCTGATTCCTGGGCTTTGAGCAGTAGCCAATGCTGAATAAAATAGTAAATAACCATGCACCAAGAATTACACAGAATGGAGCTGAATAAATCAACATGATAGTCATAGATACCCAGACTAGCTAGTTGAGTCTGAAAGGGAAATGATGATGGATATCAGTTCCACCCACAACCCTATACATTGTGTGTGTGACCATGCCCTAACATAAACAGAGGCTATTGGTGGTTGAGGTTGAGGGCCATCTGGATACAGATGCTTGTATATAATACTGTCCTGCTGTACTGTTTTCTGTTTTTGTATTCTGTTTTTCATACTGTGCTGATGGCATTTACTCTCTACACCCAACCAGTTATGCTGAATGCATCTATCGTTCACAAACACATATCTAATGTGCTGATACTTAGATCTTATTCTCAGTACAAATTAAACTATGTTCACTACTTAGAAATAAACAGATTCAACATAAAGGAAAAGACTTGTCCAGGAAAATAATTGATTTGTTTTTTTTTATAATTTATAAAACAATCTATTCTATCTAGTGAGAAAGTTTTTCTGATCCTTTTACCCTCACTCTAAGACAGAGGAGGAAGAAATGTGTTATAATCACCAGGTGTTCATACTGGAAACAGCAATATTTCTAATTATGCAAGGTGTTGTGTTGAAGGGGGTGTGTTATTTGTAGCAATGAAAAATGGTTAAGGAAAATTTGAGTTTGAGAAGCGGAGTATGAGTATGAAGGAATATCAGATATTACAGCTCTGGAAAGTTACGACAACAGAAAAAAGTTTTATTCTCTGTTGCTGCAATGACACAGTACAAATACTGAGTATATCGGAAAGAACTTTACCCAAAAAACAAGGCTTTCATTATTTTATTAGCCAATGGTAGACTTAAACATTGGCACGTCTGCTGTGCAAGTGCAGTGGTCTCACTGAAGTGACTGAAGGGGCTGCAATACTCTTATCTTTCTGCACCACAAATGATCTAAAGCGGCTGAAGCCTTTGACACTGGATACCACTGTTTGGATCCAATCAATAGGCAATGTTGGTTTCTTTTAACCAAGACCACAAGCTGCCACTGTCCTAAGCAAAGTGGTTTCAGGTCCCTAAACATAAACCTGTGATTATTGATTTGGCAAAATGGGAACAAGCTGTGAACACAAAACTGGCATAATAACATTTTATATTGCTGACATGCCTTTTTACACGTACAATGTAGACACAAAACAGGTCAAGTGGTTCATAGAGATAAACTTATGGGCTTGCAAAAGAAACTACCAGTTCCATCTAATGAATAGCTTGTTAGTATCGAAGAAGAGTTAGACCCGACAGTGAATCTACAGGATTTATGAATAAGAGTCATGAATGCAGTGATGAACCCTAGTCTATCAGTAACGTGTGTGCATCTGCATGTACCCTTCCCCCACGTGCATGCTAAACTAGCTACTCGATATGAGAATCCCTCCTATGCTAACAGTATCCATCACAAAGGAAATGTTTGCGGGCGGAAAAGTTTGCCACACAGGCATCCTCTTTAAATAGTTTATGTTGTTCACCGATGAAGAAAATATCAAATTCTCGATGAAAATTTATGGAAATTAGATAAAGACCATTACAGCAGCGACTTTTTAAAGCAATATATTCTTCCCAGTGACAGTCTATGTGCGGATGATAAATAGAAGCTAGTCAGAGACAGTTGGGAGGGTCTTTCCTCCTGTGGAGCGGACCTCTGAATCTGTTATTGCATTTCAGCCTAACAGGATAAACATGCATACTAAAAAATGTGGCTTCCCAAGAAAACCCCCATCCCAACATTCCCATCGTCTTCTAACTCTCTTCCTCACGCTTTTTATTTGTCATCGAGACTCTAATGCCATTTTCACCACAGTGAGGTGTCAGGTTATTGCAAATAAGATGATATTTTTCTGTGGGGCTCTCATGTGTGTATATTTGGACAAGGAGACAGTATAGCTTTATAATGTTGATTTATCAGCATGTCAAAATCAAGTGTCTTTTAGACACTAACGTCCATCTGCAGGCACGCGTGTGTGTGTGTGGTTTGAGTGACAGTGTCTCATATGCATGTCTTGTGCACTTGCTCTGATCCTGTCACAGGCCCACAGTCTGTCCCAGCTTCCCGTCGACGTGTGTTGATTGGTTCAGTCACATCAAACCAGACTAAGTTCTGATCATTTATTGTCCAATCCGTCACCTCACCGATTAGTCTGATGACTGAGTAGTTTGCTTTCCAATTAATGTGTTTATCATTGGGGGGGACTTTTTTTTTTCCAAAACTGAAGGCTTTTCTGTCCTTACAACCTATTGTTAAGGGCATGATATTGTTTTTGTGTTCCATTGTGTCTTGATACTAATAATAGCAAAAGGTAGGCTTTTATTCTATGACACCGTTTTATTGAATGGGTTGTGTGTTGCTGTGTGCATTTGTTTAATTACTATTTGGAATTTTTTAATGCGATCCGATTTTATGAAAAGAGCACGTGAATGTGTGTGTTTGAGTGTGTGTGTACCACCTTATGCTGACTGCACAGCTCGCTGTCTAAGACCACTACTATCGTTTTCTTTTTCTCAATAATTAATAAAAGACAAGTTTTTAAAGTTTCCAGAGATAAGGAGTGTGATGCATTACAATTTTATTTTTTTAATTAAACCATATGAAAGTTATAATGTATGTTTTTCTTACTGATTTAGTGGGTAAATGGTCCTAGAAATTCCAGGAAGACTTATCTAATTGAAGCTGCAGAATTATGCTGTTTGTGATTCTTTCTAAATTTAGTTTTTTTTAAAAACCCATCACCATTGGAACCTATTGTACCAAACATGTTTTGGCTTTTTCAATTGAGAAAAAAAGCCGCAGAACATGAGAACTGGAATCTATTACACTGAACATAAATTCAACTCCACCACAACAGCCATTCTTCACAAAGGATGAAACTGACAACATGTGGCAATAAACAGCGAGTTTATAGTGTGTGTACAAAACCACAAAACATTAGGATATAATGATTTGATTATCCTCCAAGTTTTACATGAAGGATCTGTGAATTCTGTGGGACGGTACAGAGTGAGGGGTTTCGTCTGTTACACTGATTTTTGTTTTGTTTTTCTTTGTTTTCTCTGTAGTATGTATTTTGCAGTTTTCCTGAACCAAACCATGGGGTTTATGAACAGAGGCTAACATATGATGTTTGCCCAGTCATTTTGTGATTTTAAGCAATGGTTTATTCTGTAGAAAATGATTAATTGAGTCCTACTAATGCATCCCAGTTGTGTGGTTACACTACACTACTAAACTACACATGCCCTTATTACACTTCAGAATAAATGACAGGAACTTACAGTTAATTTCTGTGAGTTATAAAACAATACTTCTCCAAACACGGATACTGTTCACTGTATAATACTTTTAAATGGTAGATTTTTTTTTCCCCTTTCACTGTGGGCGTGCAGGCAGGCTGCCTGGACAATGAAGTCTTCACATGAATGCAGGGAAGTGTGATAATTACTGCTATTCTGAGAAGCAGACACAGAGAGCAGGAGAAGGAGGGAATTATTGTTCTGCAGCTAGGGAGGGGAAATACATGTTTCCTTTCCTGGACCTAAATATTTACCCTCCGCTACGACCAGCTGATTCACGCTCAGACGACAGCACACACAGGCCCGGAAAGGCCTTTCACTGGGACCAAGTGATGCTTTAGACTATGCAGTCCACTGCTTCCTAAAACATGGTTGCCATTAGTGCTCGGCTGAGTTCATAGGCCACCCCCAACCCTACACACACACACACACACACACACACACACACACACACACACACACACACACACACACACACACACACACACACACACAAATGCTTTCTCTCTCTCAGACACACACTCACACACACGGCTTCCTGAACTGATTAGTGGACTGCAGCTCCCTGTTAGCCTGATGATAGCCCATTTCCCATTTTCCCATCAGGCCACTGTCCTGCCATCGTCCTGCATGGGACGTCTGGTGGTGCAGGTGACAAAAGATTGCAGGAAGTGAGACAGCGTGTGTGCCATGTGTGTTATGAACTTGTGCTATCTGGGGGAAGCCTGGTTGTTTCGACAACGCAGATGAGCATCAGCCACTGGCATATAAATACCAATCAAAAAAAACTTGGTGGGGATTTTGTATGTTTTCTGCGTTCATTCAATTCATGTTACAAATAATGTCTATATAGAAAAATGTTTTACATTCTACACTCTTGTATACATTACACAGCACCCAGCTAACCTTTCTCATTTCACACAATCTAAAGAACAGGTGGGCGCACTACATGGAAACCCTATATAGAATTTGTATTGTAATATTAGTAGGTGGTGACTGAATTAAAAAAAATGGAAGAAGGGCTTTGTGAGCAGGGTTTGGTGCCAGCCACAGTGACCTGAAAGCTGGAGTCCTTCTGTCACCTGTGTTTGGATTTTTTCTTCTTGTTTTACTTGTTCCTTCCCCCAGTGTGTGGTCAATCTGTCTTCATGACCCTACTCACACACACGTGCTTTTCTTTACATTAATGCAAGAACTACTGCCTTCTCCACTTAGACCACTGCTGCAACTAAGACACTAAGATGTCAGCTAGAGAATAAGAAAGAAAAGAGCTGTGATGGCGTAACAAAACATAAATGAAGCAGCCTCTATATACGCATAATTCTTTGAACAAAAAGAAAATTAAAATACATGATGTCTAATTGCATGATGTCAATGGACAGGGGCCACCATAGTTCATTTTAGTATTTCAAGCCTTGTGGTTCTTGTAAGCGTGGACACTTCCACTGTGATTTGTACAAACAGGGTTCTTTTTTTAACTAAACTTCAGTTTTAATATGTAAACCACTGAAGCAAACTCATGAATACAAGGGGAGAACATGCAAACTCCACACAGAGAGATGCGTTCTGCCCCAGCATACCACACTCATTCATCCGTTCCGTTTGTTGGCCACATGGATCCTAAAACTATTTGGTCAAGGATTGGCCAAGGTACAGCATGTCTGTTTAAAGTTTCATAAGACAAAATTAATGTCTGAGCATTTCTCAGTCTGTGTGTAAAACCTCCATTTTAAGTGTAGCAGTTTTAAAGACCTTTGGTAGAGCGAACACTTACTGCTGTATTCACTTCTGCAATCCCAAGTGAAAACAAGAGGAGACAATAAATTATAAATGGACGTCTTTAAGCTGTGTTCCTATAATTAAAAAGTAATGCCTCTAATATGCATCTAATATCCCATATTTTGTCCTCAGTGGAATCTAATGAATAACAGAGCTATACCAATTAGGTGCAGGAATTTACTGATGATTACATTTCTAAGTTCTATTATGTAGTTAGCATGCATTAATCACAATGTTATTTTTCCAAATCCTCTTTGTGTTTAAAGCATAGTCAAAGCTTATTTGCAGAGCAGTATGGCTCATCTTCTGGACTGAAAGTTTTCAGATAAACAGCAATGGACCATGACACATTTAGGCTGCAAGTTTTCAAATACGCAAAAAAGGATATTACTGGAGTAGCCTAATTCAATAACCAATATTCAGAATCATATTATGAGTTTTAATGCTTTTATATGGAATTATAAAAGCAAAAGCAGACAAGATCGAACAAACCACTTCAGATTTAAATCCCAATTGTTTTGTGTTCATCTACGCAAATTTACAGAGTTCAAATTGTCCAAAAATAACATGAATAAGGCTGTGGAACTGCATACTAACATAAACTTTGTAATACATTTTGCATCTGCATATGTTGTGCATTCCATTTGCAATGTATGCACATTTTGTGTAAGTAAGAAATGTCCGGATGCAGGCTAGATTAGCGAGAATTTCTGACTATGACACGATAGGTCAGGGACGAAATTCTTCAGGCTTAATCAATGAGGAACTGTGAATTTCGGTCAAAAAAAAACTTTTTGGGCAACCATACAAGAAATATCTTAGCTAAGTAATGATTTCATGATAATTGAATAACAAATACAACATTGTGCTGAGGAAAATGACGGACGGGTGAGGCCTAGAGGGAAACAATAATTGTTTTCTGAGGTCAAAGAGAGAGTTTATAAAGACACATTTCCTTATAATCAAAACCAGAACAACAATCTCCAGTTTCCTCCGTTTCCACTAGGTTTACTCAAGCAGGAGGAAATAGTGAGCTCAACAGGAAATGTCAGATTATAAAACCAGGAAGCAAGAGTTTGATTATCAAATCACAGAGGGAGAGAAAGTTTTAAAACAAGGCGATATTCTGAAACCTTAGTCTTGCACACCCTAGTGCCTGAGTTCAGATGCTAGATTTCTGGAAACATCCATCTGTCAGTCCAATCCATAAAAATTCACTCCTCTTTAACCTGACAATTGAAATACTAATAGTAGCAGCTCTACTCAGAAATCTGTTGATAAAAAAAAACTTACATTTGCTGAAACAACTGCTATAGCAAGAAAGGGCATTTTTCAATCGTGGCATTAGAGCTTGTCAACATTTGGCCTGTTTAGCCAGTCAGAACACACAAATAGACAAAACATTTATGTAAGGAAGAGATAAATGAGGATCCTTCAGTTTGACCACCTTTTCGGACCCTAATCCACTATTTGAGAAACAAGTCAACCTATTGACACCCATTAATCCAGAATTGGCTCACAATCAATGAGCTCCTCAATAACTCCTTATTCATTCATTCATCAATACCTATTGGCTGCTCCTGATCCCCATGTACCCCCCTGACACATCTGTCCCTGCTTCCCAAGTGCCACTCCTTTGCCTTTACGGGTTTTACCTCCTGCTGCGGCTCTTGTAATGGTCATGTCACTTGATATGTTAGTCCTATTAAATTTCCAGTCAGTTCCACTAACAGGTGAAAAGATTACTTTTTTACTTTACCAGTACTTGATTCTTATATCATTAATAATTATTTTGTTTATTGGTAAAATCTAAGGTGATGGCTTTGGTATCTCTCTGCAGAGGTTCTAACACGGCGCAGCTGATGACCCATCTGTGTTAGCTAGGGGACCCCAGCACGTGCCACCGGCACTCGATTAGATTGACGCGTGAATGGGTGTGTCGCTGTGCACAAAGTAAATCAATTAAACACAGGAAATCTCATGGGAGAGAGAGCGAGACATAGAGCGAGAGAGAGAGATATAAATGCTGTTATCTGTCCTCAACTCCCCATAGACCCTTAAAGTAAAAATATAATTTAAAAGGTAATCTGTGTTTCTATTATGAAGACCATAACTATTCTACAGCTGCATGTCTGGTCTCCATGGTCGCAGCTGTTGAACCCCATAACATTGCAACACTCAACATTAAATCAGCTCTGATTATTTTTCCTTTGCCATTCCTCACACTTGAGCATCAAACTACTGTTGCATAATCAGCTTGATCTGTAATCAAATTAGGTTATGATGAGCCCTAAAGTCTGGTCGGGTCTCCTGGTACCTCAGGTGTTTAAATCAGACAGACGGAAAATATTTAGCTTTGCAGAGGATTCATGCGATGGCACTGCATATCTAGAGCATGCAATTCTCTGTTGTTGTTGTTGTCGATTATGCACTAATTACTGTGAATGTAAACAAAGACAACATTTTTCATTGACGCAGAGAAGCAACATGGAGGCAGGCAGAGGTTGTGAGGCTAAATCCAGCAGCTCTAAGGTTGATCTGTCCCTGAGGGGAGCTGGGAGGGGTAGGGACGGGTGGGGAGAGGGTGCATGTGTGAGCAGGGTGGGGCGAGTATCTGCCTTACATTTAGCCTCGTTAAGAGGAGGGCTTTAAACCCTGCCCCTAACGGGAGGTGGTGTCCACAGGGACAGACTCACCCATTTTTATTAAAAAAAACATGCACAAGGTTTTTCTGTGAACACTCAAAATAATCAGTTAATTGTTTAGGCGAAGTGAATGCAATTGGATTCCTCCAATTCCTATTGACAACTTTCACTTTACTAAACTACACTAAAGCAGTCAACCCACCCCAACTCCACCCCCCAACCCTACACACACACACACGCACACACACGCACACACCTCCATCCTAACCCTGAACCTTCACCTCAACTCCCTTAGAGGCAGAGGGTAGCAGGGACGGCACACAGGCAATAGAGGAGGGCAGTGAAAAAGAGCAGTGTTTTAATTGACACCCTTTAAAGTTATCTGCAAGATAATTATGGCCAACAGCTGTAGATGGTGCAACATGCAACAACAATAGGACTTATTAGCATTCTGGTGGGGGTCTGTCAGGCACTGCACGACCAAATGAATGACAATGTTGACGTGTACCATATTTACACCTTTATATGTACTAAAAATATTTACCTGCAAAAGGTATGCACAAGTTAATGTGGATGAAGAGAACACCTCATGCTGCTATCTAATGAGTGGGAGAAGACGCAGCAGCTGATGACTTTTGTTATTGTGTTACACTGAAGGGTCACAGCTCTTTAAAATCCACTCGCTCCACTCTGCCTCAAAGCAACAGCGGACCCCACTGAGCTTAAGAATATGTGCTCCCTGTTTTAGCCCTAATGTAAGAATTAATTATGAATTAATTAACATTACACTTAGGATTGGTGACTTTTAAATCATTGGAGCTTTTGTTTTTTTTTCCTCTCTCCTTTCTTGTGTAGTCAGGAATAATACAGGTCAGAGCTGAAGCGAGACAAAGAGGAGGGCTGAGTATAGTCGTGCTGTTGTCTTATGCCTGAGACTATCTCCAGGTTATGAATTAGACAATGTGTGTAGAGTTTGTTTCTCCAGGCCAGCCATTAAATATTTCATGGAGGAGGGATAAATGCTGGGAGAATGCCAGCCCCTCCCAGCCTGATCCACACTGCAATTAGAGGGCCATTATCCCTCTCTCAACCCTCACATTCTGTACAAACTGGGCCTCAAAAGCAGCAATAAAGAGCCCTGTGATGAGATACGATAACAGAAATGATGAATTGAATACTTATCTTTAGGATTTTGTAAATGAAATGACAGAGTTTTACCAACCTATGTATGTTTATAGGTCATTTCCCATTAAACCTAAACATAGAAAAGGAGGAAACCCTCGAGCTTGACACTATTGGGTTTCATTCATTCCATTTGATTTGACATATCATGCTTCTGTGCCTTGGCAATAAGGACACAACATTGCAGCATATTGGCAGGCTCATTTGCTTTTCATAGCGAGCGTTGTGTCCAAAAAAAAGTGCCCCCTGGGATAAACACGTGTACTGGGACTGCGGGCTCGCCGCCCCAGCAGCAGGTGGCCCATTGCTGCCTAATGAACACCGCAATCTGTTACGATCGCAGCGGTGCTTTTCACCAGACAATTAGGCGACTAAGCATGTCATTATTCCAGGCCAACAAGAAGAGCCTCTTCTCTAATTTCATCTTTTCATTCCTGTTTACTCACCCACACTCCCCTCATTAACGAGAGATTTTCCAGTCCATGCTAATTGGTTTCAATAACATTCATTTTAGTTGAAAGGAAACGATTCTGTTAATTGAGGAGCGCAGCGAGAGGAGAGAGGGAGCAAGGAGGGAAAAAAAAGAGAGGGGGGCTTCTTTTCATTTTCGAGTGCGTCCATGAGATGACGCTTTTGAAAAAGCGCTCTACAGGTTCAGAGCTAATGAAATTAAGTGATGCCGGCCGTGGCAAAAAGGAAAGCCCAAATTAAAAGCAATTTATTTTCATTGAGGCATGTGGCACTGTTCTGGCACAATTAATGGGCTGAGCATAGACATACAGATATGGAAATATGGCACAAAAAAGAAAGACGGATACAAAGGATGACTGGTGGCACAGACGAGTCAAGAGAGAGCAAAGTGTAGCCCTGGATAGATTCACTGTAATGATTTCTATTATTGCATTTCCATCTCCCATTGTTCTTTTTTTACATTTTCAGTTAAAATTACAGACACTAGGTGTCTGAATATTTAAAATTATCTAAAATGTAGATAATTGTCAGCTGGCAGAGAGTGATACTGGCTCTCAACCAGAATAGCTACAGGACTGATTCATATTAAAAAAGTGACTGAACCCATTTGCTGCAGAGGAAATAATGTTCTTTTCATAATGTTTGTTTGAAAAATATAATAAAATATGCAGATATTTAACCCACTCAACATTAACTGTGCATTAATCTGCTGATGAACACTGTTGTGTAGTTTTGCGGTTAATTAAAGTTCCCTAACAAAATATTGCTGTTTTTAGTATGTCAAAATAAATAAATTAATATAATTTAAAAACTGCATTTATTATTTCACTCTAAATGCATTCTTAGTAATATCTTATTTCAATAATCTTATTGGAACACCTTACATTTATGTCAACATGGCATAATCTGAGGAGAACCACCTTGTACTATACACTTGCTGTCAAACAAATGGCATGACATCAAAGTGACTGTGACTGTTTGGTCCAGTTCAGTGTTTTCAGAAGCTTTATAATACAGAATACTATTATATGATCATGAAACTGTCGCAGAGAACTTTAGTCTCTACAACATATATATATATATATAAATAAAACACTGTCTATCTTAAACATGGCGAAATACTCAAAAATATATACAAACGCCAGCAATAATTTATCTATTATTGTCAAGCACATAGTAGTAAATGTTTTCTGTAATCCTGCTGACAAGTAGTGTTGGAGCCTCATGTGAATGCCAACAACAGAGCCACTTTCAGGGCCATAACCTCTCAGTTACGGTCAGTCAGATGCTTAACCAGCTGTTGTGTGATTGTTTAGTGATGGTAGAGGGAGCGTGTTAATGGGCTGTCTAAACAGCTTTTGCTGGGGGACACGATAAAGAGAGGGGTGTACAGACCGCCTTATGGATGCTCTGCAGGCTGGAGGCATGGCAGGCTGTAGCCTGTAAAGGCATCTGGAGACCACAGGAGGAGGCGGCAGAGAGGACGACTCGAGCAACTGAAATCATCACTGATCAACACGGGAGCTTGAGACGGGAAAACAATTAAAATAATTATTTGCTGTCTGTTTCTTCACTGAAGCATCAGTATATTTGTCTCTGCCTGTGTGTTTTAGCCAGTGAGAAACCAAACTGGTATAAAGTATGACTAAATGCCCTGCTAGTCTCCGAGGAGCTCTGAGAGTGGAGCTAGCAGGAGATCAGTGCAGTTAATTTACATAGCATTTGCATTATGTCAGGACATGAGCTACAAATAGGTATGAGTGTGTGGCTTAATTAGAAATGAGCCAGGCTTTTCAAAAACACCCTTTTGCATCATAATTGAGTCAGCTCAGTGCCTAAGTAAATGGCTGAGAGTGGGAGAAAAGATGCTGTTTCTACACATGCCCAGAGAAGACTGGTAATTATGATACACCAACATGGGCTCAGTGCAAGTAGTATTATTTTTACACAAAACAACTGTTCAAGCTTTGAATGATATAGAACGGACATTTGTCCTGTGCAAGGGATTGGTACAATTATTTTCTCCAAGGCACAAAGGAATAAAGTATATTGAAAACAATGTTGCAATTTTCATAATGTGCTCTTGTTTGTGTTTGTCTGGTTTTGTGTTTGAACTTGCCAGTGATGTGCCAAAAATGTCGTTTTGTTTTGGGGAGCTGGTGCATTCAGAGCACCTGAGGTTACCAAGGTTACCAAATTGAATCGTCCCCTCAGACACGTCTGATCTACATAATTTGGTGGTATCATTCACAGCGTCTCACGGCCAGGGTGATGAATGGCACCCGCAGAAGATAATATTTCTGCTTGGAAGTAATAAATCTTATGTAAAGTGCTCCACTGCTTATATATCAATAGCAAATGTGGTAAAAAAAAACACACCTCTATTTTTACTCTCTCTCTTTTCTTGTTTTGCCACCCACACTGTATTTCACGTTAAAAACAAACAAACAAGGCCTTTTCCAACAGGAGGCTCATGCTACACTGAGTTATTATCAGCAAAACCACTTAATGATCTTGATGGATACACTGGAATCTTTTAGGTGGTTGTGTATATGGCAAATGTTCTTGTTTTTCATTGTGTGTAGATCATGACGATGTTGATCTACCCTGTAGATATCATCTTGTTGCTTCTCTCTCTGCTGCTCCTGTACCTGTTGTATTGATCGCAGCCACAGCCATCCCCACACATAGCCTGCGGTATCCTACTAATACTAAACCAGCTCCTGGGTCGTGAACTAGTGACCTCATGCTGCTCAGTGCTCCTCAGTGAGGGGGCGTGACCTTGGGATGGGAGGCCAGGGACACAGGATAGATGTTCATGTTATTCATAGCTCCCTGATCATGATGTGTTTGCATGTTTTATCATGCATTAACACTCATTAACATGTAATAAACACTAAGAACAGCTTTGTGATTGAGTTCCAGACAAAGCTATACTCTCATTGAAAAGCCTGCGGTAAAGAGAAATAGCTGTGGTTTGGTTTGTACAGATACAAATATCACAACAGTTAGTATGTGTAGAACCAAGAACATATGCAAATACGTTCTTGGTAGTGCAAACTAATTTGATATAAGATAACACCGCTATAAAAGTCAAAGTCAGAAAATGTCTACTTATCCCAAAGGTTCCTAATCACAATTGTTTACTAATTAAGTTTTTCCATCTCCTTCCGCCTAATTTGCCTGTTTTTAATAAGCTGAGAGTCATGTGTACTTGACAGTAATGAATGACTGATTTTAGCTGATCGTTATTGCTGCCCTCCTCTTGTCTCCAACTCGCTATGTGTGTGCATGCGCCCACGCGTGTGTGTCTGTGTGCGCCGTGGCTGCCTAATAAAAGGGATAATTGTTCCATCTTTGCGAGCAGACACATAAAGCAGTGTGTATTGACTGCATGACAGGCAGTGATTCCAGTCAAGCTAATGGCTTTCTCAATTCTCCCGCTCCATCCATCAGGCCCCCAAAAGCACCCCATCATGTTTTCAATTAATGAAGAGAAAACCATAAAAAGTTAAAAGGCCCTGTGACACGGTGGACGACGGTGAGTGAACACACTCAGACAAGGGCACACACAAAATTTGTTGTAGGAAATGCACACACTTACACACTCAAACACACAATTTGTTTGGATAAATACAAGTCTGAGACCTGAGAGCTCCCACCGCTCTTTTAATGTGACTGTGACACACAGACAACAAAACAGTTCTACATTTTGTTTTCTGTGGCTCTGAAGCTTGCACGTATCCCAACTTTAAAACCGGAGCTTATCATCATAATCTACATTATTATCTCAATCATGACCAACACTATACACTCTGACCTTGCATTTCTTTGTGCAATATAGTACAACATCAACATCTTTAGATTAATTTACATAGTGTAAAGTCAGATGGTTTAGTGTTGAAAACAACTACTATGCTACTGCTATATTCAACGCTGTCGAACAGTCCTTAGAGAAAAGATGTAAAACTGTGCTGAATTCCCTGATAAATTATAAATGAAAACTGAAGTTTGTTTAATGGACCTAGCGCAATATCTAAGCATGGGGGTCAATTCATTTGTGACTACAGTGTAAACAGTTACACAATGGTAAAAAATGAGTTGGATGAGTTGTTGGCCAGCCAGAACAAGATTTATGTCCCTCCTTGTGTTTAATTTGCTGGCTTAAATCTCCAGTGATGTGATGTAAGAAAGTACAGACAGTTAGCCGAAAAAAATATGTCACAGTGACGAAAATGCTTTCTGGGAAATGTTCAACATGACTGCCATATTCCTGGAGTCTGCTGGCAGTGTTTACGCCACACAGGCATATAAAACATTCATCTCCACCGCTGGTTTCACTGAAATGAATCAGGAGAAATACTTACAGAGGAGACTTGGTATACTCTTAGCACAACATTTATTCGAAATAAATATTTCTAGATATTTTTTGTTGTATATACAGTATGTTTTTGACATCCTACTAGTACCAGTGACTGTTGGCGAGTATTTCTGTCTTGCCTCTATGGGAGTGCATCCCTTACCCTCTAGGCCCTTATGCTCCCTAAGCAATAATAGCTTTAATAAGAAGGTTAACATGGTGAGACAGACTTGATAGAAATCACAAGAGCATCTTTTGCTAAGCCTGCATGCCTCTCTTCATTTTAAACAAACAGAGCTGAAGGTGAGAGAGCTACTGGAGGACCGATGAAGACGCCGTTATCATGTGTGGGAGTGAGATATATCCAGTGCTTGTCAATCACCATCACACACCCTTCCTGATGCTCGCAGCTTGACTTTACTCATCATTCAGGAGAAGTTCCGACTCGACACAGTGGAAGATTTCTGGTTTTGATGTACTTATTTTCCATGTTGCTTGTGACACACGGAAATGTGAATGTGACACGTAACTTATTCTGTCTCACTTAACACAAATGCATTTTCACTGCAATGTTTTCAGAGTGGAAAAATGGAGGAATGGCAGCTGAGGATAAATGCATTTTACATTATTATAGATTCTCTCTACTTCTCCGCTGGCAGCAAGTGCATCCTCTGCTTAAACATCTCTGCCCCTCAGCGCTTCCCTGTCTTTGGACACCGGCCAAGCAGAAAGTAATTTAAACATTACAGGAAATTAAATCTCACATTTCCAATTTTTACTCTAAAGTTTAGGTACAATGAAAATGTCACCCATGAATTATGGAATCAAGCTGAATTTTTCCTCTAAACTTTAAACTGTAAATGTCCTTGACAACAAGTTGGGCACTTAGAGGGCCTGTCATTCCCTCCCCCTGATGTGTAGTGCTGCAGCCAATCAAACAAAGACTCACAGTGCTGCTCTGTAAGAAAACAACCTCAAGTGAAAGGGATAAGCAGGGATCACTATCAGCTACTTTTGATTTTTTGGTCTCTTTGGTTTGTTTGTTTTAGCAATAATGCTAATCCTGTACTTTGACACACGCAGGCACGCACGCACGCACGCACGCACGCACGCACACACAGATGAATGATTTATCATTGTATCAAATGTTATCTTGTACATCTAGACATTTCCCCAGCCCCCAGTATTCAGAGTTATCCAAGGATCACCTGTTAAAACGTGTCTTTGTGATGTTTCATTGCAAAAGCACAGCATTACTGCAAAGATAATACATCCACTTGATATGTCTCATACCCAGACCAAATTATATTTACTGGTGAATCACATTTCCGATGGCGCAACATTATTAGAAAATTGCATGTTGTGCACTTGATTTATGTCCCAGCACATCTAGAGAAAAAAAGAACGCCCACCCTTCCACGCTAGCAGGTGAGATGAGTTCCTGCAGATTGCTGTTAGTGTCATCCTCCAGGCTAAGTGTTGTATATTAAAGAGACATCGCAGTGGATTGTCACCCTGGTGCCCCACCACCTAGGAATGGGCCATCTTTAATTATGGTCCAACGGAGGTGAATGCATCAGAAAAGGCCTGACAGAGCCGGCAGTGTGTAGATTATTTTAATTTGCGCCCCGCCCCTAGGTGAGCGATGCATCCGGCCTTGACCCTCCTCTGACTGCATGGATTAATGCCTGGTAATGACTGCTGAGGCTATCATTGCAGCGGGCATCATTAATTATCCTCATTGATTGTTGCTCTCAGAGATAAAGCGTTCTGCTGACTGGAAAATACCCTCCACATGCAAGGTCAAGGTAAAAAAAAAAAAATTAAGAGGAACTTAGACAATCACATGGGGCTACCACAACGAAGACAGAAAATAAATATGCCGTCTGCCCAGTATACCCTATACCAATGATGTCCCAACTGCTCTGTCGTGTCCTTCCTCCTCTTTCCCTCAATTTGCCTTTCTCACTATTTCTTGCCATCCTCTCAGTTTTTCCACAATAGGGACTGCAAAACAGCCCAACTGGAAACCTAAGCAGGTTACATTAGGTGCACACTCAGAGAAGAAACACAGATTGTGTGCAAAGACTAGACAATGCTGAAGAATGACAGAGTAGAGAAAGAGAGAGAGCAAGTTAGACGCAGCATAAGAAGTGACTGGAAGTAAAGGTAAGGAGGCTGGTAGGCAGCTGAAGCGCTTAGGGCAGATAAAGTTTCCATGGATGCCATAATGGAAGACAGCAGGAAGTCAAGGGTTTATATTTACACTGGTCCTCATACACACACAACCTTTTCATCAATGTTCGACTCTCCATCACGGCCAAGTTCAAGGTAAAAAAAAAAAAATCACCTATGAATTTTATTGACATTCATATTCCAGTCCAATCACCACATGAGGACATCACTTAACACTATAAAGAAGATGTAATAGATAGATAGGTCGTCCAACACCATATATGTTCCTTAAGTCCACCTTATCTGCTGCACTGGCACCGACTGTTGGCAATGACTTAAAACTGTGAGCTGGAAAACAATCAAATGTAGAATAATCATATTCACAGCACGAGAGTACACATTTGCGTCATTTGACAGTGTGCCTGTAGCTCCTGCATGACAAGCCTAGTGTGTGTATCTGAGTGTATGTGTCCATGTGTGCCTCCTCTCCCAGACTCAGACTGGCTGATCTGGCAGACGGGAAGTGAATGTGACAGAAATGTATTCTCTTTTCAAACGCTGTTTGGAGAGGCTGCCGTAGCACCTCTCTTGTCCTCTCTCTTCTTCCTCTAAAGCCTGTGACTGGCATGTCTTCATATATGGTTCCTGTTCTTTCCACGACTCCCGCCTTTGTACAACCAGCTAGTGTCAAACAACAAATAAGTTAAAGTAAATCCTGTTTCTGTGTATGGGGATAAAGCAGAGGACGGGGGGGCAGGGACATTAAAGAAGCAGGCTATGCAGTTATGGAGTCATACAAAAGAACATTCAGGGTTTTCATGTTCTTAAAATTGACATGATGAATACATTCAGGTACACACCATTGGTTTTGGTGGTCTTGATCCATAAATGCACTTCGTCTGTGTTTCACTAGGCGATAGAGACACAGACAGTGGAGGTAGGGCAAGATGAAGGGGTAGTCTGTCTTTTTTTGTTAGTGCCTGTTTGAAGTGTATCAGAAGGAGCTTTCCAAGGTCTGGAAATTCATTACTGGATAGGAGCTTTGAAAGAGGTCTGTTGGAAGTATACAGCTTTCACTCTCTCTCTTTTACTACAATGTGTGTGTGTGTGTGTGTGTGTGTGTGTGTGTGTGTGTGTGTGCGTGTGTGTGTGTGTGTGTACCTGCCTGCAGCCCATTGTATTCAGAGTGGAATTGCTAAGCAGTTGCCTGAGGCAATGAGAAGGCAGCTATGGCCAGGTATGGCTAGCCATTACTGCAGGGCATCAGACTCCATCAGACTCCCTGGAGAAAAGATCATACGGACCATACACACCCATATAGGTAGCAATGCTCGTGTGTCTATTTGGGTGAGTATGCATAGGAAACACAGTCTACAATGTAAAGCTTTCATAGGATCCAGAGCATTTAAACTTGAACTGTGATTTTTATCAGTGTTAAAATTACTAGTTTGATCAAGATCAAGTGGTGCCTGTGTTTGTGTGTCTGTTTGTGTGTCTGTGTGTGTGTGTGTGTGTGTGTGTGTGTGTACGTGCATGCATATACATATGTGCGATCACTGCAAAGTGCAAAGAAAGAGAAGTGAGACTGTTGTACAACTGTCGACAAATCAATACATGACCACAACACTGCCAGAAGAACCCAATCAGGGGTCAAAGACAGGAGGTTTAAGTGATTCAATGCTTAAATGCACACACGTTTATACTGAGACAGAGTGAAGCACTGTGGTGTCATGTTCTTCTCTTCTCTTCTCTTCTCTTCTCTTCTCTTCTCTTCTCTTCTCTTCTCTTCTCTTCTCTTCTCTTCTCTTCAATCAAACATTAGCTTACAGCTGGAAGGGCCTTTAGTTTTCATCAAGAGAGGACATCCTTGGGGCAAACAGACGGACTCTCCTCCAGGACAAAGATCAGTGAGATGGGCTCGACAGCTACTAGAGTCCCAGGATACATCAATCATCCAGGCTGAAAAAGCCACCATCCCTAGTAATACGCAGTGCTGATACGTGCAAATACCGCATTATACAGTATGTTTATGATACATTCTTAGATATCTGATATAATGTATACATTCTATGTTTAAAAAAAAGGTAGGACAAGTCAATCGTACTTTCCTTGTGTAAAACACACATGACATGTAAAATGTTTTGGATCCAAATGGAGTTTGGATCAATTGGTGGAGGTGATGTGTTATGTGAGCGCATACAGGTATGATAAACACACATGCACACACGCATGCAAAACAATCTGAGGAGTCTGGGGGGGCTGGGGTGTTGCAGCATGATGCCCATCTATCTTTCTGACATCTCCTAACCCAATCCCACTGGGGCTAACTGAATTCAATCCTCAGCATTAGATAAGCACATACCCCCTCCCCTCTACACATATGTGTGTGCGTCTGCGTGTGTGTGTGTGTATATGAACATATCTCACACACACATAGCAGCAGGTTTAGATTGTTTCTAGAGTCGAGCGTTAGCGTGCAGGTCACATAGCAAGAGGGGGAATGAAGCAAGAAATCAAGAGACGGAAAACCAGCAGGCCCAGAAGACAAAGACAGACCTGGGCAGAGACAGCACGAGAGAAAGGGGCTCAGTGTTGTCTGTCCACAGGGAGTCCATCATCTGTTTCTCCCATCACCCTCTCTCTATGTTGCTGTCTCTTCAACTTGTACCTTGAACCCCAACTCCTACAACTCTCTGCTGTCTGTTTGGGCCGATTGGTGTCTATCATGCCCATTCCACTATGTTTCCATCAAACGCAGCATTTATCTTATCATTGCCTTCTGCAAGCTCCATGTTCCCATGCCAATGATATAGTAACATTGCCAGGTGGCTCTAAACCACCTGATGAGATAGTGGACCCTTTTCCACTTCTCCTTGTACCTTGCTTTTCCCTAAGTCTTCTTCCTAGCTCATCCTTTTGCTCCTTTTACTTTTGATGACTAAATTCTGCTACCTCACTCATCTGTACTCTCCTCTTGTCTAGTCCCTGAGTCCCTATGAGTGTTATCATGAGTGCTGTGTATAAGGTTAACATGCAGACTGGATCACCTTGACTGCTCGTATCTCTGTGCACTCAAGCATGGTCTCTTATGAAAAGCAGCGATCACGGTGGTTTTAATGCGCTGTCTTGTCATCTGGCCTTTTACTATGTAGAAGTACAGAAGGGGTAACAACAAACACTCACACATATCATATCATTTTACATCTAATCAGCGTGTTATCTTGTGGTAGGTGATTCAGTGCATTAGCTGTGATCTGTTCTCTGGAACTGGATGAGAGAGGAAGAGAGGAGGAGACTCTGAGGGCAGGTCACAGGGGCCCGGCTCTAATAATAGAGTGTAAATCTCAGTCATTACTGTTCTGACAGGACACTGTGTCACCATTGTCTGGCACACAACTCTACTTGAGAAGAGAGGCTTCAAATTAACTACTGTTTTTATTGTTGGCAGCCCACAATCAGTGTAGTTTGGTAAATGACAGAGTTTGAGGGGAGATGGGAGTGCAACACAGCCACTACAGCAACAACAAATATAATCTGATAGTGAACTTTGACCCGCTGCCTATCAATTCAGACAGCTGCCATGAGACTGCAAGACTTTTGCACTCCTAAAAGATTTTCTTGGAAACAAATGTCAAGGCCAGTTATCCCAAAGCAATCTGAAAACTACAGTTATACTATACCAGGGCTTTTTAATAGAGTTTTCTGCTGTTAAAACAGCACACCAATGGGACTGACATTCGACATCCTCTTACACAGGAAATCATCATTGGTCTCAATAACGGCGAACCATAAAATCACATTTCGGCATCCATCGATTTTTATTTCATAGTAAATGGCAGGTAACAAACTGCGGGGCCGCTGAGCAGTGCAGTGTAAATGCGCCTCTGATAAACAGTTAAAGAAGTTCATCCACTCTGCTGAACTGTGGCTTGGCGGCAGAAAAATCAACACTAATCTGATGAGAGGCAGCAAAACAAATTCTACTGTTGTGCTCTCAACACAGAACACAAGGGAGAGGGAGAGGGAGAGGGAGAGGGAGAGGAGAGGAGAGGAGAGGAGAGGAGAGGAGAGGAGAGGAGAGGAGAGGAG